>JAXQQM020090924.1:0-36650 GCA_034641835.2 Pinus albicaulis | reverse complement strand
CTAAAAACCTAATTCATCTAGCCCTCTTGGCTATAATTTTTTGGAGAGAGCCCTCTCCAGTTGATCCAGGTGGATATTGGTGGCCACCCACCTAATCCATTTGGACCCACACCATCAATTCTTGCAACTTTTCACATTCATCACCACTTACTATTTTTAGCAGGTTTTCGAGTCCTGCACTCCCGAAGCTGTTTTGGGGCCTTAATGATCCAGGTGGATATTGATGGCCACCCACATATTCCATTTGAACCCACACCATCATTTCGTTTAGTTTTTAAGTTATAGCACAACTTACTATTTTTAGCAGTTTTTCAGGTCCTGAACTTCCGGAGCCGTTTTGAGGCCCTAAACGACATTTTTTGGGAAAACCGGGAGCAGCATGGGTCCATGGACCGATGTTGCTCACATTGAAAGTTGTACTCCTCGGGTATATATTTCTAACGAGCTATTGAGCATGTCAAATGGAGATCGGATGCCAAATTTACGTCCTCGGGAAGTTGAAACACCAATTTACCCAAACGGGACCCACAATTTTGGCACTTCATCTTCTAGAGTTAGGTTTTTGGATGTTTTAGTTGTTCCATTGTTTCTAAATAATAAATAGGCCCTTGAACCTCATTGTAACACAGTTCAGAGGTCTGTAGCCACCACATCTCTTCTCAGAGATTTTCTACCAGCACCCTAGCTATTTTATTTCCATTATGTCTGTAAGCATATTTCTATTATTTGATATTAATGAAATGACACATTATTTCCACTGCATCTCTATGTTTATGGTTATTTCTGTATTCTATTGCGTTCCTCCATAAATCTGAATCAGTGGTATCAGAGTGGTCTGCTCTTTCTCTGTTTTTCTTTGCATGTCCCCAATGTGGTCAGGGTATAAGGAGTTAGGGCTCGATTTGGTTGAACCCTTGCAAGATCAACCTCACAAACCCTGAAAACCTCCCATGGCGGAAGAAAAGAAAGATGAGGGAGTAGGAGATCCTATCAAAATATTGCTCAGGGAGGCCCTCGAGAAACAAAGGAACACAATGATGGATAACTTTGCTCAGATCATTCAACGACTACCCACCTACGGCACATCTGCATCCAACAGCCACTATGGAGGCACCACTCCCTTCAAGGTACATGTAAAATTTGATATTCCTATATTTGAAGGCCAAATAGATGTAGACGCTGTAGATATATGGTTGAATTTGCTAGAAGGGTATTTCTCGGTCCATGATTTCTCTAACCGAGAAAATATTATTTTTGCACTCCTCAAAGCCACCCCCCATGTCAAAGACTGGTGGGAAACCTTCTCTAAGAAAAAGGACGAAGGGGAACCCTCTCTGTTCTCAGCCACACCCACTTGGAATTCATTCTGAGATGGCATCAAGGAACAATATTACCTCGTGGGGAGCTATGAGGAAAAATACATCCAATGGACCACGCTACGGCAACAAAGGGATCAAGATGTGCACGAAATGATGAATATGTTCCATACCGTGCGCACAAAGTTGGGTATTAAATATTCAGAGAGAAATTTGGTGCTCAAGTACCGCGGCTATATACACAAACACATTCAGGAGGAAATGGAGTTCCTCGACATTACATCGCTTGGCACGGCATATCGCTATGCCGCCAAGATCGAGCAGAAATTTAAGTAGAAGAAGCGAGACTTTGGATCTGCAAATCTGAAAGGTGCCCCCAAGCTGAAGAAAAAGGGGCAAGGCCAAAGCAGTGCAACTCAAAACAAAACCACAAATCAAAATAAGGACACAGGGAAGTGGTGTGAATTTCATAACAGCCCCACTCATAGCACAAATGAGTGTCGAGCCAAACAGTCATTGGTGGCCGAACTAAAGGCACTCGAATTAGATGCATTTTCTAATCCTGAGTCAGAACCAGACAAAGGAAATGAAAAAGGGAAGAAGATCATTGATGCGGATCCCAGTGCCATTGTTGCCACCACCAAGATCTAGAGGGAGGACCCAGAGGATCCAGAGGAGCGGAGCGCCTCTTCCATTCGCAAATGTGGGTGAAGGGTTCTCCGCTGCAATTTCTTATCGATAGCAGAATCCAAAAGAAGCTCATTTCAGCAGAGGTCGTGAAGCGGCTCGGCCTACCGACCATAGCGCACCCGCAGCCATATACCATTGGGTGGCTTCACCCAAGGAAAGATATCTGCATCTGCCAACAGTGCCGCCTTCCGTACAACATCAAGCCATTCACGGATGAGGTATTATGTGATGTTGCTCCTCTTGATGTAACTGATGTATTATTGGGCCAGCCATACTTGTGGAGGCGACATGCTTTGTATGAGTCTAGGCCTCGTGCTTTTATTATTACTTTGGGAGATAACTTGTACAGGATACCGGAGGTAGTACCGCCTCCTGTCATCTCTTTGACTACTGGAAAACAATGCAGTAAGATTGTTTCCAAAACCAGGAAATTCAATTTCCTTACAACTTGTTCACAAGGAAAGAAGAATATTGTGGCCACAACGTCGAGAAAAGGCTCCCCTACATGGCTGCAGCAGATGGAAAAATTCATGGAGGGATACGAGGACATTTTCTCCTCACTCACAGAGGTTCCTCTACACTGTTAGGATAAGCACTCCATTGATCTGACCCCCAACGCACCGTTGCCTGATGTTTCCATACCTTCTCCAAATAAACATACAGAATCCACACAAGTACTGTCTGAGGCTGATAAAGAAACCAAATTTCCTAAACGCATCCAGCATGTCTGCCCACAGGTCCACGACATCTTCAGCAAATCTAATACCCAGTTCAAAAAAATTTGCTTCATCTCAGGGAGGATCTCAATGCAATGGGGACCATTGCTTCCTAAGGAGGGAGGAATGATCCAGGTGGATATAGGTGTCCACCCACCTAATCCATTTGGACCCACACCATCAATTCTTGCAACTTTTCACATTCAGCACCACTTACTATTTTTAGCAGGTTTTCAGGTCCTACACTCCCGAAGCCGTTTTGGGGCCTTAATGATATAGGTGGATATTAGTGGCCACCCACCTATTCCATTTGAACCCCCACCATCAGTTCCTTCAGTTTTAAAGTTACAACACAACTTCCTATTTTTATCATTTTTTCGGGTCCTGAACTTTCGGAGCCATTTTGAGGCCCTAAACGACATTTTTTTGGAAAACCGGGAGCAACATGGGTCCATGGACTAATGTTTCTCACATCGAAAGTTATAATCCTCGGATATATCTTTCTAATGAGCTATTGAGCCCGTCAAATAGAGATCAGATGCCAAAGTTACGTCCCTGGGAAGTTGAAACACCAATTTACCCAAACGGGACCCACAGTTTTGGCGCTTCATCTTCTAGAGTTTGGTTTTTGGACGTTTCAGTTTTTCCATTGCTTCTCAATAATAAATAGGCCCTCGAGCCTCATTGTAACACAGTTCAGAGGTATGTAGCCACCACATCTCTTCTCAGAGATTCGCTACCAGCACCCTAGCTATTTTATTTCCATTATGTCTGTAAGCATATTTCTGTTATTTGATATTAATGAAATGACGCATTATTTCCGCTGCATCTCTATGTTTATGGTTATTTCTGTATTCTGTTGCATTCCTGCATAAAGTCGGATCACCAGTTTAGTAGGGCTACCTACCAAGATAAAATATTGGTCTTTAGCTACCTCTGTTTGGACTCTTTCTCGACCTTATATATTTGGTGGAGTGATAATAGGGTCAACTAGGCCGACGACCATTCTGCTGTCACTCTTACTAGATCATCCTCAGTCACCGAATATGGAAGATCATATGATAATCCCTCTACAATTCCCTTTGCACTTATATGAATATTATGAAACGTTGCCTTGAAATATGCTACAATTTTCTATTGATCATAGAGTGTGGGTGACAATCGCAGCTTGGACTGCACTACTTGGTTTAGTGTAATATTCCCAAATGGGAAAAGCAGGAATACAGTGAAAAATGTTGGAACAATATTGCAGATCATCATTTAGAAAGAAAGAGGCCAATATGGAGACCTTTCATATGTTATTAAAACTGCAAAATATGTGTAAGAAATGGCCCATAAGATGCATAACAAGAAATACAAGCTTCCAATGAACAAAATTCCTCAATAAGAGGTGTTGCAATCATGTAGAAAAGCTGGAAGACTCTTACATCGTTATTTTATTGGATATGCTACATAAAATGATTATACATCAGATATAGAGCTAATATGTTCCTCAACAGTTAGATATTTATCAGATCCGTGCACTATACAAGCCCCTTTAAAGAACCCCTCAAGGGTTTTCAGCAAAACACCAAGTACAAGTTGTATATCTGAATCTAAGACTGCAGATCTACTAGAAAATACAGATCTGGAAAGTATGGTTCATATGATATGATCAATACAATAGCCTCCTCCAATAGATCCTCAAAGTGAAAGGGAGATCCCCTTCACTAGAAAATCAACTCTCCAAATGGTGTGTCAAACCACCCTGCAACTCCTCCTACAGAAATAATGCAGATCTGGAAGTAAACTGCACTATAGGGATCAAAATATGGTTGGTGTTGTACCTTAAGAGACAATCACTTGGCTATATTGAGGAATCAGTGCTTAAGACATTTATACATGTATGTCAGCAAATTTTAATATCAAAGTTCTCTGCTTAACCACCTTCAGATGTTCTATTATTAAATCCTCAAGAATCAAATGCAATAAATGCTTTGCAATGCCATTATTTGCTGATATCAAATGGAATGATGAGAAGAATATGAAGGAAGGAAGCTTAAATTGATATGCTGATAAACAATATCTATCTCTTTAAAGTTCAAAATAATTATATGACAGAAGATTAGTTAAAATGAAGGAGCACCCATTAAGGATTTTAACTCTTGTTCACATATGTAAAAAGAGACCTGCAACTTCATTACTTAATTTTATTGAAGAACAAAAAATACACAGTGTAAAATGGAAAACATATCAATATCAACAAATTCCAGAAACTTGCTTTTCATTCATTAATCATTTGAAAACTGAGTACAAAATTTTCATTCTGAAGGTCCAAAACTTGGAACCTTTTTCCTTCTTGTCTATCTCTTTAAATACAATAGAAAGCAGTTAGTAACTATTGGAACTAATCCTAACTGCTGCAACTTCTTAGGACTTTGTCAAATACCTATTACATGTCATCAAAATTGTCTTATTACAATTACATTCTCTTTAAAAGAGGAAAATAACATGAAACTAAAGTCCTAATCTATTTGCTGAATATGAACTGATGATGTTGTTGCTACATTTCCTTGACCAGCTGGTTTATCTTTCTTTGAAGTCGAGGGATCCTTTGGTAGATCTATCATCCAGGCTCTGCATTTATTCCATACCTCAATTTTTGTCTTAGGTGAATGAAGAAGCTTGTGATATTCCAATATAAAGGCAATGATTTTGTTGAATGATGGCTTCTCTGTAAATAAAGTTTTCACTAACCATAACAGCTGAAAATGTCTTTGAAGGAAATTGATCATTGTTGTTCCTTTAAGAATCTGAGTCTTTTCATGAGTATTGTCCACTTTTCTATTTTCCAACACCAGTAAGGGTTCATAATAATCCCATGATAAAAGACTACCTCCAAGACCCCAGCATGATGGCAAACCTTCTCTATCTCTTTTGTCAAATAAATTATTAAACTGGCTCACTGCTTCCTTAAGCTCAATCAACTTCTTCCTTGTAGACTTCCTGCAATCATTTTTTACAATCATTTTATTAATTTCGACAGCATATAAAATCTTGTCTTTAATTTCATTTTCTTCGAACTCTTGATCATTTTTGGAATCAATGAAATCAATAAAATTTCTTGCCCAAACAACTCTATTAATTGTCTTTTTCTTGTCTACCATAACTTGTTCCTAAAAATCTCTAATGATACTTCTTTATTCTCCTACAACAGTCAGAAAACCCCAAATTTCTTTCATTTCTTCAATGATATCATTCCAGATGATATCCTTAGCCTATATTAGGGATATGTTTCCCTTCAAATTTTCCTTGATATTTTTAATCTCAGCATCAACATTCTGGAAATTTTTTCTATATTTACTGACTTCCCCTATTTGGCTTGTATGATCGTTTTTTCTGTCTCCAAATGAGCTTGTGCCTTTTTGAGATCTCTCTCTGCCATCTTCAATTCAGTGGTCAATTGAGATATTTGTTCTATTGGATCTTCATCGCCATATGGAAAAATGAAAGTACAAGTATGAGATTCAATGTGATTCTACAATGATAATGTATTTTTCTTCAATTTGGTGATTTCTTCTTCCTTTTGAAAGAGTTGTTGAAGAAGTTTCTCTTTCTCATTTTCTACTTCTGAAACCTTTGCTGTTATAGAGTGTTCACCTGTAGGCAACTTCAACTTTTTCTTCAGCACAGATATTTCTGATTCTGCACTTTGCAGCAGCTTCTATACAACATACCTATCATTGGGATATACCCCAATCTTCACAATAATCTTTTTAAGCTCTTCATTCTGGATTGTTAAAGCCCTGAAATTTGCTTTCTCCAACTTCAATTTCTTGATCACTTTTCCAAGCATATTTTCAGCCTTGAGTTCCATTGTATTGGTTTTGGTTAAATCATTCACAATCAATTCACATGTTTTCATATGTAGATTTACTTTTTCAAGAAATGGAATTTTCTTTACATATACAGTCATATTCATAGTATTAAAATTATTGGATGAACCAATAGACATATCAGATGGATGTGAAAGGGAAATCTTAAATTGATCATTTTCAAGATCCGTTGCAGTTAGTAGTCTGGTTTGATCTGGGGTTATCTGGTACTTAGCTTGAGCCTCCATGATTTCCTTCATTTTCTGATTTTTTTCTAGAATCTGAGCAAACATTTTTTTAATTAAGGGAATTTGTTCTTGAGTGATTTCATGTCTTCGTGGTGAAGCAGGGACATTTTTCCAATCTCCCGATTGTGGTGAGAAACTAGGTTGAGCATATACAAAATCCTCACTGAGCTTTTTCCTCTTTTCAGCTCTCTATTCTTCATCCTCTGAATCAATCACTACTTCTTTACCTCTCTTATTTGACTTCTCTGATATGATAGGAGTTTGTACTTTTGAGCTCACTGAACCTGCAAAACCCTTATTTTCCATCTTTTCTATATCAGATCTGCTTTCATGAATGAATGTTGAATACCCATTTTCAATTCTCCTACTAGAAATCACACTATGAGGATCATAAGCCCACTTCTCTCCTAATAGTAGGTGCATTTCATATAACATATTAGTGACTTCATCGGCTGCCTGTCTCATATTAACTATAAAAGGGCCAACATTCATTGGAAATTTAAACATATGACCTTTCTTCATAGGCACAAAACTTATTTGATCAACATTTAAACTTTTCGTAATGAATTCCAAAGAAAATAATCTCATGGGAACAAATACTGGAAGTCTATAAGGTTCTATACCAGCTCCATAAAGTCTAATTTTAGAATAATATTCAAAGACATACCAATCACCAAACTTACAACTTGCCCCCAGCTGCAAGAACTCTTGAGCCTTCAGCAGGAAGAATGGGGGAGAGATTCCATATAATGACTTGCAAAATCACATAGACCCACCTCATTATGTTTTTTCCTTACTATGTTTGTCCAAAATACTACTGACTACCTCTTATTATTCATGTACATTATATTTAACCCTAGATGCATGAATTCTTCTACATTTTGATATAAAAAAGATAAATAACAAGAGAAGGAAACCTGAATGAACCCGTCAGTGATAAACTCATGCTGAGATGTAATATTCCAAACATTTAGCCTCCAAGCTAAATGGAATATTATAGTTGTTTTATCACTAGGTCGGTAAATAAATAGGTGGGGAGGCCCATAATTCTCTTGAGTAACAATAAAAACACTCCTAATGTGAAATGGGGAAGAATAATCAACTGGATTAAGCACATTTGCGTGTGAACAGGGGCTGGAACATGCTGATTCAGTCAATTTTGACCAAGTCAACAACGTTGTCTAAATACATTGAATCTCCTTGATGAACAATGCATTTTTAGTGGAGGAAAACTTGCATGAGCTTGGTGGAAAATATGGATGGGACCCAATGTGGAGAGGCTCTCATGCTATATATGGAGAGGATAGCAACCATTGTTATTCATGTTTTGATTATCATTGCTATTGGTCTTTTTAGACTTTGTTTCCTCTTGTTGTTTAGTAGGGTTGCAGTGCTGTTTAGCACAAGGGTGTTCTTGTTCGGGAATCCCTACCTCATCCTTAGGGAAGGAGAGGTTATTTGGGCTAAATTTCCTCATTTGGGCATTTTGGCCAAGCTATCTCCTTCAACTACAGTGCATTTTCTGTTTAGAGCTGGGTTGTGTTGCAGGGTGCAGCAAAGAAGGATCTCTTAGAGTCATTTTTGGGCTTGTTTTTCAGTGGAGAGGTTGTCTATTCATTGGAGGATCAGCAAGGAGGACTCATAGGAATATTTTGACATCTTTGGCACCAGGACAACCATATTCTATCCCTCACAACACATTTTCCATCCTGAACTGCATTATTTTTGGAGGCATTTTTTGGGAGGGTTCATTAAGCTCATCAGGAGGGTCTATTTCTGAGTAGAGGGATCAGCCTTCTATTTATAAATACCATTGGAGGAGGGAATCATTATTTCAGATCTTTCATAGCCTCATTTCATATCAGATATAGTTTTGCAGTGGCACATTAACCCCTGGGTTATTTGTCACATTGTATGTTTCTTGGTATTTCTAGCAATCCTTTCCGGGTTGGCTAGAAATCTTGTATTAGAGCCCACATCTTCATTGCTGGGAATTTATTTGTTTATATCAGCCACCTTCCATTTAAATATGTATTAAATAGTAGCTACACTATTATAGACAATTCTATCACTTCTCTCCAACATTTTATACAGTTGCAGCAGCTCATGTGTTGATTGTTTTATTCATTGGAGACTTGCTCTGATTGCTTGAGTGGCTTGTCCCTCGTGATATTGTTTTATATTTATGCTGATATATTAATAATATGATGGCTGTACATTGATACCTCTTATTTAATGTTCATATTTTCAGAGTTTTACATTTTTATGTTCGTGTATTACTACAATCCCATTTTGGGATATTATAGTGGTATCAGAGCATAATCTTGGCTCAGCCTGTGCATCCAAGACATTATGTCATTTGAAGGAGAAGCTTATTATCATAGAAAAGAGAATATTAATAGAAGAAACAAAGGAATTACTCCATTATTTGGAGAAATGAAGGAAGAGAGGGTCTCCCTGCTTATTTTCCAAGCTATGAAATATATCAAAGAACATCTCAAGGAGATGAAAGGGGATAAGTGTGGAAAATTCCTGAGAGGGTTTGAAAGTGAAGCAAGACCTAGCTATTAACATGATAGGTGTGACCATTATGCCACACATGCAAGTCCACAACGTATTCTATTTCCCACATTCACTGCAAGAAGGATGGAGGAAGGAGATGCACCAAGGGAGGAGACCTTGAGTGTCTATCTTCAGGAGTATGAGTCTCAATCATGGAGATTCAAAGAGCACTTGGAATTCCAAGGGTTTTTCCAACTCAAGGAAGCTAGAAGATCCAGCAACCATGATATAATAAAGAGAGATATAATCTTTCTATCTTACTTTGACGGATCATCAGAGTGCATAGCTAAAGCTTGGGTGGAGGAGCTAGACTCATATTTTCAGCTACACCAAGTTTCGGAAAGGGAGGCAATTAGAGTATCAGCGCTGCATCTCAAAGGTATGGCCCATAATTGGTGGTTTAATAGTTCTTACTCATCTTATCATGCAAATAAAAAAACTTATGTTGGGTTCACTAAGGAATTGGGGAACATATTTGACATTAAAAATTGTAAAACATCTCTTGTGGACCCAAAAACTTAAAACCTTTGCATGAGTTGGAGAGATCTATCTTACCAACTCCACTCCATATTTTGGATGAAGGGGATAAAAACATGCATGGTACCTTGCCAAGGGAAATATCCCCACCTTTTGAAGAACCCTCTTCTATTGGTGAAGACATGGAGAAACCTCCTTCAAGGGAAGACCAATATCAAGGGTATCTCATTGATGATGAGGCAATCTCACATATTGATGAAGAGGATGAGAAGAGAAGAGCTAATAGCACTGTATCATTGGGAGAAGATCCATCACCACATGGAGATGGAAGGGGACCCATTACTTCCATTGGAGGAGCCCTTATGTCTTTGCAAGGAGTTCCAAATGATTCAACATGTGGGAACCAAACCACAATTCTGGAGCAGCATGCATCAGTTATTTTTGGTTGTGAATCTTAGCAGATGGAAGGAGAAGAAATGAAGGATCAGCATCAAGGGATGATGAGCATTCACCCTTATCTATTTTGGGAGGTTTCTTCACAAAATAAGGTGATTGTATTTTACAGTGAAGAGAGGGACAAATCAGTCCATAAATATATGCAGTCCACTTCAGATTTTGATGTCTCACTACATGGGGGCATTCCACCTGGGAGGCCACTAGATCTAGAGTTGGTGGGAGACATGGTATCATTTAGTTCACCACTCTTATATTTTGGAGATGTGAAGACTTTGGAGGAATCCAGTACAATGCAGAGAGTTTGGGATAGACTCAAGGAGGAGAGAGGTACTCTTTCATTTTCTGCATTACCCACTCTCACTACACATACTGCGCTGACAAAAGCTGTTGCAGTGATGGAGGATGACACCTTCATGGTGCAAGGGAGATGCTCCATGGATTTGGAGAAATAGAGGGTACTTCCTTTGATGAAGGAATCCTCCATACATTTGAGTATATGGATACCACTCATGCTTACATTGGCCAAGATAAAGATGTCCTTGGTGGATAATAGCTTCTCATGGGAGGCCAAATTCAGAAGGACACCACTTCTATGTGAGCATGAGAAACTACATGATGGGAATAACAGCACTTGGGAGGATGAATTTGGCATGGGGGATGTCAAAGGAGTAGACACTAGCATGTGGGGAGCTTCACATTGTAGATATTCAGTGGTATCTCTTAGGAGGGTTGATCCATATTGGAGGTCTCAACTTTTGGTAGTGTACTCCAAGGATCTTGGTGCATGCATGATACTTGATGACACAGATGAAGATGATAGATACATGGTGGTTAGTGAGGTCATATATTCTTATGGGAGAGTCTTCTTGATAAGATTTTCTGAGCTCAAGAGGAAGCTCCTACATGCATCACATGTGGACTTTATTTCCATGCACCTTGATGCATTTCATTCATTGATGGAGGAGTTCACTTGGGAGGGCATCCAAAATGATATACATCAGCATATGGAGAGATGCATAGCCTGGATGGTGATGGAGAGGTTGGCACAACCACTTCCCTACTCATTGAGAGTGAGGGAGAATTTCTAGTTGAGCCATTTGAACTCAAGGACCAAAGTACATAGTAGAGGATGTACACTTATGCACCTTGATTTGCATTCCTTTACCTTTTGTGAGCAACATATTGTACCAAGGAGGATATTTCCTTCTTGTATATTGTATTTTCATGTACTTGAGACCATTTTCAGCATTTATCTTGGCCATTATATCGGTGTTTTGTGGGGGAGGCCACATGATTCTTGGTGGGCACCATTGACACCACATTGTACTTTCATGCTTCTATCCTATAGAATGATTGTGGCAGAAAAAAAGTGGTTGGGAAAACACTTGTTCTTACTTTTTTTATGCAGGAAAGGTATGCACTACACTGGCTCCATGTGAGGAACTATGTTCCACTCTCTGGTTGTCATATGGCAGCTTGTTTTCACTGGTTTTTTCTTCCATATTTTGCTGATACTCTTATGTTCATGGGGAGCTCTGTTTGGAGAGTGCTAGATGAGTTTGAGATTCCAATTGGGAGTATGATTCTCCCTACTTTACATGTTGTATTTTTTAGGAGAAACAAAGGGAAAACCATGATTGCCACACCACACTTCTTATATTCACATGGGAGGAGCCATTTGAAGAATTTGCATTCTTGGAGGAGGCATTTTGATGGCTGGTTTTATTTGTGGGGTAACTTGGGAAAATATTGGAGGCCATGACACTTCATCCCAAGATCATAAAAAACCCCATACTTACCATAAGTGGAGAGAGAAACCACTTGAATGGAAAAATCTAATCTCTCCATGCAGCCCAACACATTGCATACACTAGGGGTTGAGGATTCTTTTGATGATCTACCTTGAATGGCTCATTTCATTTGGATGATAGCATGGGTTTGGGAGTCTCTCATTGGTAATGAGATCCCCTATGCTTTTCATAAATCCTATCTTGAGGATGCCATTGGACAGCAAGAAGGTTTCCACTTACACCTTCCAGCTTTTCATGATGTGAGCCATTTGGTTCTGCATGCTTGGGAGGGAGTATTGGAGGACAAATTTATTGGCAATTGTTTTGAGCAGTGGTGAGAACTATTGATGAGGAGGACAAAAGAGGAGGAGGGGAGGAATTTTTCTCTCCTTATACAGTTGCTTAAGGACAAGAAAATTTTTGGAGGGGAGGACTGTAATATTCCAAAAATTTAGCCTCCAAGCTAAATGGAATATTATAGTTGTTTTATCACTAGGTCGGTAAATAAATGGGCGGGGAGGCCCATAAGTCTCTTGAGTAGCAATAAAAACACTCCTGATGTGAAAGGGGGAATAATAATTAGTTGGATTAAGCACCTTTGGGTGTGAACAGGGGCTCGAACATGCTGATTGAGTCAACTTTGACCAAGTCAACAACGATGTCTAGATACATTGAACCTCCTTGATGAACATTGCAGTTTTAGTGGAGGACAACTTGCTTGAGCTTGGTGGAAAATATGGATGGGACCCAATGTGGAGAGGATAGAAACCATTTTTATTCATGTTTTTATTATCATTTCTATTGGTCTTTTTAGACTTTTCTTTCTCTTGTTGTTTAGCAGGGTTACAGTGATGTTTAGCACAAGGGTGTTCCTGGTCGGGAATCCCTACCTCATCCTCAGGGAAGGAGAGGTTATTTGGGCTACATTTCCTCATTTTAGCATTTTTTCCAAGCTACCTCCTTCAGCTACAACGTAATTTCTGTTTAGAGCTGGGTTGTGTTGCAGGGTGCAGCAAAGAAGGATCTCTTAGAGTCATTTTTGGGCTTGTTTTTTAGTGGAGAGGTTGTATTTTCATTGGAGGATCAGAAAGGAGGACTCCCGGGAATATTTAGACATATTTGGCATCAGGCCAACCATTTGATATCCCTCATAGTGCATTTTCCATCCTAAACTGCGTTATTTTTGGAGGCATTTGCTGGGAGGGTTCATTGAGCTCATCAGGAGGGTCTATTTCTGACTAGAGGGATCAGACTTCTAGTTAGAAATAGCATTGGAGAATGACATCATTATTTTAGATCTGTCATAGCCTCATTTCATATCATATCCAGTTTTGCAGTGGCACATTAACCCCTGGGTTATTTGTCACATTGTATGTTTCTTGGTATTTCTAGCAATCCTTTCTGGGTTGGATATAAATCTTGTATTAGAGCCCACATCTTCATTGCTGGGAATTTATTTGTTTCTATCAGCCACATTCCAGTTACATATGTATTCAGTAGTAGCTACACTATTATAGACAACGTTTTCACTACTCTCCGGCATTCTATACAGTTGCAGCAACTCATGTGTTGATTGTTTTATTCATTGGAGACTTGTTCCCATTGCTTGAATGGCTTGTCCGTCATGATATTGTTATATATTTATGTTGATATCTTAATAAAATGATGGTTTTAATTTGATCCCTCTTATTTCATGTTTAGATTTGCAAAGTTTTACATTTTTATGTTCATGTATTACTGCAATCCCATTTTGGGATATTACATGAGAATTGACAGCTTCTTGCCAATAAGAAGGAATATACAGCACTACTCTTGGCTTCATCATCAAGGCGAACATTCCCAGAACTGATTTTTCTACTGTACTGTCATTGTATTTTCCCAAAATATTTGAAATGCACCTCAGCATTGGTCTGAATTCTACATCAAAAACCTCCATGGAGAATTCTTTATTATGAGGTGCAAACTGCTTTGAATCTAGCTTCAGGAAAAAGATGAATTGGTTGAATCGTTGACCTGCAAGACTATCATAATGTGCCATCAACGAGTCATCAGTGAATTGGACATACTAACTCAGGGTAACACAAAGCTTTAAAAATTAATTGGGTGACTTGCATAACATTTTCTCATTGACAATTCATTACAAAACATTTTTCTGGGTACATGACAGACACTAGCCAATACACAAATTCAGGAAAAAGGTGCGTTCTTGGAATGCATGAAAACAATACACTAGTTTTAACCATGGTGGTGTAAATTGGAGAGGCTTTATCGTTTAAGCAGACCTGTTGATAAAATGAAAGGTGGTCTAGAGAACAGACATTATCCTGGATGTTCTTCTCAGTGTCCATGAGAGGAATGTGACTAGAAGAACCTGAAAGGGATGGATGCTTGGCCATGATTCATCTTCGGGTGAAAAAAAATTTACAAGGTGGTAGAAGGCAAGGAAAAACATAGCGTGTAAAAACTTCAGATACAAACTAACAATAATAACCTTATAAAAATGAGAATCCATCTTAAATAGGTGGTGTGGGCTTAAGACTTAAATGCTGAAAAGATGCGCCAAAGGACCGTTAAAAATATTCTGACGTGGATGATAGTTGTCACCAACTATCTTCTTACATCACTACGGGAGGTCTCGAGGTACAGAGAGCTCATCAAGTTCATGCCCCTGCAACGAATCTTAATCGTTGAGCTAGATTGGCCTCGTAGTCAACTAGGTCAACTGCAGAGGCACCCTCCTCATTAACCCGCACGCTGAAAATGCTCGTGGGGTGACACTTTTATTCTATGTATGATGAATCATCGGATCCCGCTTCATAACATGCTCGCTATTTATTCTGTGCATCGGGACCTGCTTCCACAAAGGCTTAAAGTATTAAACATTTAAAATTAATGTAACGAATATTGCATTTATATGCTAAAGTACATGAAACTTTATACTTTAACATATATTTTGATAATTTTCTATTTTTTTGTATTTTTGAAAATTAAAAATAAATGATATTGCAAATGAGTCACAGTAGTTGGCCTAACGCCAAGATCTGAAAATATGCTCAATGGCCTTCAATACTATCCTCCCAATGGAAAGGAACCCTCCTCCACTGAAAATAAGCAATGAAATGGCCTAGATCTATAGATCTAATCACCAATTGCTGTAACTTGCAAAAAAAACCAAACCCTCAACAGGATCTATGCTATAGTTGAAAGAAGAAGCTTGGCCTTAAGCCAGATAGTGGACAATGTAGTGAAAGACTCCTCCAAGGGCTCCTTAATGGAAGAGGCGGGATTCCCTATCAAGAACACACTGTGCTAAACATCACTCTATCTCAGCTAAACAACAAGAGAAAGATATATGTCTAAATATGCCATATATTCAGAAATATAATAAACCATAACATAATGAAAAATGGTTGCCATCCTCTTCCTTTTATAAGTTATGAGCTTGAAAACCCTAAGCCTCATCCAAAAAGATCACTACATTCACACAAAGCATCTCCATCTAAAACTTCATTGTCCCTCATTGATGGCCACTCCTCCATAACAACGCTGTTGATTTGGTCAAGGTTGACCTAGACAAAGTGATCCAAGCCCTTTCACACCAAGGGTGCTTCAATTAAGCTTCCAAGATTTGTCTCTTTCACATTTGGCATTGATTTATTCATTATAAAGGATAATTTCGGACCTCATTTTCCCTTTTATTGTTTAAACAAAGTAATAAAACAAAATTGAATATTCCAATTAGCTCATGACTAATTGGGAATATTACATTCCTCCCTTCCCAAATGTTTCTTGTCCTCAAGAAACTGACAAGGTGAGTGTTGCAACTCTTTTCCTCCTCCATTGGTGACACCAACATGTGAAAAGATTCCCTCATAAGCTAAGTGTTCACCAATCCATCCCTCCATGAATTTCTCCTCCAAATTTCTCATGAGATGCAAATAATTCATCCCATAAGGAGACAATAGTTCAAATGAAACAAACATGGTTTTCCCAATGTTCTCTTTGAAACATGTAGCATAGTGAACATGGAGAATCTCCATCCCATAGGGCACATACATACCTCCCATCCTTCCTCCATACATTCCCATAAAAATTATAAGTACATCATCAATGTATGGAATCAAAACTAAATATGCACAAACAAAAATTTGTGCATATGGAGGTGGGTCATAGTCCCACATGTGGAACCAGCATAGTAAATCTACTGAATGCATTAGATCATGATGTGGTAAGTGGTTTCCCCACCACTTAGTTTCTGTCCAAGTCATCTCACTTTGGTTGAAAGTGTTAGATATGTTTGGTGCTTTTGGAATGCACCCACAATGATACAGAATCTCCCTTTGATCTCCAAGGGAGTGGCAATGTTCAGAAATTTTTGTGGCCAAAATTTGGCCATGAAGTTTATATGGTATAGTAATCCTTCTTGTAGCTATGGCCTGCATAAACATAGTAAAATAATGCATATTTTCATCAAATAAAACATTAGGTACACAAGCATATCTTTCACCAAAATTTCTCCTTATGCTAATGGATAGGTGCATAGATCTATCTCCTCTCTCAAAAGAAGAAAGAGGTGGTTGAATTAAATATTTTACAGAGTTATGTTGTTGTCCCAACTCTACATGGTTCATGCATATTTGAAAATGCTGATATAGTTCTCCTTCAAAGCCCTTCCAAGTGTAGCTTCTCATGATAGTGTTGTAGAATTTCAAGGAATATGTGTGGCTGAAAAAGAACTCTTCATAGGTTCTTTGTAGCAACTTCTCCTTGAGCTTGGAGGCTCTAGATAAGAATATCCTACCATGAAAATAGATGACTCCTTCTTGGACTGAATATCCCTCTTCATGTATTTGTTCATCAAGTATCATGCATTTATAAAGGTCCTTGGAATAATCCACCAACATTTAGGATTTCCAATATGGATCAATCTCCCACAGTGACAGCGCTGATGATCTATCATAAAGAATGTATGACATATGGATATTCTCCTCCTTGAAATATCCCATGTCAAAGGTACATGTTTTAAGGTCATTCCTCCCATACTTCTCCTCCCACAACGCGGAATCTGAAATGAGAGTGGGTAATGATGATGTTGGGAGAAGATCTCCCTCCTCCTTGAGCCTACCCAAGACTCCCAGAATTGTATCATTTCCTTCTAATGCTCCCATCCCTCCTGGATTTATGCTTGGAGCATCATGTTGTGAGATAAATCTCACCAAATCTGAATCAGGTGGCCTCCCAGGTGGTTTTCTACTAGGTAATAGTGTCCCATGTAGAAATCTCATAAGCATAATAGATGGGACTGTAAGGTCCTTACTTCCACTGCGTAAATCTATCTCTGATTTTTGTGTGGAAGTTGTATGTGAGGGATATGTGTGCATGCCTTTAATCATTTCAGATTTTCCACTCTTTCTATCCACCCATTCCATCTGCAAAGTCTCCCAATCAATGGTGATCTTCCCCAAAGTAATCAACCATTGCACACCGAATATGTAATGTTCCCAAATTCTAGCCTCCGGCTAAAAGGAACATTATAGTTTGCATATTTTTATTTTGTTGAATAAAATGGGTAACGAGACACCTTAACCCCTTTAGATGGAGAAATAACACTCCTTGTGTGAAAGGAGGAATAATAAAGCAGCTGATTTGAGCACCACATGGTGTGAACAGGATTGGATCATGCTTGATCTAGTCATTTTGACCAAGTCAAGTAAACTGTCTAGATACATTGAACCTTCTTGGACAACGCAGTTTTAGTGGAGGCTCCACTTGCATGAGCTAGGTGGAAAGTTGGAATGGGACCCATGGTGAGAGGATTTCATTTTCTTTATAAGGAGGATATGGCAGCCCATTTTCATTATGCATTAGCTTATCATTTTCGTTGGGTCTGCAAAGACTTGCATCCCCGGGTTGTTTAGCAGGGTTGTAGTGTTCTTGAACCCAAGGGTGTTCCTGGTCGGGAATCCCTACCTCATCCTCAAGGAAGGAGAGGGTTTGAGCTCCATTTCCTCATTCCAGCATTTTTCCAAGCTTACCCCTTCAGCTACAGCGTTATTCTGTTGGGCAGGAAACGTTGAGTTGTTGGGTGCAGCAACAGAGGAACTCATAGAGTCATTCTTTGGCTTGTTTTTCAGTGGAGATCTTGTATATTATTTGGAGGAGCAGAAAAGGAGACTCTCGGGCATCATTTCATATCTTCGACACCACACCAATCATTCACCATCTCTCACAGCGTAGTCTAGGGCAGAAACTGCGTTATTTATGTAGGCAGTTGCTGGAAGGGCCATTGGAGCTTATCAGGAGGAGTGTTTCTGAGTAAAAGGGATCAGCCCTTTGCTTGAGAACACTATCAGAGGAGGGCATGAGTATTTCATATCTTCCACAACCTCATTCTCATTTTGATTCAGTTGCAATGACAAGTTAATTGTCACATTGTACATTTTCCGGCATTTCTAGCAATCTCTCCTAGATTGGCTAGAAATCTTGTATTGGAGCCCATTATTCTATTATGGGGAATTTCCTTGTATATTTCAGCCATATCTCATGTATGGACATCTATAGAGGAAAATACACTCCTAGAGACAGCGCAATCACTGCTTTCCGGCATTTTGTGCAGTTGCTGCATCTCTTGTATTTCATGTGTTAATCTTGGAGATTGATTTCCATTTCATGAGGGATTTATTCCTCATGATATTTCTGTATCTTGTTACTGATATATTAATGAAAATGATGGCTTTAATATATTTCATCTTATGTTGCATTCATATTTGCAGATTTTAATGGTTATGTTCATGTACTGTTGTAAGCTCTCAAGTTGAGCATTTTCTAAGGGATCTAGTTTGGGGAGATCTGAATAACCCATCTAGAGACATTTCTTTAAGCTCAACTTCTGGAAAAGAAGTGTTTAATGAGTTAAAAAGGGGATAAAATTCCCCCTTCAGCTCATTTTTACATTTCCTTCCTTATACAATGTCCTAGAGGACCATATTGCAGAAATTCCTGAAAAAGGAACATTATAGTGGTATCAGAGCATCAATCTTGGCTCAGCCTTTGCAGCCCAAGATAATATGCCATTAGAAGGAGAATCTCCTCACTTAGAAGAGGAGATGTATAAAGGAAACAAGAAAATAGGAATGACGGAAGAGGAGGTCTTCATTCTTCTTTTCCAGACCATGGAGGGTATCATTGAAGATCCTGAGGAGATAGAAAGGGAAAACTAGAAAGGTTTTCTGAGAGGGTTTGTGGATGAAGCAAGCCCTAGCTGTGATCACGTTGGGTGTGAGCATTTAGCCACACATGTAGATCCACAGCGCAGTTCATTTCCCACTTGCACTACCGAAAGGATGGAGGAAGGAGATGAGGCCACTAGAGGAGCAACGCTGCAACTCAAAGGTATGGCTCATGATTGTTGGTTTGAAAATTTTGTTTCATATTTTCATGCAAATGTAAAAAAATATGATGCATTCACTAAGGGTTTGGTGAAGAAACTTGATGGAAGTCAATGTGGATCATCATGTATCATAACTTCAAATACTTTGCATGCATTGGGAGGAAACATGAAACAAACTCCTTTCCTTATTTCCGAAGGGGATGAAAACATGTATGATGGCTTGCTAAGGGCAATATCCCCATTGTGTGAAGGGCCCTCTGCCATTTGTGAAGTCATGGAGGTACATCCTTCAAGAGATGACCAAGATCTAAGGTCACTCCTTGATGATGAGGTAATCTCAATTATTGATGGGGAGGATGAGCATATGAGATTTAATAGCGCTATCCCATTGGGAGGATATCCATTACCACATGGAGATGAAAAGGGAGCATTTTCTTCCATTATAGGAGCCCTTACACCTTTGCAAGAATTTCCAAATGATTCAACATGTGGGAACCAAGGCACAATTCTGGAGCCATATGCAACAGTTTTTGGGGATTGTGAGACTGAGGGGGAAGAGAAGGATCAACATCAAGGGTTGATGCACCCTTATCTATTCCAAAAATTATTTGCACAAGAGAAGGAGACTTTACAGTGCAGTGAAGAGAGGGACAAATCAGTCCACTTATACATACAGACCACTTCTGAACTTGATGTCTCACTATATGGAGGCATTCCACCTGGGAGGCCACCTGATCCAGAGTTGATGAGGGGCATCTTGTCATTTGGCTCACCACTCTTGGATTTTGGAGAGGTGAAGACATTGGAGGAGTCCAACACAGCGCAGAGAGTTTGGGGTAAACCTAAGGAGGAGGGAGACACTATCTCATTTTCAGTATCACCCACTCTCATCAGTCATACTGTGCTGACAGAGTTTGCTGTAGGGATGGAGGATGCCATCTCCATGTTGCAGGATGACTGCACCACATATTTAGAGAGACAGAGGATAATTCCTTTGAGGGAGGACTCTTTCACTTATGGGAGTATATGGAGGTTACTCATGCTTACACTGAGCAGGATTGGGAGATCCCTTTTGGATAACAGCTTCTCATGGGAGGCCAACTTCCAAGGGTCACCATTAATATTTGAGCATGAGTAGCTGCATGATGGGCATGGAAGCATTTTTGAGGATGAATTTAGCATGAGGGATGTCAAATTATCAGGCAGCAGCATGAGGGGAGCACCACATTGCAGATCACTAACACTGTCTATGAGGAGGATAGATCCAGGTTGGAGGACTCAACTCCTGGTAGAGTACTCCAAGGATCTAGGTGCATGAATTATCTTGGATGAACCAAATGGAGATGACAGGTAAATGATTTATGGGATGTTCATCTATATTGATGGCATGATCTTCTTGATCAGAGCTTCTAGTCTCAAGGAGAAACTATTGCATGCAGCACATGAGGACTTTCTAGCTATGCATTTTGATGCATATTTTTCTTTGCTAGAGGAGTTCATTTGGGAGGGCATTCAGCATGATCTATATCCACATATGGATAGATGCATAGCCCATATGAATTTAGAGAGGTTGGCACAACCATTTCCCTACTCATGGGAGGTGAGGGAGAGCATTCAGAGGAGCCATTTCAGCTCAAGGACCGGAGTACATAGTAGAGAAGGTATATGCTCTCATTTTGATTTACCTTTATTTAATTTCTATGAGTATCTTGATGATCTAAGGATGATCACATCTCCTTATTCTCCTTATTATGATATACTTTTGGCCCATTGCAGAAATGGGAATGGCTATTTTCATGATGGTTTGTGGGGGAAGCCACATACTTCTTGGTGTGCACCATTGGCACCAATTTGCACTTTCATGTTTTCACCTTATGAGATGTTTGTGGTAGAAAAAAAGTGGCTAGTAAAGAAATTTTTATCTCTTTTGTTGAGGCAGGCATGAAATGCACTGTGCTGGTTCATCATGTGGAACTATGATTCACTCTCAGGTTGCCATGTGGCAGCTTGTTTTCATTGTATTTTTCTTCCATATGTTACCGATGTTTGTATACTCATGGGAGGATTTGTTTGGAGAGTGGGCTTGGAGTTGAAGATTCCCATTGGGAGTATGATTCTCCTCTTTCCACATGTTGTATGTTTTATGAGAAACAATGGGCACACCATGATTTCCATGTCACTACTTTTCTCTTCATATAGGAGGAGCTATTGGGAGAAAATGTGTTGTTGGAGGAGGCACTTCATGGTTGATTCATTTTGTGGGGAGGAATGGGAAAATTGTGGAGGCCATGAAATTTCAGCCCAGTATCAGCAACCCCCTCATACTTATCATAAATGGAGGGAGAAATTACTTGGATGGGAAAATCTAAACTCTCCGTTCAGCCCCAAGATATTGCATAGATCTGGGGTTGAGGAATTCTTTGTTGAGATATCTAGGATGGCTCATTTCATTTGGATGATGGAGTCACTTATTGGGAATAATATTTCCCATGTTTTTCATCACTCCTACCTTGAGGAGGCCATTTAACAAAAGGATATTTCCAGTTTCACCTTCTATTATCTCATGATGTATACTCTAATTTTACACACTTGGAGGGATACATGGAGGACAGATTTATTGCATATCTTGATGAGCTATGGTGGGGTCTATTGATGAGGAGGCCATAATAAGAGGACGAGGAATTTTTCTCTACCTTGCAGTTGCTTGAGGACAAGAAAAATTTTGAAGGGGGAGGACTGTAATGTTCCAAAATTCTAGCCTCCGGCTAAAAGGAACATTATAGTTTGCATATTTTCATTTTGTTGAATAAAATGGGTAAGGAGTTACCTTAACCCCTTTAGATGGAGAAATAACACTCCTTGTGTGAAAGGAGGACTAATAAAGCAGCTGATTTGAGCACCACATGGTGTGAACAGGATTGGATCATGCTTGATCTAGTCATTTTGAACAAGTCAACTAAAACTGTCTAGATACATTGAACCTTCTTGGACAACGCAGTTTTAGTGGAGGCTCCACTTGCATGAGCTAGGTGGCAAGTGTGAATGGGACCCATGGTGATAGGATTTCATTTGATTTATAAGGAGGAGATGGCAGCCCATTTTCATTATGCATTATCTTATCATTTTTATTGGGTCGGAAAAGACTTGCATCCCTAGGCTGTTTAGCAAGGTTGTAGTGTTCTTGAACCCAAGAGTGTTCCTGGTCAGGAATCCATACCTAATCCTCAAGGAAGGAGAGGATTTTAGCTCCATTTCCTCATTCCAAAATTTTTCCAAGCCTATCCCTTCAGCTACAGCGTTATTCTGTTGGGCAGGAAACATTGAGTTGTTGGGTGCAGCAACAGAGGAACTCATAGAGTCGTTCTTTGGCTTGTTCTTCATTGGAGATCTTGTATATTCTTTGAAGGAGCAGAAGAGGATACTCCCGGGCATAATTTCAGATATTTGGCACCAGGCCAATCGTTCACCATCTCTCACAGCGCAGTCTAGGGCAGAAACTGCGTTATTTATGTAGGCAGTTGCTGGGAGGGCCATTAGAGCTTATCCGGAGGAGTGTTTCTGAGTAAAATGGATCATACCTTTGCTTGAGAAAAATATTAGAGGAGGGCATGATTATTTCAGATATTCCACAGCCTCATTCTCATTTTGATTCAGTTGCAGTGACAAGTTAATTGTCACATTGTACATTTTCCGGCATTTCTAGCAATCTCTCCTAGATTGGCTAGAAATCTTTTATTGGAGCCCATTCTTCTATTCTTGGGAATTCATTTTTATATTTCATCCATATCTAATGTATGCACATCTATAGCAGCAGCTACACTCCTAGAGACAACGCAGTCACTGCTTTTCGTCATTTTGTGCAGTTGTTGCATCTCTTGTATTTCATGTGTTAATCTTGGAGATTGATTTCCATTGCATGAGGGGTTTATTCCTCGTGATATTTATGTATCTTGTTGCTGATATATTAATGAACATGATGGCTTTCATATATTTCATATTATGTTTTATTCATATTTGCATATTTTAATGGTTATGTTCATGTACTGCTGTAAGCTCTCTCATTGAGCATTTTCTAAGGGATCTAGTTTGGGGAGATCTAAATAACCCATCTAGAGATATTTATTTCGGCTCAAATTCTGGAAGAGAAGTGTTTAATGAGTGAAAAATGGGATACAAGTCCCCCTTCAGCTTATTTTTACATTTCCTTCCTTATATAGCATCCTAGAGTACCATATTGTAAAAATTCCCGAAAAAGGAACATTACAGAATATGACATTGGTGTCAGGTATGTCAACTACAAAGAAATGATTAGTCAATGTATAGGTTCCCATGGTGAATGATAAGGATGGAACATAATGCACACATTTCATTTTTATACCTCCTGGGATCAAAACAGAGAATCCCTCAAAAGCATCAATGGGTATTGCCCTCCTTTGCACTAGTTGGGCATCAATAAAATTGTGGGTAACCCCACTATCAACCAAAACAAAAACCCTCTGATTCAATATGGAACCTTGAAATCTTAAGTTAAAGTACTTAGGTACTCATCTAAAAGATTCAAGAGCCCCTACAATAGGATAAAATGATCCATTCCCATCTCCTGATGATGTTGGTTCATCTCCAGCAGTGTCAGCGTTGTGACCTCTTCTTGGTTCATCGTCTTCTTCCTCCTCATCATCTGAGAATAATTCTATGTAATGTGCCTTTCTAGCTCCACATCTATGTCCAGGTGACCAAGCTTCTTGGAAATTGAAGCAAAGCTTCCTCCTCCTCAGTTCTTTCCAGTCATCATCATCAAGAGGTTTTTTGTATTGACTCCCCTTTGAAGGATGAGACTTTTCTTATTTTCCCTTGGATGGAAAAGAGGGCTTTCGCTGAAATGTTGCCTTTGATTTTGGAAAGGCATCTTGAAGGTCTCTAGCCCTTTCAATGGCATCATGTAGGGTAGTGGGCTTGGTGGACTTAACCAACCCATGAATAGGTTCATCTAATCCATTAATGAACATGTACACCCTTCTTTCTCCAGACAAATCAGGAACCATAACAGAAAGTCTTAAGAATTCAGAAATGTAAGTTTCTACATTGCCTTATTGTCTTATCTTTGCAAGGCTATTTAATGGTGCTTTAGGATCTCTTCTATCAAATATTTCCACCAACCTTCTAGTGAAACATGAATAAGTAGTTACATTGGCATGACCTAATGTAGACAAGCCATGGAACCACCAGTCATGTGCTTCACCCTCAAGGTGTAGCGCTATAATATTAATGGCCTGCATTTATGGAACCTTGTTCAATTGAAAGTAGATGTCAAGTTTTTCTACCTAATATTTTGCAGTACACTTGGATGACCCATCAAAATTGGGTAAAAATAAACTGCCCATAGTGTGATATCGATCATGATTCTGAATGAATCCACCACTTCAATCATGATGCCTTGGTCTTCTATTGTCCTTTATTTGACAAAAATCCTAAAAAATCAAGTGATATTTGAATCTATAAGTTTGAGATTCATACTGCATGAAATAGTCTTCAAAGGATTCTTGCTCCTAAAACCCTTCATTTACCACAGCAAAAAATGTAGGCATAGTAGAGCATTGGGAAAATTGTGTTTGATGCACTGGTTGATCATTCCAGTGATGAGACATGCTAGAGCCTTCTCCATGATGAAATACTTTAGGGGATTCCTTTAATCTGTCCATCCTCGTCTCTTTGATCTCTCTAGTAATTTATTGCATGTATCTAAGAAGGATCTTAGGGAACTTATTCTCTTCATCTTCACCTCCAGATAAAGGGATTTTACCCTTGTCTTCTTTGTCATTTTTATAATCAAATTTTCTGTGGCTTCATATTTGATACCTCCTCTCTCTATCAGTAAGAGGATCTCCTTATTCAGATAACATATTGGATTTTAGAATGCACCGGCTATGCCAAGATTATGCTCTAATACCACTATAATATTCCCAAATGGGAAAAGCAGGATTATAGTGCAAAATGTTGGAACAATATTACAGATCATAATTTAGAAATCAAGAGGCCAATATGGAGACCTTTCATATGTTATTACATTATCAAAATATGTGTAAGAAATGGCCCATAATATGCATAACAAGAAATACAAGCCTCCAATGTACAAAATTCCTCAATAAGAGGTGCTGCAATCATGTAGAAAAGCTGGAAGACCCTTACTGCGTTATTTTATTGGCTCTGCTATAGAAAATTATTATAAATCAGATATAGAGCTGATATGTGCCTCAAAATTTAGACCTATATCAGATCCATGTACTATACAAGCTCCTTTAAAGAACCCCTCAAGGGTTTTTTGCAAAACACCAAGTACAAGTTTTAGATTTGAGATCTAAAACTACAGATCTGTAGAAATAAAAACTACGGATCTCTTGAAAAATACGGATATGGAAACGTATACGATATGATATGATCAATACAATAGTCTCCTCCAATAGATCCTCGAAGTGAAAGGCAGATCCCCTTCACTAGAAAATCATCTCTCCAAATGGTGTGCAAAACCACCCTGCAACTCCTCCTATAGAAATAACGCAGATCTGGAAGTAATTTGTGATGCAAGGATCAAAATATGGTTGCCCTGATGCAAAGATCTGAAAATATTCTTAATGGCCTTCAATACTATCCTCCAAATGGAAAGGAACCCTCCTCCACTGAAAATAAGCAATGAAATGGCCTAGATCTATAGATCTAATCACCACTTGTTGCAACCTGCAAAAACAACCAAACCCTCAATAGGATTTGTGTTGTAGTTGAAAGAAGAATCTTGGCCTTAAGCCATATAGTGGAAAATGTAGCTCAAGACTCATCCAAGAGCTCCTCAATGGAAGAGGTGGGATTCCCGATCAGGAACACCCTGTGTTAAACATCACTCTATCTTAGCTAAAAATCAAGAGAAAGATATATGTCTAAACAGACCATATATTTAGAAATATAATAAACCATAACATAATGAAAAATTGCTTCCATCCTCTTCCTTTTATAAGTTATGAGCTTGTAAACCCTAAGCCCCATCTAAAAGGATCACTACATTCACATAAAGCATCTCCATCTAAAACTGTGTTGTCCCTCATTGATGGCCACTCCTCCATGACAGCGTTGTTGATTTGGTCAAGGTTGACCCAATCAAAGTGATCTAGCCCCTTTCACACCAAGGGTGCTTCAATTAAGCTACCAAGATTTGTCTCTTTTACATTTGGCATTGATTTATTCATTATTAAGGAGAATTTTGGACCTCCTTTGCCCTCTTATTATTTAAACAAAGAAATAAAACAAAATTTAATATTCCAATTAGCTCATGACTAATTGGGAATATTAAATTTAGAGTGGCATCATATAAAACCCAAAATATTTTATTTTCCTTCGCACGCACTACGGCTAACGAGTTCCATAGAGTTGCGTAGCACACAAATTCACACATTTTTGGCTCAATTTTGGGGAACTTTGAGTCTTTCGGTGTTCTCCATCCAATCAACGCAATCACTAAAAGGATCCAAGAATATTGGAAGGGCTTGCCTTCCTCTTGAGCCTCGTGCACATTCTCTAAGTATTATTTGCATAGGTAATTGCACTAGTTGTAAATGACGCCTTTTTCACAGCATCCTCCAAGAAAAATCACATGTGCAGGAGCCTCCTTAGGTTTGTTCTTACATAACATCTTACAGGCCAAGATAAGAATACCAAAACACACCACGGGGTCATTAATTTCCTCTAATACAAAGCCCCAAGTATTCCTTGTGGCATTGTATTTCTTCTTGATTTTATCTGCTGCACCTTTCTCCTGCGCTTTACCTCTAAAATTAGAGTTAGGTTCGGCCCCCTTAGTAGGTATACCTATAGTTATATGGATTAATTATACATCGATAGAGATGCACTCTCCCAATGAGAGCGTGTCATGGTGGACGAGAGCCAACAAATTTCAGACGCAGATATCATTTATGCGGTTGCACCCAAAATGAGGGATCTGCAACAAATTGAGCAGGCATGCCTTGTGCAGACCTAACACCCCCCTCTTTGGCTTGAAGCACACAATGCCTCCTTCATAGGTGACTTAATCCAAATAGAGCTCTAGCGTGAGCTCAGGGAACTTCTCGACATTATCGATGTCCCAATCATCAAAGCGGAGCTGCAGAATATTAGTGAGCATGTCCCATTCCATTGGGACATTCTCTGAGATCAGGGGTACTTGGATACTCGAGTGAACCTTATCTATGTCCCTAGGTGCATTTACAGAGGGTTTGTGTGGCACAATGTAGCTTAGAAGCCACGATAATGGGGCTGTTTCAACTACCTCCTCGTCCTCTTCCTCAATAGTTTATGGAACTTCTACCATGGGCCTTTTCATTTTGTCTCCCACTAAAGGGCACAGTCTTTGGGTCTTCTCTCCGGGAGATCTGGACATTCCATAGGATTTCCCCTTCTTAGTTTTGGATGAATCGGGTGTTTCTACAATAGGCACTTCAGGTGCGTCAGGGTCATTGTTGGACATTGGGTTCAACACTCCCTGTGTGCTTCGCGACATGGACTAACCACCTCTCATGGATCCTAACTCTGGTGATTGTAACAAAGACTAATGCCTGCGGTTTTTGGTCTAATGGAAAACATTTTTCCAACAAGTGGTATCAGAGCGATAGGTCTCGAGTTTAAAACTCACCTGGATCATGTTGGGGGGGAGATTGTTGGACATTGGGTTCAACGCTCCCCGTGTGTTTTGCGACATCGACTAAGCACCTCACGTGTATCCTAACTCTAGCGATTGTAGCGGAGGCTAATTCCTGCAGGGTTTGGTCTAACGGAAATCATTTTCCAACATTCATCACCTGGTCTCATGGTTGTTATCTTTTTAGGAATCGCATATCCTAGCCCTACTCGGCGCAATGCGTCCCCAAACCCTGGATCCAAAACAGACATAGACGTACGAAATGCAATGGCAAATGAAGAGCTAAAATCACTCAGAAAGAAAAGGGAACTATTGTGACCCCGTGGGTCATATTTATACTTGTGGAACATTTCCAAAAACTCCTTGTGCATTAATGAGGAACCTTTACTGATAAAACCGTCCCAAATCTAGAAATATCCCTTCATTAAATGCATCTTAGACACTCCCAAAAATGGTAATAAATTTGTCTTATCTAGTTTTACTATTCCAATGGCTAGTTTTTGACACTTCTGCGCACCATTCAACCTCCTCACCCAGATAGCGCGCACATGTCTCACCTTATTGGGCATATAATCTACAACTAAGGATAACAATCTATAGAACATCCCCCCATACACAAGCCTATTGACCAGGTAATTCAAATAATATCAGGTAGTGTCTGTGACATCTCTTAACAACTGCAAAAATTTATGAAAGTTTTCCTCCCAATGGAATGTCGCACCGCTTCTGAGTAATATGGTCATTGGAACAACGATCAAATCATATTTTGGAATGCGCTTTCTGTAATACCCAACAAGGCTCATCATGGAGCGCACTTGTATGAAATTCCTAGGTGAGGGGATCGAGGTTCCTTTGACCTCGCACAGCTCCATATATCTCGCAAGTGCTAGTTGTCCACAATTCATAGTATCCCTGATCGACGTATTAATAATTTATAGGATTAAGGCTTCGTCATCATGTTCCAAGCTAAATGTAAGAATAAAGTTCTCTGTCATCGTAAACCATTCACTAGTGCCTCTATGCATCTTTGTCTCCAAATACCATTCAGTAGGCACCTTTCCTAGTGTGTGAATAAACATATAGACCCATTCAAGTCTTGGTTCTACACCCCATACTTGATTCTACTTGGCCAAATGTCTGCGCAGATCCTCTTTGCAAGAGTATACATCTTCCATTTTAAAAGTGAGACATACAAACCGCAACCTTGTCATGCGTGAAAATTCCTCCTAGTGACCCATATTATCCTTATGAGTTTCCCACCATCTTGCTGGAGTAGCGTGCAAGCTAAGATCCAAAGCATGGAATCTTTTTCCTTCATGCACAATCCTCTCCAGCTCTCCTATAAACATGTTTACATCAGTTGAGCCATCATAGTGCGTTAAATCATGTACCTCAGATTTTATATAACGCAATGATTTTTTTACATGATTATAATGCAGCATAGACTCCTCATGCAATTGGTTCTGCCAATTCTCTAGTTCGTCATCTGAGTCTAAAAGACAAGAACTATCCTTCTACAATTTAATATTCCCATCGGTTGTTGGATTAATCCAATCTTCCTCGCGCAAAGTTAGTGTATATATTTGATCAATCTCATCCTTAGAGAGCACTAGTTAATTATACCTTTGGAATTATACAGAATCTAGAGGAATTATTACCTTAACTCCATTGCCTCCAAATTCCATTCTCCTTCTCTTCAGATTGATAACACCATCCATGTCAATGGCCCAATCCACTCCTAGTAGCACATGATAGGGATCAATATCATCTACAATTTGTATGACTTCAAATGTTGCCATCACCTTAACGCCCTCTATATTTACCACAACTTATGCCAGCCTCCCTAAAGGAATGATCTTCTGTTGATTGGCCATGCATAGATGTATAGTAGAACACTCCAACTTTGGCTCTCCCATGCACTGGCATGTTTGTTTAGGTAGAAAATTATCATATGACACCAGATATAAAATAACTTGGTCCATTTCATAAGCACCAATTTGCATCGTCATACACATCTCTCTACCCATTCCCTTCTTGTTATTGTATATTTTATTGACTTATCATTGTTCTACCATGGGTTGTTCTTTCTTCATGTAATTATCTACCAATTCCTATAGATTTTCGACGGCCTTATTGTTGTGCAAAAAATTTATACATGCTTGTAGAAATAGTTTAATCTCCTCATCTTCTCGTGCTTCCTTCAGTGTTCTACCAGATGTTGATGTACTTTCTTCTGCAATTTTTTTCCGCGCTTCAATAAAGGTCTCTTTTGTGCACTTGTTGGCTTAAGGGGTCATGACCAAGTTTAGATTTAAGGTTTACCAACAACCCCCTTTACTATTCGCCCTTTCAACAATGGCCTACTTGCAGAGGTCAAGGTCTCACCCAAATTAGTATGGGGGGGTGCTGGAACCAGGTTTCCACACCCTAAGAGAGAGAAAGTTAATAAAAGTGGATCCCTTCATATCTAACGGGCCTATGCTGGAGAAGCCCTAACCCAAAAATCCTTAACAATATACTTTTCGGAATAAATCAAGCCAAGATCATAAACCATAAGTTAACCAACAATTAGAGGTAATAAGGAAAAACACAACTAGATCTAAGTATTCATTATCCTTTTAAAGCATCGCATCCATGTGCACGTCAAATACTAATAGTGTTCAGTAAATAGACATAATCTCAAAAAGCACAAATAGCACAGCCAATAACATGACACAGAGATACTCAGGTATCAGCACAATGGTCTTCTCATTCATTAATGTTCAGATTCCACTTACAAACTCTTTACCAACCCAGGCACACGACCAGCAGGGTCCGTACACAACAGAACTTAGGGTCTGCATGCACACAGCTAGCAGGAGCCCTTACCTAGACAATCCACACAATATATACCACAGATTCATATCCAGACTTAATCCAAATTTCAACTTACTTCTATAATCAATTTATCCATATATATATATATATAGATACATACTATATTAGCCTGCACTACTCTATGGTCTGCAAACCATGGTTTGCGGACCCTTCGTCTACCATTTGACCCATTACAACTTATTGGGGGATTTGAACCACCCCAAATCCCCTGTGCTAGACTAAAATATTACAAAATATTACAGAATTGCATCAAAAAGGTAGTTAGGGGACCCCGCTCCAACAGGCCCCCAACACAATCTTGTGACTCGTCCCAAGTCACAGTGGTAGTGGGGTCTTCATCTTAGCTCGGAGCTGCTCGATGGTGGAGAAAAAAGGGGGTAGGACGCCTTCACTCTGTGTTTCTATGTTGTACACAATTTTGACAAACCTTTTTTAAGTTAGTCCTTTAGTATCCGCAGTGATGTTATCCAAGGTTTGGTTCAAATGCCTTACTTCCGCGTCTAAGTCCTGTGAAAGTATAAGTGCTTCATCTACCCATAACTTCAAATGGTCACTGAAAACCTGCTTCTTGTGGCGTAGCTCCTCAATTTCATCTCTGAGAGTGTGGCTGGTACGAAGACGTGCTAAGCGCTATGTTGCCACAAGGGTGAGCATGGTAGCTTCCATCTACTCAAAATATTTCTCTTTTTGACGCAGCTCCCGATTGAACTGTCAGAGGAGGGGATCGCACTGCACCATGGACCATAGCCCCATAGCAGTATCTAATAATTCTAATCCATTGGTGATGTGTGCAAAGATACTTATTTTTTCCTCCTTGACCAACGCAGCTCGCTGGGTGTGCACCTCTGGAGGATTTTCCAGCTATAGCTTGGCTTGCAGCACCACAATCTATTATTGTAGGTCTGCTTTGGCATCCTACACTTCTGTCCTAGATGCCTTCAATGCAGCTAACAAGACTTAAACCTTGGCCTACAATGTAGCAGAGGTAGGAATCACTTTTGGCATGTCTTCACATAACCAGTTGATCAGGTGCTCTAATTATGCTTGCTGTGAAACTGCTACGATCTGGGTTGCTTGAGCTTGGGCAAATTCAGTGGTTTTGGCTGCAATTTTCTGCTTGGCCTCACTGAGTTGGTGTTGCGCCCAGACTTCTCTATTTTGGAGCTTAGCAGAGATGAAAAAGTGGAGAGCATGTAGCTTCCCACTTTTTATTCTCGCAATATCAAGGCTAACCTCCCCGCATGCTTGGACTTGTGTGCACAGGGCTAATGGTTCTACTATTACTGCCATACCTGTGAAGGGGTAAATCCTTCTTTCTGTGGATGTGATGACGATTTTCATTGGAAGACTCACTTGAATCGGCCTCGCCTGGTTCACGCTCGCTTGAAGAGTGTCTCCTTTCAGCTGGAGCACCTGCAGCCCAGACTACAAAGCCTCCAGTGTGGACTTTTGTTGATCTTCTAGAACAGTCCAACACTCCTCAGAGGGAGTAGCAACATCATCTGTGATCTTATCTAGATGTTCCTTTGTTAATGTGACGTCCACTTCTCCACTAGTCTTTTCAGCCTTTTGCTTCTTCTGCTACCCTTTGGGAGGCTCACCTACGCACTTCATTCTACATGGGGACTTTGTGCCCTCCCCACCAAGTCCTTTAGTCTCTGCATCCCGCTGAGGTTCTTTCTCCTCCCCCTTGGTGGCATCGTTGGGGGTTTCCTTGGTCATCGTTTTCTCGGTGGAGTGCACCTCAGTCTCCTTTGTTATGCTCGTCAGGACAATATCCTTTGGCACCATATCCTTGCCAGAGGTGCCTATTGTGACCGAGGCAGAGTATTTGAGGCAAAGCTTCCAAGTAGGTGGCCATGTTGTGACAAGCTAGTCGATCTCCGCCTTATTGGCCATGTATGGGAGATTGTACCATATTGGATATTTTTTTTCCCTGATCTGCACATTGTGCATGGTAACATGAAAGTTAGTGATGCACTTGTATTTATCATATACTACAGGCAATAATCACGGCTTCGAATGGATTGTCGCGGCCAGCGCACAATCAAATAACACCCAAAACACCTTGTTTTCATCAATTCACTTCAACTCCTTCAAGTCCCATAGGTTTGCATAATGTTCTCCTTCACAGAGACCGGGCTCAAGCTCAGGGAGCACCGCATCGTCAGGTGTCTCCCACACAATTAGGGTGATCAACAATAAAAGCCAGGAGTAGCAAAAGGGCTTTCCCTGGTCCTACGCCTCGCGCACATTGTCTAAAACCTCTTCACAAAGGTACTACAACCAGTTGTAGCAGACCCCCTTCTCGTACCATCCTGACAATTGAATAACATAGGCAAGGATGGCTGATGCCCTACACTTGTGCATCATCTTGCACATGAGCAGCAGGGTGCCCATGTGCACACCAGGGTCAGCGATGGTCTCTACTATGAATCCTCGCTTGTCGCGGTCGACCTTCAATTTTTCCTTCACTTCATCTGTGTACTATCCCAAAATGGGAAAAGTAAGCAGTATTGGGAATATCTTAAAATATTCCAAAAATGGAATGTGCAGCAATGCATTCATAGGAAAACGCATTTCCAGAAATATAAGCCATATAAATGAAATTCATCACTTGGATCCATTAGATACATCCATCTAGCATCTAAATCGAAGAGAAGATCAGAAATAAATGAAACTAGGTGAGGTAAACATGTTGGGAAAAATGCGAAGGAGGGGGGTGAATCGGTATTCTTTGCCTCAATCAAATCTTTTTACTTTTTCATTCCTTAAAACCCATACGCTACTTTACTTCAGTAAACTAGCGTATATACGCGGATCCCCTTTATGAAACTAGCATATACACAGAGATTTAGATATGACATTAAATATTCACTTAAACCATTCCATCATTTATTCTTCAGATATTCAATAAGCAGTAAACAGGTGCAGTAAGAACAGAATAAACCATCACACAAAGCATCACACATGAACACCAGGATTTTTAGGTGGAAACCCAAATCGGGAGAAAACCACCGCTGCAGTTGCTCGGCCTTCAATATTTTATTATAGAGAAAACATCTTACAACATATGTGCTGGCGCAGACTTGACTAGCACGCAGGCACCCACCTGCGCTCGTTTACCAGCCTCTCCTGGAAGGGAGCTCCAACCCCCTGACTCGTTTACCAGCCTCTCCTGGAAGGGAGCTACGACACCCCGATCTCGTTTACCAGCCTCACCTGGAAGGGAGCTACAACCCCCTGACTGAAGGCTACAACCTTCAGCACCACCTTGGACCACGTTTCATCAATTTTCACACTGGATCCAACAAATTCAATAGAACACCACTTGCAGGCCACATTTCATCATATTTTCATACTGGACCCTTTCCATACTTTTAAGTTCAACCATACATCACCAACAGATACATATCAACACAGATCAGATAGCAGAAACACAGCAGAACAGATCAGATATTTCATACCCCTTGCTTCAGCAAAACCTAGTTTGCATACGCACTTTTACTTCACTGATGTCGCGTATATACGCGCTTCCGTCCACACAAACCAGTGTATACCTCAGTGTATATTTTATTGCGCATACGCGCTTTCTCTTTGCTGAAGCTGCGTATATACGCGCTTCCTCCGCGGCGAAGTAGCGTATAGATCTTCAATCATTACAGAGCAGCATACTTCATCAGATCAGATATTCAGTTCAGATCTACCCTTTTGCTTCAGACATATGTTCACCTGGATGCTCGCCTCATCACGGATCTAAGCCTTCCATAATCAGATCTAGAAAATACAAGGGCAATTCAGATCTAGATCCCCTTCTTCATCATTGGTGCATCATACATTCAGATTTATCATTCAAGTGTAACCCTTTCCATTCAGATATACTTCAGAGAGAAGTATTCATTCAAGCTCAGACATCTTGCACCCACACTCATGATTTGCACAATGAATTTCTTCTCATTATATAGGTTTATCCTTTTTCAATACCATGAGCCCCTTTTTCAATACCATGGACCAAAACAATACCATAAGCCCAAAACTACCTGGACGGGGTCAATTAGGCGGATCATTACCCAATACAATGGGTCAATACCATGGTGGTTACCCTTGGTTTTTCACTTTTTGAGCGCTTTAGCCCATACCCGACTTGGCACGTTCTTTTCCGCGTGCATACGCGACTTCACCTAGGAATATCCGCGTATACAAAGAGACATACTCTTTTCATCATGCTTTGAGCACATTCTGAATTCTTTTCTTCATTGCCTTCTGTACACACTGTAGATACATCATATTTTCTTCATCAGGAACATATTCTCTCAAGCACAACTTCATCAAGTAAGTTGTCAGCATTTTCATCAAGAGGGTTGCCTTTCAAGGACAACACTCAGCCTCATATTATCAACCAAACATCAGATTTACATCATTTGCCAAGTCCATCAAGTCAAGCATAACTTCATCAGGTGGATTGCCATCAAGGACAACACATGTCAACAGTCGCATGTCTTCATCTTCATTCAGTGGGTTGCCATCAAGGAGAACATCCTGCATCATATTTCCAACAAGATCAACTTCCAGTTGAACAATGTCCATCAAGGACAACACATGTCAACAGTCGCATGTCTTCATCTTCATTCAGTGGGTTGCCATCAAGGACAACATCCTGCATCATATTTCCAACAATCTCCCCCTTTGGACTTGATGGCAACCATGATGGTGTTTGGTTACCACAGCAGATAGATATCATGTCACTCTCCCAAATATGTCACATCATTATCTTCTCTTTATTCAAACACCATGTCACTCTCCCCCTTTGACATCAAGGGCAAAGGGCGGATAAAAAACCAACATTCTCCCCCTTTTCTCCTCATGTGGAAGAAACATTCTGCAGATCTGATATGTGCTGAAGTGGCCAAGCTCCCCCTGAGTTCATGCTGAATCTTCAAACATATTTTCCAAAGAAGTACATGACTCAATGACTTTCCTATCACCAATGACTCATACTTACAACAAATATCCAACCAAGTGGATTTACATATGAGACTCAAGTACCCAACCAAGTGGGTTTACACATTTGACTCAGCTACCCAACCAAGTGGGTTTACAAATTTGACAAGTCCTTACATGACTGAATATTACAATTTTACATCATGAGTCTTAACAAGACCTTTTCATCAAATTACAAATATGACTTTAAGACCAACACCGGAAAGACCTCAAGAGAGATTATAAATCAGAAACACCATAATGCCAACAATGCATTATACTCAGCAAAGCTAATGCTCCCCCTGAATCTGTGCAACCAAGCAATCTTTCAAAATGACTAAGGCTCCCCCTTAGTTTGTGCATCCTGAAAACTTCCACCAACAAATCATCAAGGCATCTTCATCAAAACATTAGAAACAGAATTATGAGAACTGGAACACTGTCAGAGATACCAAACAGTATCAGAGCTACCAAACAATACTGCAGTTGTGCTGAAGAATGCTGAACCAACCAAAAAATTGTCAGCAACCAAAAATACGCGGTTTTATGTGCATGAACTTGCGTACATACGCGACTGTGTTTCAAGAAACCCGCGTATCCCAAGCCATCTTCTA
>JAXQQM020074459.1:0-12717 GCA_034641835.2 Pinus albicaulis | reverse complement strand
ATGGAGGTTTTTAGTCATAGTTAGAAATTAAGAGTGCTAGTTAGAAGATAAGAAGAAGAAGTAAGATACTACTAGTTCCAAGGCTTTTTTATTGGAACTCGAATACCTTATAAGCCAAACTTAGAGAGGTAATAAAGAAGAAAAAAAAGTTTAGATACCCACCTACAACATCTTAAAAAGAGAGGAGAAAGAAAAAACCCTATAAGAAAAAATTCTCACCAAAAATTAATATAGAGAGAGAAAATAAAAATAAAAAAATACACATTTAAAAAATTAAAACAAAAAATAATAGAAAATAAAACAAAATTTTTATTATTATTATTCAAATTAGCACCAAAACATATTAAAAAAATTAGTTAAAAAAATAACAAAATTATTTTTCTCAAAATCATTAAGAAACATTCAAATAACTAAATTTAACTTTTTTAATAATTAAAACACACCTATTTTTAATAATTAAAACACACCTATAATAATTCTAACAATTATAGAAATACATAATTCTAACTTATTTCTAACACATTTAGATAAACATGATTCTAAGTGAAGTCTTCTTATATAATCTATAGACTTTTCCATTATTAGTCCCTGCCGCTTGCGGCATGGGACTATAGTAATCGTTTTCGAAGACATAGCATTAATCCATGCGAATAAGTTAAAGTTTTTAGCCCCTGCCGAAGTTTAAGCTAATGTTTGGTCTAGCGATTCAACCTATCAAATAGAGACATAGTTTTGTCCACCAATAAGATTTTTTTTCATCTTATTTGGCCTCTTCTCGAGAAAAATAGAATAAACTATAAAGAAAAAGGCTATAATATCATGGTTAAGGCTATTTGTTTGATTCGTATTTCGAAAACAAAAAATAATGTCAACATTAGTTCGCTAACATTAAATGTTAGTTGTTTTGGTTGCTAATATATGTATCTCTTGGTCTGATTTCTTGGTCCTGTAGGCTTGTCTCTGAGCCAGACCACATGTCGAGCTGCCGGACTACATGCAAATAGTGCTACATGGCCATTTGCATGTGCATGTGAACCAGCGATGACTATGTTGCTTATTTATGTCCTGCCCTGCTTATTTACTTCAGATTTATACCCTGCTCACAATATGATGGCGCATTATCATAGTCTGTTGCCTTCCTCCAAAAATATTTCCAAAAAGATCTCAGATTTCAGAATACAGTTTTTTTCGAAGCTTCTGCTATCTTTTAGATTTCGTCTTCTAGATTTCATAGTACCAGTATTTCTCTACGTTTATGTGTTCTTCTGGGTTTCATAGTATCAATGTTTTTATGTCTTTCTATAACAACCAGTTTTGCCTTAATCCTTCTATGTTTTTCTAATTGCTTTTCTTATAAGAACCGATTTTTCCTTAATACGCGTAGCTTTTGATCAGGCATTGAACTATTCTATCAGCATGAACTGCTCCATTTGGGCACAAATAAATGGACTGATGTAGGAGGACATATACGGTTGCATTCTGGCCTAATTAATTAAAGTCGCATGCGTTGCTCCATTTTAGTTTAGCTTTCAGTTTGGCCAATTGTAACCACTATCCTGAAATGAGGAAGACAATTAAGAACTAAACAGAACAAGAATAAGAGTTCAGAATAGTAATAACTTGTTCACCATGTCTAAGAGAAACCTTAGGGAAGAACATAGAAACCTTATGCTGAGCTTCAAAACACAGAAACCTTGTGCGGAGCTTCTCTGCCAACAGAAGCTGTGGTAGAGGCGCAACAACAATGGTAGAAGGCACAGGCGAATTTCTATTGAAGTAAAAGCGAACTTGTATATATTGAATAGCATTTGAATTTTGACTAAATTTATAATTCTTCCTTCGGAGCCAGTTATAGTGTTAAGTCAGCCTTTACGACCTTCCTTGGTGTCCAAACAGCCTCACCACAAAGTGATTTTTAAAATTTAATCGGGTTCAATTTTGTCATTCAAGAGTCTTGAGTAAATTGGTCCATGACATTCAGATGCAAGAGTTTGGCTGCTCTTTTCAAATTTGTGTTAAATGTCAGTCCTGTCACCATTCAGTGGTGTGCCATCATTGAGAGGGTTTTCATCTATGTATTCAAGGATTCGGTAGATTCATTTTACATCTTCATTCTTAACTAGGTTGTGCCTTAGTGAGTCTTCCCTCTCTGGGGTTTTGGGTAGTTTTCTCTGGTTGATTCAATCATCTAGGCTGTATCCTGCTGTTCACACACCTTCCCCTATCCTTAAAATACCTTATTAAACACTTCCCATCACTGAGATCCCCCAAATTCCTCATTTTTCCACAAACCCTAGTTTCTTGCCACAACTTGGCAATTTTCTAGGCTAGGCCTGTGTTTTGCCCTTTTGGACCCCTTCCCCTCACTCAATCTCTAAGATTTTACTTTCCCCTACTTCCTAACATCCCTCCCTACTTCCCAAAATTTCCCCAAGAATTTAGAAGCCCCTTATCCCCTTCATTTCGCTTCATTTAGACAAAATCCCTTGTTTCACACATCGGGATAAGTTTCACTCAAAAGATGTTTCAGAGCAATAAAAGATGAATTTTGGAAAACTGAGAGAGGTTTTTGTCCAAAACATCCCAAGGAAGAAAAACCTTTTTCAAGTTTTACACAGGTATCATGGTTTTAGATAAATGTCAAAAATACCGTTGCCTCAGGAGAATTGAATGCACCTCTGAAGTGACCTTGGGAAAATCAAGATTTCTCCTAGCATGGTTGGCTAAATGACTTGCTTGATGAGTCAAAGGATAACTAGACACAAATATATTTCTAATGAGCTATCATGAGCTCAATTTGGAGTTGAGGAAGACCTTCAAAAGTTGACTGCAACAGCGCTCTGCCTTGAGGCAGCCTCATTCTGCTCATTTTGACTAGTGTTGGGAGATTTGGTTTTTGACAGGGTAAATGAAATCCAAATTGCATAATTCCACTTGTGTTGGAAAGTAGACTCCAAGAGATTTCCAACGACCTATCACACACCCGATTTTGACACCGGGAAGGCCTCCAAAAGCTTCCTGCAAAATTCACTATGTGGCAAGAGGCATGCGACCCACTTGAAGTGGATGCGACCCACTTGAAATGGATGCGACCCACTTGAAGTGGTTGCGACCCACTTAAATCAGAACCCAGAAAATTCATTTTTTGCACCCAGATTCGATTCTAATCGACTCCAAAAGCTTCCAAACAGGTTTTAATCATTGTTCAATGGATTTTTAGCATGATTATGATATTATTGATGTTGGGCAATAAGCCATGCTTGGAGAGAATCCTACATTTACATGCACATTAATTCCTAAAGGGTTTTGAAAATATATGGACAGTTTGTGAAGGTTTGAAAACTTTTGTGAATGATAGAGATGCTCATGCCCTAGCACGTTGTATACACGATCCTCACGCCCTCAGTTATCATCTTATCACTGCTATTATGCTCTCTCATATTGTTGCACAGTTTTATGTTGACTAGTACAAAGCCTCTTTCACCATACCACTGATGTCATCATCATTCAATTGCTACTGTCATGTCCATTTGTTTCATATGGTCGTTGTCATGATATTATTATTCCCCAATTGATAAAACACTGTCCTATGTTCGCTTCCTCCTTTGACAGATTTTGGCCATTATCACCAAGTTGACCACACATTTGCATTTGGTACTCATTGTTAAACTTACTTGTGATCAAAACAGTGATAGTTATTATGCCATTAAAGCAGAGCCATCCTCATGATGATTTTGTTTTCCTTTGATACTGGGGTACATGTGTGACATTCATTGGGTTTTGAACATACATTAAAATCTTGCTTTCACTGCACCTATATGAGCATCCATATTGCAAATATCTTGTTCAAAGCCATGTCAAAGACGGATTCAATTTATGAGTAAGGATATGAGCAGGACAGGGACTCAATCGTTGAGGTTGATTTACTGAGATGGAGCATAGCAGTGTGCCAGTAGTGGTAACATATAAGAGAGGCCACAGAGCTTTGTTTGCAGCATCACGACGAGTACTATCTCCACATGGGGTGGAAGGGGTCTCGTTGACTTCATCAGCAGCGCGAGTACTATCTCCACATGGCGTGGAAGGGGTCTCGCCTTCTTCATCAGCGTAGGTACATTCACAGGATCATGATAGAAACAAAGACATGTTTCGTCACATGAAAGGCCATTATCGGGCTCGCATGCATGTCTGCAAAGCGAGAATGAAGATTCTGAAGAGGAGGTTGAGCGAAGCACTAAAACGGCGGAAAGGGCCTGATCCACTCCAGATTTTGGCCGAGGCTTCGTTGGCTGGGCAAGATACATGATGGAGGGTCTTCGCTCCGAATTTGAGAAAATTCTGAGAAAATTTTGTCATTTTGAAATTTTTTGGTCTAAAAACAGGTTTTTCAGTTAAGCGGGTCTCGCACTCATATGCTCACTTTTTTTGGGGACACTTTCTGAAGGAAATATTTGCATTTTTGGATTTTTCATGATAAGTTATGCATCCTCAGGCATTGCCAAAGCATTTCATCAGATTCTGGATGGTCAAAAAGCTAAAAAACACCATAAAAACCACCTTGCTGCCACCTTTTGCACCAGCAGGAAGTACTTCTGGGAGAAAGAAGTTTTGGAGGGTCAAATGAGCTCCAAATTGGGAAATTCCACTTGGGTTGGATAGTCAACATCCAGGGATTTCCAACGAGCTATCATGAGCTCAATTTGGATTCCGGGAAGTACTTCAAAATCAGGCTGAAAGTTATGCGACCCACTTGGCTCAAATGCGACCCACTTAAATTTTTGCTGAATTTTCAACTGCCAGCTCAGATTTTCGGCTAGTTTGGACCAGTTTTGCTTGTGGATGAAATTTTTGGGTTTTCATGATGTAAATTTATGTTTGGCATGTAACTTTGGTTCATTTTTACCTATTCTAGAAGATTCACTCTTAAAAAAGTGAAAATCATGTAAATGAATCAGTTTCCATTCTTTTAGAGGCAAGTTGTTAGTTGCCTAGATTTTAGTTCCTTGATTAGAATTTGGTTGAAACTGACCCCTGAAGGAGGAATTCGACCCCTAGAGGTGTGGGAAGGGGTTAGGATGATCTATATGATGTAATTTCTCAATCATTTTCAGAGGTTGGAGAGGTTGGACTCTTGGGAGACTTTTGGCACCATTGTACATATTTTTCATATTTTGGCTAAGGAAAGATTAGAGGTTTTGCGGCACTTGTTGGGATCCTTGTGGTGTTTTGTTCTTGATGGTGTTTTCTCTCTGTTTACTGTAAGTTCTTCATGTTTAATGTATGCCATTCCTTTCATATGCTTCTGAACTAAATTGAATGAGTAGATGAGGTTGAATCCATCGTTTACCGTGCTCTGCCTTTGAATTCATTTAGTTCTATATGTTTTCGACTGTTTGGAGAGGATCCAAGTTCTTCTTTGCCCTCTTCAGCTCCTCGTCGGTCTAATCTGTCCGTATATTCAATCAAAAGCATCAATACAATCACCTACCTTGCCCCAACTCGAAATCTGCAAAGGTCTGACCTTATCCCCGGACCCAAAATTTGTTTTTCCCATTTCTCCAGCGAAAACCCAAAAAATCAAAATCAAACTTACCTATCTCTTTACTAGCCTAAAATCAGCTCCTATCGTAAGTCATCTCGCACCCTATTGCTCATTTTATCGAGATTGACGGAGAGAGCCCTCTCCTGCCCTCGTAGGGCTAGCTACAAGGCTAAGCGTGGTTTGATGTAGCCTTGAGTTTTATCTCATTTCAGCCTATAAGATTTGAGCGTTAACACGACCATACTGGGGAAGAAAATGGTTTGCTTGTTACTGTCATTTGCTATAGATGGAGTCTGAAGTCACGCCAGGTAGCCTTCGAACTGCACATTGCTCTGCGAGTGCATAGTAGATAAAAGCTGCTTCAGTCGATCTCCGGTTTAGCTTGTGAATGTGTCCCTTGATTTGCGAATTCCCCTAGTACATGTATCGAGTTCAGATCTGATGGTTGATGGTGGACAACGATCAGACATAAGAAGGCTGAAATCATTCACCTGGTGACTCCAATTCAAAGTCTGGAGGACTAACTCTTTCTCTGAGAAAATGGAAGGATCTTACACAAATTTCAGGTATCTAAATTGGAATGGTATTCAGGATCTAATCTGCTTTCTCATAAATTACTTCTTTGTTGGTCTTGAAGCTATCCTGAAAGTTTTTCAAAGTTTGTTGTATGAGAAAGGTCATCAAAATCTTCACTCGACCTATTCAAAGAGTGTAAATACTGAGTTTCCCTTTGATCCTAGCCTCCTTACTTTTCCCACATCTTATGATGACTCTCTTCAGAGTGATGAGCCTAAAGAAAACAAAACTGATCCCGCAGCTCTTGTACATACCCCTACATCTTGTAAAATTCCAGATCGGTACAAACCTCTTGTTTTACCTTCTGTTCTTCATGCTTTTCCTGCAAATTATGACCTATATCTACCAAGATTTGATGGTGAATGTAACAATGTCAACGCTGAGCAACATGTGCAGAATGTTGAGACTTTTCTAGATCTTTTTGAAGTTGATGAAGAAGATGTTAGTATCAGACTTTTTGCTCTTTCTTTGCAAGGCCAAGTGAAGATTTGGTTTAAAGCCCTGCCTGATGCGAGCATTTCAGATTTCCAGAAGTTTGTCAAAGTTTTCCTCGACAGGTGGATGATCGGACAGAACTTTTTGTTGATTATAGAGGAGTATAAAGACAATTTAGAAAAAGTGCAGAAGAAGACATTTGTGTGATCTACGCTACAAATTTAGCTTTCATCTAGGCTAGAGTGCTAGTTGATGTCAGACCTTCTCCTAGATCTTACTCTCTTGCATATTTCCGGTGCCTTTGATCCAAATAGGTTTGGTGAAGAAAAATCTTGCAACACTTCACGAGGAAATGCAGAACTTGAGGTAAATGTAGAGAGCGTTTGAGTGATCGCGAAGACCGGAATTGAAGAAGAAAAAGAAGAATGTTTGAAGCATTTGCTTGCTGAAGACCCATTTTTTATTAGCTGTATTATATGAAGAAAAGATGATGCGGAAAACATTGTAAAATGAAAAATATTAAAACTGATTCTAGTCAAACTTTGTTTGTGTTTAATTGATTCTTCATAGTGATTGTTTATAAGATCATTTGTCAAAGAAAAGAGATGTTGATACAATGTGTGTTTGATGATGTGTTTTATCTTGATGAATTGCCTCAGTTTGATCGGTATGATGATGATTATGTTCTCCAAACAGAAGCTAATCTTGCAGACAAATCAGTAGCTAGTTTGGGCGAGGAGGAAGTTCACTTTCAGCAGCTCAAGTACAGTGATCAACCGATGCATATCAGCTATGGCAATGATGAGGAAAGTGCAGAAAATTTTGATGTAAGTGAAGGATCTTTGCCTTTTTGTTTTGATTCGTTTCAGTTCATTAGAGATAACTTTCATGCAATCAGAAATCAAACGTCAACAAGTCTTGATCTGGATCGTCTTGAGGGCAACGAAAACTTCTCATATTCAGATTTGCAGCCCCCAAAAGTCATTGATTGTCAAGTTGCAGCTGAGGACTTGGAAGTGGGCACACATGATTTAATGATTCAAGGTGACTCCATACCTTTCTGTTTTGAATCATTTCAGCTTTTGAAAGATAAATTGCATAGTAAATCTTCAGATGAGCAGCTTGTAGCATCAGATTTGCAGCCACCAAATGAAATTGAAGGTCAGATTACAGATGAAGGTGTGGAAGATGAAATACATGATTTGATGATGCAGGAAAATTCATACCCTTTTGTTTCGAAGCATTTCAGTTTATAAGGCATAATCTTCGTAATATATCTCAAGAAAAAGAGGAACAGCCAGTAGGATGTCATACAGTTTCAAGGGATACAGTGCAGCAGTCTTCTCAAGTTTTTGATGATCCTATTGCTCATGTGTTGGATGATTTTTGTTATAAAAATTCTGCTCCATTAGCTAACCATGTGCCCGAAAAGAATGTTGATGATAATCTTATTCAAAGGTCACCTTCATTGTCTTGTTTAACAGATTGTTCATTGCATAGCACATGTCAAGATTTCCATTCATATGAGAAGATTGATAGAGGATGCTTTTGTTCTATCTGGAATCAGCAACAGAGTTTGATTTTTCATGAATTTCAGGATCCTTTTGACAGCTTGCTGAAATCACCAAAGAAAAGCACCGCATATGTGAGGAAAATTTTAAGATCAAGGTATGGAGATTATCTAGACCAGAGCTATGTTTATGAAGATCCATTCGCAGTATTCTTGCAGTCATCCAGTCAATTTATGCTTTGCAAGTTTATCAGCAGTCCACTTGGTTCAAAGTTTCCATGGGAGTTGCCTTTCAGTAGTTATTTCTTGTTGTTCATCAGTAAGCATGTGGGAAGAAATCAAACAGCAGCCAGCATGCTTAAATGGTTGCATTGGCTGTTCCATTACACTTGATCGGGTGGTGTAAAGCACAATTAGAGTAGGTTGTATTGAATAAGCTCTACTTTGAGCATATTTCCAGTTTGTCGGTTGTGTTTAAGTATCGAGTTAGTTTTTAGTTGAGTGAGATTCAATTTGTGTCGTCAAGTCATTAGTTTTCAGTCATGCATTTTAGTTTGAGTTTTTTATTCCATTGCCCAATGGATAAGGCACTGGTCTGCTCTCCCAAAGATCTGTCGTTCTTGGCACCTCCAAGGAGCTACCATCCCCATTGGAGCCAATGTTAGTGTCAGCCTTTGCATCCTTCCTCCAGTGATCAAACATGCTCTTACAAAGTGATCTTAAAGTGTCAAGGTCAAATTTTGTCATTTCAATGAGTCTTCAAGCAAAATTTGGTCACTAGGCATTAGGTCTAGGGTTTGTTTTCATGCTTTTCAAAGATTGTCCAAATGTCGGTCCATGTCACTATTCAGTTGAGTGTACCATCATTCAGAGGGTTTTCATCATCATGTCAAGTTCCATTGAGTCATTTTACACCTTGTTCATGCTTCAGTTGTGCCTTGGGAAGGTCCATTTCCCTCTCCTAGGGTTTTGGAGGTAATTTCTCTTGGATGGTCAAATCATCGGAAAAACTTGTATCCTGATGTTCAAACACCTTCCCCTATCCTTAATATACCTCATTAAACACTTCCCATCACTGAGATCCCTCAATTCCTCATTTGTGCACAAACCCTAGTTTCTTGCCACAACTTGGCAATTTCCTAGGCTAGGCCTGTGTTTTGCCCTTTTGGACCCCTTCCCCTCACTCAATCTCTGTGATTCCACTTCCCCCTGCTTCCTAACATCCCTCCCTACTTCCCAAAATTTCCCCAAGAATTTAGAAGCCCCTTATCCCCTTCATTTCACTTCATTTCGACAAAATCCCTTGTTTCACACATCGGGATAAGTTTCACTCAAAATATGTTTCAGAGCAATAAAAGATGAATTTTCGAAAAATGAGAGAGGTTTTTGTCCAAAAAATTCCAAAGAAGAAAAACCTCCCTCAATTTTTACACAGGTATCATGGTTTTAGATAAATGTCAAAAATATTGTTACCTCAGGAGAATTGAATGCACCTCTGAAGTGACCTTGGGAAAATCAAGATTTCTCCTAGCATGGTTGGCTAAATGACTTGCTTGATGAGTCAAAGGATAACTAGACACAAATATATTTCCAATGAGCTATCATGAGCTCAATTTGGAGTTGAGGAAGACCTTCAAAAGTTGACTGCAACAGCGCTCTGCCTTGAGGCAGCCTCATTCTGCTCATTTTGACTAGTGTTGAAATTTAGTTTTGGCAGGTAATATAAATCCAGTCACATAATTCCCTTGTATTTAAAATTATACTCAAGACTTTCAGGCTTATCCATGGCCTTAGATTTAGCGGACAGGAGGCCTCCAAAGCTTCACCTGGAAATGCCTTTATGTGGCGAGGCATCGGCCCGCCCGAAGTGGGTATGCCCACTTGAGGTTGCGACCCATGAAAACTTCTAACCAGTATAGGCTACAGTTTCGTGACTGCTGTGGAAGCGACCCACTTGGCATGCGACCCACTTGAGGGAGATGCGACCCACTTAAAAACAGAACTCAGAAAATTGCGTTGGGCGCCCAGATTCGATTCAAATTAGCTCCGGCGGCGTACAAACAGGTTTTTATCATCGCCCAATGGATTTTTAATGTAGTTGGGATGTCATAGATGTTGAAGAAATTAATCATGCTTGGAGAAATTTGTGTAAACCCTACAATCACCATGCAAATGATTCCTCAAGGGTTTTCAATTTTATGGGCAGTTTATGAAAAATTTGGAATCTTTTGAATGGTTCACACCCTAGCGCCATTGTATATGTCACCCTTATGCCTTCAGTCATCATTTTATCATTGCCATTATACCCTTTCATGTTTTTCACAGTGTTCATGTTGGCTTGTATTTAAACTCCATCACTATATCACTGTTGTCATCAGCATTTGACTACCACTGTCATGTTCATTTTGTCTTTCATATGGTCTTTGCAATGATGGTCCTATTCTACATTACATGAAACACAATCCTTTGACAGATTTTGGCCATTATTAAAACTTGACTACACATTTTCATTTGGTAGTCATTTGTCAAACCTACTTGCAATCTGAAAACAGAGATAGTGTTTATGCCATTAAAACAAAGCCATCTCTATGATGATTTTGGTTTTCCTTTGATACTTGGGTACATGTGTGACATTGATTGGGTTTTGAGCTTACATTGAAACTTTGACTTCACTACACCTATATGAGCATCCATATTGCAGAAAACTTGTTTTCAAAGCCATGTCAGAGATGGATTCAGTTTATGAGCAAGGATATGAGCAGGAATCGGACAGTGACTCAATCGTTGAGGTTGATGTACTGAGATGGAGCATAGCAGTGCACCAGTAGTGGTAACATATCATCGAAGCCACAGAACTTTGTTTCAGCATCACGACGAGTACTATCTCCACCCGGGGTGGAAGGGGTTTCGTTGACTTCATCAACAGCGCGAGTACTATCTCCACATGGCGTGGAAGCGGTCTCGCCTTCTTCATCAGCGTAGGTACATTCACAGGATCATGATAGAGACAAAGACATGCTTCGTCACATGAAAGGACATTATTGGGCTCGCATTCATGTCTGCAAAGCGAGAATGAAGATTCTGAAGAGGAGGATGAGCGAAGCACTAAAACGGCGGAAAAGGCCTAATCCACTTCGGATTTTGGCCGAGGCTTCGTTGACTGGGCAAGATACATGATGGAGGACCTCCACTCCAAATTTGAGCAAATTCGGAGAAAATTTTGTCATTTTGAAATTTTTGGGTCTAAAAACAGGTTTTTCAGTTAAGTGGGTCTCGCACTCATATGCTCACTTTTTTTCGGGACACTTGCTGAAGGAAATTTTTGCATTTTTAGATTTTTCATGGTTAGTTATGCATCCTCATACATTACCTAAGCATTTCATCAAATTCTGGATGGTCAAAGAGCTCAAAAACACCATGAAAACCACCTTGCTGCCACCTTTTGCACCAGCAGGAAGTACTTCTGGGAGAAAGAAGTTTTGGAGGGTCAAATGAGCTCCAAATTGGGAAATTCCACTTGGGTTGGATATTCAACATCCAGGGCTTTCCAACGAGCTATCATGAGCTCAATTTGGATGCCGGGAAGTACCTCAAATTCAGGCTGGAAAACGCGCGACCCACTCGGCTCAAAAGCGACCCACTTAAATTTTTCCTGAATTTTCAGCTGCCAGCTCAGATTTTCGCCTAGTATGGACCAGTTTTTCTTGTGGATGGAATTTTTGGGTTTTTATGATGTAAATGTATATTGGGCATGTAACTTTGGCTTATTTTTATCTATTCTAGAAGATTCACTCTCAAAAGGGTAAAAAATCATGTAATGGATCAGTTTCCACTCTTTTAGAGGCAAGTTGTTAGCTCCCTAGATTGTAGTTCCATGATTAGAATTGGTTGAAACTGATCCCTGAAGAGGGAATTCGACCCCTAGAGGTGGGGAAAGGTGTTAGAGTGATCTATATATTGTAATTTCTGAGGCATTCTATAGGTTGGACTCTTGGGATACTTTTGATATCATTGTACATATTATTTCATATTTTGGCTAAGGAAAGATCAGGGGTTTTGCGGCACTTGTTGGGATCCTTGTGGTGTTCTGTTCTTGATGGTGTTTCCTCTTTTTTTACTGTAAGTTTCTTCATGTTTAATGTATGCCATCCTTTCATATGCTTCTGAACTAAATTGAATGAGTAAGTGAGGTTGAATCCATTTTTTACAGTGCTCTACCTTTGAATTCAGTTAGTTCTATATGTTTTCAGCTGTTTGGAGAGGATCCAAGTTCTTCTTTGCCCTCTTCAGCTCCTCGTCGGTCTGATCTGTCCATATATTCAATCAAAAGCATCAAGACATTCACCTACCTCGCCCCAACTCGAAATCTGCAAAGGTATGACCTTATCCCCGGACCCAAAATCTGTTTTCCCATTTCTCCAGCGAAAACCCAAAAACCAAAAAATCAAACATACCTATCTCTTTACTAGCCTAAAATCAGTTCTTAATGTAAGTCATCTCGCATCCTATTGCTCATTTTATCGAGATTGACGGAGGGAGCCCTCTCCTGTCCTCGTAGGGCTAGCTACGAGGCTGAGCGTGGTTTGATGTAGCCTTGAGTTTTACTTCATTTCAGCCTGAGGTAGATTTGAGCGCTAACAGGTGGCAACAACCT
>JAXQQM020069450.1:0-111928 GCA_034641835.2 Pinus albicaulis | reverse complement strand
CGAGAGATGTCGTTTTTATAAAATTCGTTTGAATCCGAACAAGTGCGTTTTCGCGGTAACATCCGGTCGGTTGTTGGGATTTATCGTGTCTAGGGAAGGGATAACGGTAGATCCCTTCAAGGTTGAGGCAATACTTCGGTTGCCTCCCCCGTCTTCAATTCGTCAGCTTCAAAGTCTCCAAGGGAAGTCTAACTTTCTTCGGAGGTTTATCGTTAACTATGCTGAGATTACAAAGGGATATATGAGACTGTTGAAGAAAGGAGTTCCTTTTCTTTGGGACGACTACGCTCAACGCTCATTCGATGCCTTGAAAAAGGCATTGACCTCTGCTCCTTTACTGAGTCCACCCGATTATAGCATCATTTCTCACCTCGACATGATTCATGATTGCTACATGGCTTTATGGGCACCCATTCCTACAGACTTGGACAAATTCACTTAAAAACAGTGGAAAATCCTTCATACGCGACTATGCCCGTGTTTTTCCGCGTGTATACGCGAGTACAGCTAGACTTTTCCGCGTATGCTATTTTAATGATTAAAAAATATATAAAAATCCCTAATTTCGCGCTGGGTCGATGGTTACTCAGGTAGTTCAACCACCCCAGCCCGTGGCCAACTGTTTCCAACTGCTGAAACTACTTGGAGGGACTATAAAAAGACCTCATGTGTATGGCCTAAGGGAGAGAGAGAAAGTATTGATATTATACTCTGTTGGTTCCCTATCCAAGTCTGATTCCCCGTGCCTCCTGCACTTTCCCAGTTCATTACAGGAAACCCTTGTTTCCTTGAGATACACATCCCTTATATGTTATCTCGTATGCACCAGTTTGGAAGGAGTCTTAGCGAGGCAAGGGCTGGACGGATCCGGACGACGGTCTGCGAAGGCCTTGGAAGGATCAGGTGATCTCTCCACTTACTTTTGTATGTACTATTTATAATACAGAAGTATCATGCTGTTCCCGAAATAAACATGTTAGTGTATGCTTTAATGTATGAAGAATATTTGTTATACAAGCATTCATTATGATTTATTTAATGTTTTATATGAATCACACTAACATATAGAGTAGAAATATGCTGTACAACTTGTCCTTTGTGCTGGTTTCTTCTTGCATTTCAGGTTAAGGAGGAAGGACGGTTGTAGGGAGTTTGAACTCCACGTGGATCTACTTCAAACGTAGGACCAACGGGTAAACCTCTCATTCTGCTCTATTTAGTTTTTATGAATGTGCATGATCGTGTGGGTCTCTGTTAAGTAGTACGCCCCTGCTCTGTGGAGGTTGAATCCCAACCAACCTCTAGGGTGTTAATTCCCCGAAACAAGATTTACGATATTTTCCAGCACCCACTAATACACTTACACGTGCCATTCTTCAGTGTTGAACATCCTAACTAATGCAATTGAGTTAACAATTTTTGAATGATAACATATATCGTTAATCTCGAACCAACACCTTATAGTTTAATATAGAATAAGTGTAAAGTTAATTGTGTCCAAATATTAATATTAATATTAATATTAATATCAACCAAATTTATACATCCTTCCTGAATGTATAATTTTTGTTAAAAAAATAATCCTTATTTTGAAAACCTCATAGTAATTCTACTCCCTTGCAATTAAATGAAATTAACTAATTGATTAAAGTTTAATTTTCGTTATTTATATTTAAATTATATGTTCATTATTTTTTTAATATAAAAAATTATTAATTTTATTGTCTTCATTCTCATCATTATTACCTTAATGTGAAATATTTTATGATTTATTATTTTCTTTTTTCTAGAAAACAAATTAGTATTAGATATTTCATGAATGGAATTAAAATATACCTATAGACTTAATAAAAACAAAATAGTGTTGTATTTGATATATTTTTCGAAAGTATCTTTCTCTATCCTATTGATAGTGATGATAATTATCCATGGTTCCTATAGGTAATACATTCAAAATCTCTTTCATACTCATTATTGTTGGCTCTAAATCTTTTTCCAAAAGTATGGAAACATGAAAATGATTCTTACGATGTTAAATTATTAATTTTCTCCTAAATTAATTAAGAAATATTTTTTTAGATTGAAAATAATTTTTTTTTGAATTTTTGTTTAAATAAAATTATGGAGATTTTATTATGGGAACAATATCATATCACATGCATTCATATTAGGAGATATATATTAAGAAAAAATGACATAATAGATTGAGCATATACTAAGGGTAAAAGGTTTTTATATTGGCAGCAATAAAATATGGAGCTCAAAGTTAATGAAAAAATATAAAAGAGTATAAAAAATGTTAATGAAAAAATGGATACTTACAATATCTAGTGAAAGCAAGAGTTTTTTAAATTGAGAAAGTGTATTGTGTTCATATTGAAAAGAGTTAAATAATGTGATTTTTAGAGGTATTTTCTAATATGTAATCAAATTAAAGGTATTGTTTGGTATTGTTTAATATGCCATGAACACATATCAATGGTTCATTGAATAAAACCCCGTAAATAATATCTTCTTTTACGTTTAAATTTTTTATTAAATTTTTTATAAATATAAATAAAATAAAAAATTTCAAAATTTCCTTTTTAACTCTAAAATTATTCATAATTGTTTTCAATAACATTATTTATATTTTACCACTATTATTTACCTCATCCATCAATATCTTGGAATCCCCTATACTTACAAATTCTCTTTAAGTATACGTATGGTATTGTTTTCAAAATAAGCCATAAAACATATAACACAAAATGGTCTTTGGTTCCTTTGCTCAACAACATATTTTAATAGTAACAAAAATATTGCTTTAAAGAAAAAGATAAGTCCTACCCTTCATATACTTGGTCTTCCTTGATATGCTCCAATGAAGAAGGCCTCGACTTTTCCATAGTCAATACACAATTCCTTTTCAGTAATATTTAAACATTTTATTTTAGTGCTTTCCACACACGCTCAAATGACTCTTTAATTTGTTAAAGACCTTTTACTAAACCAATTTCTACACCTTAAAAAACATATTATTCCTTGACAACTACATGCCCATACAACAAAGAGAGTAACTTGAAAGATTCTTTAGACTTGTCAAAAATCCATTAATAAAGACACTCTTCCAAAGTCTTGTGTTCTCATTGGTCTTTTCAAATAAGTATCAACATGATTCTTATATCACACACCATTTTCAAATAATGTTTTAATTTTGTGAGCAACTTATGTTGAAGGAATTTCTGGATCTGAAAATATCAGATTGTTTCTTAATAACCAAATACCCCATATAACAAAACTCGAGAATGCCTAAGAAAAAATTCAATCCATTAAAAGATTCTTCTAAAAAGTCAATGTTCTCATTTATTTCTTTTATACAATATTAATAAATTTTTATTTCACACGAATCTTAAAAATGAAAAATTAATGAACACTTATACATAATAGGTCTTTCTTACTCCCATGAAATTGCATTATATATTTTATCAATCGTTGAAAAAAAAAAAAAAACCTTTCCAATTTACATACCAACTCCCCCTCAACACCCCCACTTTCTTAATTTACAAAACTCTTTCACTTTCTTAACGAGTCATTCAACGAGTCAATTCGAAAAGAGACCACATAGCGTCCACTATTTTGTTTGGATATGGTATGGATTCATTTCTTAAAATGGATGCGTTGCATTGTGCAAAAAAACTAACCATTTGTTTTTTAATATTAAAGTAATTAGTTATTTTTGAAAGGGTGAAGAATTGTTTTTTAAATGTGAAGTTATATATATGTAATTTATAAATAAATAAATTAATATTAAAATAATTAGAATTGTTATTTATATATATATATATATATATATATATATATATATATATATATATATATATAATTTTTTTTTGAAATTTATTTATATATAGAGTAAAAATTACATTTTATAAATGTGATATTACATAAATTATCTGCTTATATAAATTATGTAAATTTTAACTTTTTCATTTTAATAATAATTTAAAATAAATCTCAAATACAATAAAAAAATATTAGAAAATTTTAAAAGCATATTTATATCATCCATAATAATAAGATCTTCATTTAAATAATACTTAAAGAATGATTTATCTATAAATTATCAGTAGCTAAAATAATCATCATAATATTTATTTATTTATTTGTATATCTCATCTAAAATACAAATCAATTTTGGAAAGATTATTCACATCCACATCCACATTCTTTTCTCTCCATATATGATGAAAAAAAATAGAATTATAGGTGTCATGACAAAGTTGTACCTTATCAAAATAGGTTGTAATATATATTTATCGAAGTTGATTATCTCATTCATCTAGTTACCTACAACAAGGGAGTCACCAAGTATTTATTTTATATATGCCTTTTTTAGCTACCAACCTTAAGCGCATGAGACTTCTCAAGAAATTATTCATGGCCCTTCCTAGTCTAGTAGTGAATTTTAAAACATGAGCATTATTTAGATAAATAAACTTTCGTTCTCCACAAATTGATGAGTCTTGTTGACATGCCCCATCAAACTAAGCCCAAGCATCGCTTTTGTTAATAATTTCCACATTTACCCTAGTAGTTTGTTTAAAACCATCAAGAATGGACATGCTTTCAACAACATATTGTATGGGTTGTATAAACCTACCTTGAAAATTTGAGCTAAGATCTAGCCATTGCCACCTTGCAAAGATCAAAGTAATAAATTTTTGACAATAGGGTTATTACATCACCTAGGTAGATCTTCATCAATGAATTCACCCTCAGGCCTCTCTTAAACCTCTCTTAAACTTGTAAGTGACTCAAGTTTTTTCCATATCTGACTAGTGAAAGGATATAACATCATAGATGTACAATGGACTCTTTATTTATCTTTCTTTTGTCAAAAATCCCATGTAAGTGTCTTACTTTCAAGATCCAACCACTTAAACATACATGATTTTAAAGGACAATTGAACTTTCTTGTATGTTTTTAACACCAAAATAAATTATTTTGCCCCTTCAACTACATTTAAAGTATGATAACCTATTTTGGGACTATAAATCCCTTTGAAAAAAATTCCTTAGATTAGAAAAAAATAACTTGTCCCTAATTCTTTTCCCTAATTCTCACATAACTTGTCCTTAGATTAGAAAAAAATACTCCCAAGTAATGACATCTCTACCTTCCAACCTAACCAACTTAGCTAATTTCCATTCTTATCTCCATATAGTTGTGATTTGAAGATATGGAACCTAATTAGGATAACTTATATAATTTTTGTGTAGATTAGTAATCAATATATTGATAAATTTAAATGCTTGTCATTGCTAACCCAAGGGTTTATACCAATCCAAACTTTCATACCATTGCTAATCCTCCAAAAAAACCATTATCTAATACCATTTCCTTCTTCATAATAGAAAAATTTCAACATTTTTTATTTGGCTTCATAATCTAATATTCGACTATTTACGAGTTATATATTTGTGAACTATAACCTAGAACCAAAAACCTCGACCTCCAAATACACTTTGCAACCTAAGACCTCAATATACAAATGCATTTTGTAACCAATGATTTTCAAAAAGATGAATGTTCTTCCATACCCAACCCCATATGATCTCAACCTCAACTTCCCTCATTCTCTTTTTTTTTGTAAATTTGGTAGTACCTCGCTATTTTCTATTTATAATTTGAAAGCAGGTTACAAAAAATAAACATCCAGACTGTGGCCTGAACCTGCCTGTAGGAAACCAGGTCTGTTGGCCACCTTAGAGCATTAAAAGCAAGCCAAAATTGAAACTATTTCATACGTCCATGAGCCTCCTTAGCTAACTGCCCTATTACACAATTATCTACAAGTTGGGGAATTAAAAGATGTCCATACAAAAAACCAAAATTCATATAAAAACCATGAGAAAATTGTAATACAAACTAGCCATCAGAGGAATAAACAGGTGCAGGATCCTTCACTGTGGAACTAGGCATATCCACTTGCTGCAACTGCTGAAGTTGTTTTTCCATTCGGCCCACATGATCATCAATTCTACTGATACGATTAGTAGCCTGATACTAAGTAATTTTTATGTGATTCAACTGGTTCTAAATATCCTGAAGCAAATCCATGATTTATGGCTCAATCCGTGCTTGATTAGGAGGAAAACTCTACATTTCCTTAGCCAAAATGCATTTGACTATCTAGTAAGTATGGACAGCTTTCTGGAACAAAGTGAGACGACCCCTAATATTACCAAGATCAGTGATAAAGTCCATGATTTCTGCTTCAACATCATTATCTTCTGGATCTGTATGGATTTCCCATTCCTAGCCTCGAATCTCCTGCCGAATAGTGGAGGAGTTTCCAAGAACATAATTTACAGTGAGGTTTTCTAAAACCTCCCGGCGTGACTTCTGACCACGTTTTTTAGAACTAGTCTCAGGCTGGGCCTGTTGTTTTCCTTTAGTAGAAAGGTGACAAGAATGACGCTTCCCTCATTCTCACATGATGTTTCCTTAGAGTTGAAATAAAATATTCCTAGTTAATTATATATCTACCTTTGAGCCCAAGAAACTCAACTTATTCATATTCTTGTCTCCATAGGTATCTTGGTATGATGCAATGTTATTAAGATACAATTGAAAATTTTTGTGGAGAGTCTCAATCAGTATGTTAAGAAAATTTTAAGTCTCACTGCTTAGTTGAACCAAGGGTTTGTACCAATATTCACTCTCACCTTATTCCTAATCCTCCAAAAATCCATTATCCAATTAAAGGAAAGACTAAGGTCACTGCCTACTACATAACATAATCATTTTTCCATTTTTTAATATTTGGATTCCTAATTCAATCTTCCATTGTATTACGAGCTATATTTTTGAACTATAACCTAGCATCAAATACCCTAACTTCCAACCAATCTCCCAACATACTTTGTATTCAATTCTTTTCTAAAAGGATGAATATTTTTCAATCCCCAACTACCCATATCTTTGGGAATTGCACAATATACTACCATTTAACCAGGTAATCCATTTTTCTAGCCTGGCTTCTAGACTACAATAATATGAAGAAAAAAAAGAATCCTAATGTTTTCTCATACCCCATCTTAGGAATAAAAGCTAATGATATCCTATACACAAGAATTGTCTCATGAATATATTTAACTAAAATGAGCCTACCTTGTCAAATATCAATTTATTACACAATACATATAATATCTTTTTCACCTTGGCTATAAATGAATTTCAATCTCTTTTACCATAATCATTGGGCTTGAGATAAAACCTTAGATATTTCATATCTTCTTGAATATCTATAAAATTCTAATAAAGAAATAAGTGAGAAAATAGTTTGGCATCTTCTTTATCTATACCAAAAAGGAGATATATAACTTTTGAACATTTACTAACATAACAATGGTCATGTGATAAATATTTAGTATTTTTTTAGGATTGAGGGCATCCCTCCTTAAACCATCATAGAAAAGTAATATGTAATCTAAAAAAAAAGGATGAGGCATATAAACACCACCACCAATTTTGATGCCTTTAGAAGATCCAAATGAGTTTTCCTCAATGAGAGATCTACTTAAACCCTCAAACTCAATAGGAAATAACATGGGGAAAGTGGACATCCCTACTCAAGCCATCTATCAGGCTTGGGAAAGAATCATGAATACCCATTTTATAATATTGAAAAATATACATAGGTCACTCAACTAATTAGCTATTCTATAAAGTGAACATTGAAATCAAAGTGAATCAACATTGGCTTTATATATATCCAACTTTCCCAATGATAATAACCATTGAAAATATACTCTTATTTTGTATTGATTGTGTCCCCTCTTGAACTACCCCTATTACATCATCTAGAAATTATACAAGATGCATGTATATTACCGGATCCTCCTAATCTAACAAATTAATCTTATGTTAAATAAAAAATCCTTCCACTTAATTCTTTGTGGAAATGAAATCGCTAATTGCAAAACACATATGAAGAAAATCAATCGCACATAACATGAATTTTTTACCAAGAAAGCTTAAAGCTAAAAACCCCAACTACCATATATTATGTATGTCAATGGAACATGTAAAATCTCATACAAAGCTTAGTACATCAAGCTCTCAGTAAAATCAACAATTGTCACACACTGTCATGCAGAAATTTGCATACCTATGCACCAATTTCTTGCCTCCTGACAGCCTGCCTCCACTGCGCAATCCCTGTTGAAGAAGACCCATGAATGAATTCGATCTTGCCTTACCTTCACTACGCAATCCTCATTGGAAACTCCAATGTGTTGGATGCATTTAATGCATCACTATAGTCACAACAGATAGTCCATCTCACCCTTTCACCTATCTCTCAACTCGGTCTCCACTGGAACTGACATGCAAGTAGTTAAATGTTGTATTTGTTCAGTTGCAAGTGAGTCTCTAGTTCTGAATTAATTAAATAATTAATTCACTAAACTATCACTAGTGTATCTTCAGTTAGAACTATATACAACTGGAAAAATTGAGTTAAACTAAATAACAACTCCCATAACTACTCTTCCAACTCTATCACAACTTGCCACTATCAATTATAACTGAGTCCTCCATGCATGAGTCACCAACCGCCCTACGAATTGTGTAATTCCTTCAACCCACTGATTTTCCAAATCTGTTCACTGAAATAAAGTGCTCTAAGAGAATAAGTTGATGTTTATTATCGAATTATTATTAAGGGCTAATAATAATCAACATGCATCTATTTTTAGATTAGCGATCTATAAATAGACTTTCCCCAATCTTCTAAAAATAGAAATTCATCCAAATATATAATTTTCTCAACCATCTAGAATCAACATCCTGCTAACTTTAGAATATGCTCACCATTCTAAAAATAGACATACACCTAAAAATAGCCTACGGGCCCCACTTAGTGAAGGTGCTTAGTTTTCATTAAGCTCATCATATTTTTGAATCTCAACACTCCCTCTCAACAAGATAGGGATTATCCTTCACCCCAGTCCTGTCTCTATGGTATTCGAATTTGCTCCTCGTGAGTGCCTTTATTAGAATATCTGCATCCTGATCTTTCATAAGAATGTACTGAAGCAACATGATCTTCTGCTGCACAAAATATTTGATATGATGATACCTGATATCTATATGATTATATCTATCATGAAACACGAGATTAATTGAGAGTTTAATGAAACTTTTATTATCAAAATGAATCACTGTAGGATCTAACTGAGAACCGAACAAACCGACCATGATCTTCTTCATCCAGATAGCCTCACATGTAGCTTGAATTTCTTCCATGTATTTTACTTCCATTGAACTGAGTGCCACGGATCTTTTTTTCTTGTTGTACCAAGAAACAACTGTAGATACAATACTAAAAACCCCTCCCAATTTTCTCTTTCTTTCCATTGGGCTACTTGCCCAATCTACATCCATGAAGCCATGCAACTTCACTTCATCTGTCTGTCTATACCATAAGCCATACTCAGATGTTCCCCTGAGATATCTCAGGACATGTTTGTCTGCCTTCGAAAAGAGCTTTGTAGGATTAACCATCGCTTGACTAAGATTGGTTCACCACATAACATATGTTCGGTCTTATATTAACTAAATAAATGAGAGAACCCACCAACTGTCGATAGATAGTAACATCCACTACCTCTACCGATGTAGCATCCTCTTTCCTCCAATTTACTGGAAGAGGAGTATCCATGGGCTTGCAGTCCTGCATGTGAAACTTACCAAGTATCTCCCAAGCATACTTTCCTTGAGACACAAACATTTCAGCTTCTCATTGGCATATTTCCAATCCAAGGAAATAATGAAGAAGGCCCAAATCCTTCATCTCAAACTCCTTTGCAAGATCCTCCTTGCATGAGTGTATCAATTGCTCATCACCCGTTAGTATTAAATCATCAACATAAAGAAAAGTGATTAGAAGCTTACCCTCCACCACAATTTGGTATAGGTTTTCATTCACCTCACTCTTGGTGAAGGCAAGTCCAGTGAAATAGCTATTGATCCGTGTGTACCAAGCACGAGGTGCTTGCTTCAACCCATACAACACTCTTTTGAGTCTAAACACATGCGACTCATTGCTGAAAATCTCAAATCCTTCAGGCTGCTCAATGTACACTTCTTCCTCAATGATCCCATTAAGGAACACACTCTTCACATCCATATGATGAATGTTCCAACCCATATGCGCTGAGAGAGAAAGGATGGTCCTTATGGGAGAATACCATGCGACATGTGCAAAGTTTTCTTCATAATAAATCCCCTCGATCTATGAGAAGCCTCAGGCAACAAATCCTGCTTTATACTCCTCAATGCTCCCATCAGTAGCTTTCTTTACCTTGTATATCCATCTTGAACCTACCATTGATTTACCAACCGACCTTGGAACAATCTCGCAAGCATTTCTTCTGACAATGGAGTCATACTCCTCCACCATGGCATCTACCCATATGAGCTCCTACACTACTTCCTCAAAGGAAGATGGCTCTGTCACGATACACTTGCTCATGAGAGCCATGTATCCAGTGAATTGGTCAGGTCATTGTATCTGTCTGTGCTGTGAAGTACAGACTCCTACATTCTGTTCTACATCAAGCTTTAGCCTCTCAACTTCTATGGTATGCCTTCTGCCTGTTATGATGTTTGGCTCTACGTGAGTGGACTCCTCTACTCCATGATCCTCCTCCTATGGCTGATCCACATCTTGAGGCTCATCTTTGGGAATAAGAAGTTCCTCCTCTACATGCAACTGTAGCTCCCTCTCAAGTGACAATTTCATGGCTTTCACCTTATTGAATTTTATATCTCGTCACACCACAGTCATCCAACTATTTGGCAAATACACACGATAGTTATGGGGTTTTTCTGTGTACCTCACAAATATCCCAACTTCTACAGTCAACTCCAGCTTATTCCTAGCGTCTTAGTCACATGAATGTAAACAGATGAGCCAAAAATCTTTCAATGAGAAATATTCGGCTTCTTACCAGTAAAATATTCTTCAGGTGTACTCATTCCAAGTACTCTGTGAGGACAACAGTTTTTCACATAAACTGCAGTGTTACATGCTTCCACCCACAAGTGCATTGGTAGGCCCTGGTCATGCAGCATAGCTCATGTAGCACCCACGACCATTCTATTCGTCCTCTATGCAACCCCATTCTGTTGTGGGTTATGAGGCGCTATGAATTCTCTTCGAATTCCTTCAAGATATATTCACCACCATTATCGCTCCGCAAAGCCTTCACTTGCTTCCCCGAATCCTTCTGTACCAATGCTTTAAACTCACTGAACTTTTATAATGTTTTATCCTTCTTCTACATGAAGAAGATCCAGCATCTATGAGAATAGTCATCAACAAAAATAACATAATACATGTGTTTTTATGTTGAAGCAATCGAGAAAGGTCCACACACGTCTGTGTGAATTCTCTCCAGGATCACCGAAGCATGATTCTCCTTCTCATGAAAGGTGTTCTTCACAAACTTATCCATATTACATCCCTTGCACTGACCTGACTGTGCAAGATTACTCTTGGGAAGTCCACTAGAAATCTTCTGCAAACTCTTCAAGGCACTATGGTGAAGATGGCCCAATATTCTATGCCATAATTCGCCCTCATCCCAGCTCACCACTTCTTCTACTTTGCCCATCATTTCATCACAACCATCTACCTCCAGCTTGTAGAGATTCTTAAATCAAATCCCTATCATCTTAGTTTGACCTATTTTTTAATGTCGTAGGAAAGCTTTTCCCTCGCTAAAAACAACGTCATAACCTTTGTCCTCCAACATTGCGACCAAGGAAAAGTTCTTCTTCAGACCTAGAACATGAATAACGTATTTCAACAGAAATGGTTTACCTGGCTCCCTCTCAGAGGTAATGGTTCCAATGCTGGTTGCATTGTATCTTCCATCATTTCCCATCTATATATGCATTTGTATATCTTTCTCCTCCAAGTCACTAAACAACTCCTTTTCTCTCGTCATGTGGAAGGAAGCACCACTATTAATATACCACACCGATCCCATTGCACTTGAAGCCAAGCATGAAATCATGGAGAAATCAAGTTCAAATTACGAGGCAAGGGCCTCACTAGCTACAGCTCCAGTAACCTTTTTGTTCTTCTTTTTCTGTGGGCAATTAGTGGCGAGATGCCCATGTTCGTGACAGTGAAAACACTTCACCTTCGACAAATCCAGCTTCTTGTCTTTAGCCTCAGATTTTGAATGGGATTTATTCCCCTTTCCTTTCCTTTATTTGGCAGCCAAAGTGAAATTCTCTTCATTATCATTCTTTGATGAAGAGCCATCCCTCGTACTTCACCTTATCTCCTCCTGCACTAGATCCAACCAAAGTCACTCTCGATCCGGCAGTTTCTCCCATCCATTGACAAAGTCTTGATAACTGTGCCAACACTTTGGAAGCCCAAGGAGAGCCAAGCTCACCAAGTCATCATCCGCAACTGTGATTCCCACACTCCCCAACTCATCCCTACATTGGACAAACTTCTTGAGATATTTTGGAATACTATCGCCCTTCCCCATTTTTATTTTTTTAAGCTTATCTTTCAGCGCCAACTTCCTATGGTTGCTGTTGCTTTGGAAAATATGTGTCAAAACCTTCCACATTGCAAATGGAGTGGCTTTCCCATGAAGGCTTGACACAATATGGTCTTTCACACCTTCCAACATAATTCTTCTTGTCTTCGCTACTTTCTTTTGCCAAGCGTCAAGTAATGCATCATCCTACGAAGTGGGCTTAGGAACATCTCTATCGATGAACTCCTTCAGTCCATTATCTTCAAGCACCGCCTCCATCTTGTCCTTCTGGGCTATGTAGTTGGCGCTTCCTTCAAGTGCATACTACAACCGCAACCCATTTAAAGCCATTTCAATGTATACTCAACTGTCGCACCAAGAAATTCTTGCAGCAAATTTGAATTGTCCACCAGCACAAAACTCAGCACCACTTCAATATTGCAATCTCTAGTGATCAACACTGCTTCTATACCATGTAGAAATTATACAAGATGCATTTATATTACCAGATCGTCCTGATCTAACAAATTAATATTTTTTTAAATACAAAATCCTTCCACTTAATCCTTTGCGGATGATGGGTGGATGGTTAACAGATGTTGAATTCATGCTCTTCATTCCTATTTTTTTTTTTTTTAATTAAAATAGATTTAGTAAACTCATTTTATAAATATTTATTTATTTTAAATATTTTTTAAATTTATTTTATAAATATTTATTTATTTTTAATTTTATTTTTTATTTGATACTTTAACATTTAATCTATTATTATAATAAATAAAAATAGAACAAAATAAATATTTTAATATTTTAATTATTATTTTAAAAATAGAAATAAATGCATATAATAGTAAATATTTATTTAATCTTCAAGAATATATTGAATAATTCTTATTTTATAAAAAATAAAAAATAAAAATAAATAATATTCAAATTATAAACATTAATCAGTTAATAAAAATTAAAAAATTATAATTTTATATTTTTTTTGATTTTATGATTTTATTCCCAAATTTAGTCAAACTAGCCGTTATTTTACAACGGCTAGTTGGAGCTTTTCTTATCTATTTAATTGGGCTTCCTGATCAAATTTTTCATCTTGTCCTAATGATGAACCACACTGGCTGGTTCGAAACGCGTCGACCAACTTTATTTGGATGTGATTTTTACCGAAAGATTTTTCTCACACCTTTTCCGATGCTAGAACTATCTAAAGGATTTTTAATGCTCTAATAAGACACCCAACCTTTAAATCCTTTTGGTTCATATCAGTTAAACACTCTACATTATATATTGAATCCCAATGTCACTTTTATCCTACATGTTGAATATCAACCTCCATATTTATAGATGTTATATATGCATCATGTAAAACATAGGCCAATTGGGGAAGGTCTAATATCTACCAGCAAATCTTCCATATAGTACATATATTCAACATATACCAACTTCATGCCCGCTATAAAAAACTTAGGACATACATTACACCTACATAACCCTTATTGGCTAGTGTTATATTATCGATTATTTTTTTTTCATGGAAAAATATTATAACTTAATATTTGTAATAGAAAAAGAGATTACATTTTATAAAAATGTCACAAAACATTACTCGAAAGCATATTCTATTAAAAATAAAAATACCCATCTCCATCCCTATTTCTAATAGAGTTATGTTATTAGCAATGATATTTTAAGATAAAAAATATGTAAATGCCCAAAACATTAATAACAACCATTTATACTTATTTCTTAAATATTTAATTATAAATATTTAATTTAAAAATACATTATAAAAATAAATTTACTTTATAAATAAAATTACAAAAAAAACAAATATTATATCACTTAGATAGCAATGTCTTTCAGATTAATCACATCATTAGGATTAGGTCGACGTTTCGAACCAGCTAATGTGGTTCATCCTCAGGAAAAGGTGGAGAAAGTAATCGATATCGAAGAATAAATAGTGGAGATGTATCAATGCCCAAAAATAGCCATTGAGAGCTAGTTGTTAAAAACTAGCCGTTAAGACTAGTTAATTAAGAACTAGCCGTTAGATAGACAGTTAGTTAAAAAAATTATAAAATATGTCAAATTACATAATAAATTAATTAATTAAGAAGGAAATTTATTAAAAGGGGGGTTTATAAATTTATTATGTAATAAATAAAATATTTAATAGGGAGGGGGGCAGAATTCAATTTCAATTTAAATTTAAGATAATATAACTAGATAATTAATAAAAATAAATAAATTAATTAATTAATTAACTAATTGTATATCAAACATAACCAAAAATACCTAATAAAGTAAAAGGGGTGGTAAATTTTTTAATTTAATCAATAAATATAGTTAAATAATGAATTAAATAAAAAAAATTAAAAAAAGGGGTTATATAAATTATTATGTAAATAAATATAATAGTTAAGAGGGAGGGGTTGATTTTTATTTTATTTTACTTTTTATTTTTTATTTTTTTACTTTTTTTATTCATCCATTCGTTTATTTATTTATTTTCTTAAATAAGATAAATAAATTAAACAAAAATGTAAAATTAATTAATTAAAAAATAAAAATTTTATCAAAAACATATATATAAATTAATTAAGAAAATAACAATAAAATAAAAACAAACAAAATCACCTTGCAAGAGCTGGGGTCCAACTCTTACTTAATTTCCAACCATCATCACGGTTGAGATTGTTCGCATGTCGCTCAATTTCGATCGCCTCCCTTAATTTCCTATGGTGGAAGTGATCTACCTTGGCAACGACTTTGAAATCTTCAATACAAACATGGTCGCAAGATTTTTCCACATGTTCAACAAGAGCTGAGGTATGAGACTGATTCTGTCTAATATCCGCCGCGTGCTCTCGGATTCTCTGCCTAATGGAACGACCTGTTTCTCCAATATAGGAAGTTCCCCAAGAACAAGGAATCATGTAAACTCCTTTCATGTGCCTAGGGTCGATAGGGTCCTTAACAGATCCAAGGGAATTTCTAATAGTGTAGAGAGGTTTGAAAGAAGCAGAGATATTATTTCTCCTAAGGAAATGGGCAATTTTGTCCGTTGTCCCCTGGATAAATGGGAGATGGACCTTGCAAATAGGATCCATCTGCGTAGATTTTCCACTCAACCCTTTATATGCCTTCCGAAAGGCTTTAAGACCTTGAGATCTAATATAACCATTATTTTGAAAGACGTCAAGAAGATGGGATTTCTCTGATTCCAAGGAGATGTCGTCAAAGATTCTAAGAGCACGAGTCGCAAGAGTACACAAGACACCAAATTTTTGTGTAGGAAAATGATGGGACCCAGCATGAAGGTACTGTTCCGTGTGAGTCTTCTTACGAAAAACTTGGTGAGAAATGGAACCATCCTCTTTCCTTGAGAGAAGGATATCAACGAAAGGGAGGCAACCATCTACCTCCACTTCCATTGTGAACTTGATGGAATCAGAAAGCGAGTTCAGGTGCCCAAGGAATAGATCTAATTTCTCCCGACCATGGGGCCAGATGACACAAGTATCATCCATGAACCTATTCCGCTTCCTAGGGCGGAATTTAGCCGAGGCCAGGGCCTTTGATTCAAAATCCTGAAGATGAACCACATTAGCTGGTTCGAAACATCGACCTAATCCTAATGATGTGATTAATCCGAAAGACATTTCTATCTATACTGTGGATCACAAAATTCTTATATCGAATATTATATTACTCTTTAAGAAGACTTATATGCTAAGGAATTCCAAACTCTATCATTCATGCATAGAAAAATATCTAAATATCTCTACATGATGGGACGTAACATTAGATAAAAAAAAACATCCAAAAGCTGGTGTTTGACAATACTATGTTGTTATGTACGTTGCAGGTAACGTTCATTGTTATTAACGCAGTCGCAACTTCCACGTCATCTCAAATGTATTCGGGACTATTTTCATCTTAAATGAAAAACGCTCCCTGGAATGATATAATCATATTCTAACTGTTTCAAATATCTATATATTTGGAATATAATTAATCATAAATCATTAAGAAGATGTCAGTAAATCAACTATAATTTATCATAAATCATAAATATTTTCATAGATATGAGTAAAGAGAGGAAAAAATTGAAAAAAAAATATTAGTAAATTAATTATAATTAATCATAAATATCTTAGTAAAAAGGGAATAGCTTGATAATTTAAAATTAGAAAGAAGATTAAATATTTTTAAAACTATAAATTTGTATATATTAATTTTTTAATGAATAAAATTTAATTTAATTTAGTTTATTTCTCTAAATATTAATAATTATTTTATAAAATTTATTAACAAATTTTAACTTAATTTTTTTATCAATTAATTATTGATAATATTTATTAGCAAAACTATAATGTATATTAAATAGAGAAATATTAACATTCTATTTTAGAAATATTAATATTCTAGTTTATGATTGAAAAATGTAATAAAATCAAAATATTTTATCAATAAAGTAATGATCTTCCCCTTAATTGCCTCATTCATACTTGATAAATCTTCCCATAATAGCTATCGAGATTAGAGAAGGTAAGTTGGCATTTGGAAACTCTTATATATATATATATATATGTGTGTGTGCGCGCGCGCTTGAAACTTCCTTGATCTACCTAACATTTTGTTATTATATCTCATATATGTTATAATCCCCCACAAATCGAACTAATGTAATTTGATAAACTTTGCTTTGATTTACTTAGAAATGTTCAGATTTTTTTCTTAGATTGATTCAAGGGATTTTGTTTTTTTTAATAAATTAAAATTTTTAAAGAAAAATGTTTCTTTAAAAATTTTATTAATTATTTATATTAATCAAATCAAAATATATTTGTTTAACAATTTTTTTATTTAATTTAAAAATAAATAAATTAGAAAACGATTAGGTTCACTTATTTTCAATTAATATATAAAAGACTGGACCAAAAAATCCAAACAAAGCTTTAGAAACTCCAAACTCTTCGACCAATGTAAACACAGTATCAACTTTTTCCCTTCCTACCCATGAAAAACAAATAGTTGCAGAATCATTTTAATGGCTGTAGACATATTAGTTAAGTACTGAGTTTGTCGGTTAATTTAAAAAAATTATCAAGTTATTTCTTCAAGTTATGTCATAATTTTAGTTTAAATGATTTTTACATTTGATCAAAATCGGAAGATTTTGATTTCTTTTAATCAATTAAAATTTTTAAAAGAAATTTGTTCATTTAAAATTTCTATTAATCAAATCGGGATATATATTTTTAACAAATTCTTATTTAATTTTAGAAAAAATAAACTAAAAAACGATTAACTTATTCTGAATTAATATGTAAAAGACTGAACTAAAATATCTAAATAAGGTTTTCGAAACCCCAAACTCTGTGACCAATGTAAACACATGTATCAACTTTTTACCTGTTTAATGATGTAAGCCTAGCTAAAATGGAGTTCTTCTAGAGTGGATTCAATGTTTTAATTTGGAGTTGAAATTCATATGTTTTTATAATGAGAAAAATGAGACTTTTTAGTTTCATAAGAATCTTCCAAACTAGTTAGATAAAAACATAAAAAATTTAATTTGCAATTGACGGTTAGGCATTATCTAACGAGGTCACTACTTCACTCGGATGGAGAATTTCTTGTCAAAATAAAACAATTTGTTTTCAAGAAATTTAATTTTGGGTGTTTAAATCGACTTTTTGATGGAGGAAATAAATTTAGCATCATCAAAACCCCTAAGGCACCCAAAATCTTGAAGCTTGACAACTGTAACTCGGGTTTTAAAAAATTTCCGCCATATTTTCTCAATATCATACTTCAATTTTTATTGTTTTCCAAGAGAAAATGTGGCTTGTTTAAACTACGTTTTGAGGGTTATCACTCCTTGCAGTTTGATTTTTTTTACCTGTTTAATAAAAAAACACCAACGTGAAAACTTTAGCATTCTAAAATGATGGTACTATTTAGACTTGTATACTGGATTTCAAAGCTATCATGGTTGTGGAAAAGTAGAGATTCTTCTAACCCAAGAAGAAACTTCCATACTAATTCCATAAAAGCATGAAAACTTTTGTTTGGATCTAGCTAGACTCCCATTTCAGCGTTTGACTCTACATTGAGAAAGACATATGTAACATGAAAAGTAAAAGGTTATTTGTTATGTTAGCCACAAAACGTTTGTTTGGATCAAACGTGACTGCATTTTCAACTTTTGAACCTATAAGGTGAAGGAGATATGGTGTTCAAAGTCAAAAAATTAATTATTGTGTAGCACGAGGGATGTGAAAATCGTGTTCGCTTCATGCTTGACTACCATAACTTCGAAGTAATGTTGACTAGACTAGTGGAATCTTGTAGGAGGATCCACTATGCGGCGAGAGGAACAATTTGTTGGGCTCTAGCACCTTGACGGAGATCGATCTCGTGCCCTGAAAAAAATATGGGGTAGGCGTCACCATGTGGCTAAGAAAAGACAAATAGTTGGGTGTGACACAATTGCGGCAAGGTCTACCAACACTTTGTGCTCATGCCTACGTTGTGAGCAATGGGATTGCCTCATGGTGCTTGCGGTGGAGAGTATGATAGACCTTATATGCATGTATTTAAGAATTAATTGTCTCTGTTTGTTTCAAGATGATCTTCCCAAATCTTTTATTCCTTCGGTGTACCTTTACGACTTAAAAAAAAAAATTACTACTATTATAATACCAAAATCCTACCATGATGAAAGAAAAACCAACAAGATTATACTAGCATTTTCACTAAACTGTAAAAAGAAACGTTGAAGGCTTTTGCTCCAGCCACTCTTTCCTCCAACTATGAAATCAGTTGCCGCAGCCATTTCAAACCCCAGCAGAAAACAATAGGCCAAGACACACAGAGCCTCTCAACTGCTAAATCTTCCGCTAAAGAAACCCATTTCTAATTTCATTGCGGCGAGGGGCTCCGCCAAATTGCTAACAACACCAGAAACAAAGGTGCCTTTCAAGCACAAAACCAGACTACAAAATGGAATGGTGTGTGTGCTTACTTGGTGGAGACAACAAAATGGAACGGCCTGCGTGCTTACTTGGCGAAGACAACAAAATGGAATGTCGTGCGTGCTTACCTGGCAGATATAACAAAATGGAATGGCTTGTGTGTTTACCTGGCGAACAATGGCGAATGAAGGTGAAGTACCCTCCATTTACACCTATTCAGGTTCTATCAGTAAAGACAAATCTGAACAGTGTCCCGAACATAAACCTCCACAATAAAATGCCTTCAACGTAATTATAATACCAAAATCCTATAATAACACGAGACAAAGCTCGAGCCAAACATGGTTGAGTCACTCCAAGCAAAACACTATAATGAGGAGAGAAGAAAAATGATCTAGAGAGGGAAACCATATCCCGTCCAAAATATGACTCAATCTTTTTTTTAGCAACATTAAAATCGAAATTTTGTTGACAACGTTGGAAACCCTACCCTATACGGAACGCAGCCGTGATTTTTGGTAACGACAAACTCTAAATTAAATGTTTAATAAAACCTTAAAAAAAAATTCAAATATGACCAAAAAGCAACAAACACTATTGAGATTTGATTGAATGTTTGAAAAAACCTTCAAATCAAACAGAAAATATTATTGAAGGTCGTTTCAAACACTTTGATATCATGAACAAGTAATTAAGGGAATTTACGATGATAAAATTAATCATTAAATTGGGTTTGTCTTGGTCTTAAATTAACTTATACATGTAAGTATGATGTGTTGGTAAAAAGTTATAAGAGTTTCATCTCGTAAATTAATATATTATTATATTTTTTATAAATTAATCAAGTTTTCGAATTAAGATATAATTTTTTAACAACTTTTTTATTTAATTAAATTTTTATTTTAAAAAATGATTAACTTATTCTAAATTAATACGTAAAAAACTGAAAAAAAAAATCCAAACAAGGCCTTCAGAACTCCAAACTCTACCAATTTAAACAAATGTATCAACTTTTTCCCTTCCTAACTATGAAAAACAAATAGTTGCAAAATCATTTTAATGGGCGTACACATTTCAAATAATGAGTATTAGTTAATTTCTGAGTTTGTAGGTTAATTAAAAGTAATATGAAAGTTATTTCTTAAAGTTTTGTCATAATTTTAGTTTAAATGATTTTGGAATTTGATCAAAATTGAAATATTTTGATTTCTTTTAATGCATTAAAATCTTTAAAAAACCATTCCTTTTAAAATAACTCAAATCAAATGAAGATATATTTTTTAACAAAAATCTTATTTAATTAACCTACCAATATGTAAAAGAATGGACTAGAGAATCCAAGCAAGGCGTTTAGAACTCCAAACTTTCGTGCCAATGTAAATATAGGTATCAACTTTTTCCTTCTTTTTAATGATCTATGCTTAGTTAAAGTGGAGTCTTTCTAGAGTAATTCAATGTTTTGATTTGTAGTTGAAGTTCAAAGCTCTTTATGAGGAGAAAAATGAAACTTAACTTTCTAGCTTCAGAAGAATCTTTCAAATTAATTTCATACAAGCATGAAAAGTTTAGGTTGGAGTTGAGGGTTAGGCGTTGTCTAACGAGGCTACTATTTCACTTAAATGTAAAATTTCTCGTCAGAATATGACAATTATTTTTTCAAGAAATTTGATTGTGGAAGTGTTTAAATCTATTTTTTCATGGAGGAAATGGATTCAGCATCATCAAAACTCCAAAGGCACCCAAAATCTTGAATCTTAACAACTGTAACCAGGGTTTTCAATGATTTCCGCCATATTCTCAAAATCATGCTGAAATTTCTATTGTTTTCCAAGCGAAAATGTGGTCTGTTTAGACTGCGCTTTGAGGGTTATCGCTCCCCACAGTTTGAAATTTTTTTACATGTTTAATAATAAAAACCCTACCTACAGACTTTAGCATTCTAAATTAATGGTACTATTTAGACTTGTATACTGGATTACAATGCTATCATGTATGTGGAAAAGTAGAGATTTTGTTCGGCCAAGAAAAAACCTTCATACTAATTCCATAAAAACATTAAAAGTTTTGTTTGGATCCAGCTCGACTCCCATTTCAGCTTTCGACTCTACAATGAGAAAGACATATATAACATGCAAAGTAAAAGGTTATTTATGATGTCAGACGCGAAACTTTTGTTTGGATCAAACGTGACTTCCTTTTCAACTTTTGAACCTATAAGGTCAAGGGGATATGGTGTTCTAAGTCAAAAAATTAATTGTTGTTTAGCACGAGGAATGTGAAAATATTTTTTGCATCATGCTTTACTACTATAACTTCGTAGTAGTGTTGAATAGACTAGCGGAATCTTGCAGGAGGATCCACTATTTTGCAAGGGGATCAAGTTCTTGGGCTCTAGCACCTTGACAGAGATTGATCTCATGCTCTGACAAAAATATGGGGCAAGCATCACCATGTGGTTGAAAAAAGACAGATAGTTGAGTGTGACACACTTGGGGCAAGGTATGCCAACACTTTTTGCTCATGCCTACATTGTGAAAAATAGGCTCGCCTTGTGGTGCTTGAAGTGAAGAGTTTGATAAACCTTATATGCATGCATTTAACAATTAATTAGCTCTCTCTGTAGAAAAATGATTTTCTCAAATTTTATATTCATTGAGTGTACTTTACAACTTTAAATAAAATTTCTAATATTAAAATACCCAAATCCTACCATAATAAGAGAAAGACCTACAAGATTTTATTATGATACCAAAATCCTATCATGACGAGAGAAAAAGCTAAACCCAAACATGGTGGGGACCCTCCAAGCAAAACACCATAATGGGGCGAGAAGAAAAGGATCTAGACAAGGAAACCTTATCCCGTGCGGAAGATGACTCAAGATTTTTATCGAAATTATGCTGACAACGTTGGAAACCCTACCCTATACGGAACGCAGCCGTGATTTTTGATAACATCAAAATCTAGATTAAAGGTTTAAGAAAACCTTAAATACAAATACAAATATGACCCAAAAAGCATCCAAAACTATTGACATTTGATTTAATACTATTGAGATTTGATTGAATGTTTGAAAAAACCTTCGAATCAAACAAAAAAATATTATTGAAGTTCGCTTCAAACTCTTTGATATCATGAACATGTAATTAAGGAAATTTAGGATGACAAGGTTAATCATCAAGTTGGGTTTGTCTCGGTCTTAAGTTAACTTATACATGTAAGTACGATGGTTTGGGAAAAAGTTATAAGTGTAAATTAATATATTAATTAGTTGTAAGACGTCATTATTTGAAAACAATTTCTCTAACTGTGTCTATGTTTGAGCCATTGAATTAAATGTTAGACTATTGAAATGTTTTAGGCCATTAGATTAAGTAAATATTTTTATATATGTTTTTTATAATGTTAGTTTTTTTTTCTTTTTAATAAGTTAGATTGAATTTAGGTTTTGGTGACTTTTAACTTAAAATGTTGTTATTAAAAATTTGTTAGACTTCAAATTTAATAAACATTTTAACTAGGTCAAAATACAATAAAAATAAAAATAATAAAATAAAATAATGATAAACTATAAATATGGCCCATGGTATTGACCCATGGTATTCATGTGGAATGTAGTTTCTTTATAGGGGAACTAAGATGACCTAAATGAATCTTAACTCTAGATCTAAAATAATTATTTAATAAAATTATTTTTAAATGTTTATAACCATTATTCTTTTAAAATTTTACTTAATAAAATGTATCTAAATTTTCATACCTCCAAATATACATAGTTTTTCTTGTTCTATATTATTTTTGTTACAACTATTTTATTATTGCAAAAATATATGGTTTTTTTGTTATATATTATTTATGTTACAAATGTTTTATAATTCATGGGTATTAATTCTTAATATATAAAAAATTAAATTAATAATGATTTTTTTTTTAAATATGTGATATTTTTTAAATTTCCAAATTATTTCAGAGGACATGATTTATCTTGAGCAATAATGATGAATGTTCATAAGTCTCATTACTTAAATAACACTAAATTTACCTTTAAAGGGGTCGGTAACAATTGTTTGTATCAAAGTCAAGGATATAGAAGAAAGGAGACATGGTGAAAAGAAGCTTCTAGCCTTATAAGAAGACATAACTTTGAATATATGGAATCCATTTTCCGTGATACACATGAGAAGTGCAATGAAAAATATCATAATTTGGAAAATGTCACGAAGCTTATCTCATGTTCCATTCATTTATATCCGAAGTATATGGAAGAAGAAAAGCAGGACAATGGATACTTATCAAGAATGTATGATTCCTTAGAAGGAAACGACGTTGACAAGGCTATGGAGGACCAAATAGCAGAATTAAAACCAGAAGAAGACTCTTCAGAAAATGGGTTACTCAAGGATTTTCGAATCCATATGAGTTGTACATTATCTCACTGATTCAAGCAAGCGCTCAAAAAGAGATAGACAATAGTGATATAGAGACAATTTATTCATAAACAAGAGAAAGCTAGAATTATAACCCGAGATAGAGTTGTGGGAAGAGAAACATTCTAATTGTATGGAGGAGTCAAAGTTACATGAGTAGTAATTCAGTCAACATAATTCTCCACCACTTATTCTGGAGGAGAAAGTTCCTACTACCTCATCAATTGAAGAAGGCCCACATGAGAAAATCAGAAGAGATTCCTCAATGTTATTTTCATTTGAAATTCAGTCACTCTGCTCTTTTTTGTCTACTAATCTCTTTACCTTTTCCCTTAAATTCAATGACTCAGAAAGTACTAGACAAAATACACTTACCTATTGCAATCAGCTAAAAAAAAAGGTAGCTCTAAAGGGTCACTTGGGGAGGAATCTATTATTTAAAAGAAGTGGAATATTGGTCGACAAAGATGAATTATGGAAATATGATTGTAGATAATTTATTAATATAAAACACCTGAACTAAGATTAATTAATCATCCCCAAGGGTTAAAAAGGGCCCAAATGTCTCTTATCCATAAAATTGACGATTAAGATAACTTTATCCTCTATGTTCGAATGACAGGTGAGGGTGGATTTTCCATACTTAACCTTCTTAGTAGTCTCTTATGATTTACAACATGTCATAGTAATAATTTTTTATTCCATTCAGTAATTCTAGCTGTAAAGTAGAGTCAGAGTTCTAGGAGTAGTATTAGAGGAATTCAGCATTTTGAATGTGACAGAAGAAAATAATTTCGTGGAAGGGTGAAGTCTTCCCAACTTGGTCATAAAAACCAAGTGCATCCTTCATGCAGAAAAAAAAATAAACATGCGGATTTCGTCATATAGAGGTCTTGAGTACTTTGGCAAAAATGTCTCATCCATTATGAAAAAACACATCTTACATGCAATTAATAACAAAGAATTTATTCCACATCAATTACCCAATATGGATATTTTGATTTGAGGTCCAATAAACATAATTATCCACCCTTTACTTTGGAGGATCAGTTGGAGCCGAGAAAGTTCCTACTACTTCTTCTTTCTTATATGTTATTCTTTCCTATACCACAACCTTGCGAAGTTTCCTTTGCAACATGTGGTGCAGTTGCTAGTATATTTATTTTTAAATTAATATTTTATCTTAGTTATTTATGAAGTGTTAGACGATTTTAAATTCAAAATATATATATGGGGTGTATATTGTAAAATATTAAAAAAAATAGTAAAAATAAGTGTCCCTTCTAATATAGTTTTTTAGGAAAAGGTTTACATAAAAAATAAAATAAAAATGTATAGATTATATAGTTGTAATAATGATTTTTTTACATGCTTTAATTTGAGTTAATATATACTAATTTAGATTCATCTTAATTTCGGATCTACCAAAAAATTATAAAGATCCCTTTAATAATCCATAATTACAATTATTAATTTATTTTATTCTGTTTTATTTTATTTTTATATAATTTCGCCTAACCAAACTATTTTAGTTAATAAATTTATTTTTATATTTTATTTATTTTTTTAATTGCATTTTAATTTTAATTTTATTGTTATGTAATTTGATTGAGTCAAAATGTTTACATAACAAGAGATAACATAACATAACTTTACAACATCTCTTCCATACTAGGTTGAGAGTGTCCTTTGGAGCAACTAGGAAACTATATAAATTAAATTATTGGTAAACCATCAATCCATAATAAACATCCAAATATTCTTAGCATTATACATCTCACATTATCTAGATTAAAAAATCATAAAAGTTAACTAATATATATATATATATATATATATATATATATATATATATATATATATATATATATATATATATATATATATATATATATATATATATATATATATATATATATATATAATTTATTTTAAATTATTATTATTATTATTATTATTGGTTATTAAAAAGTAATACATTAATACCCGGATGCGGGTGGTTAAGCAGTTCAAAGGGCGGATTAGTTGGTCGGGCGGCATTCTGGCAAGCCAAATGCCACTAGGACCAGCAAGTGTCCTTCGGCACCTGCACAAGGGAACGCGGCATTTATGGCATTTACAGCCCAGCGCGTTTCACAATCCAGTTAACGGAGATCGAGATTTCTCCACACACTGCAATCCGGACATGGCGATCAATCAATTTAATGAGGGGTTAATGCTGATGGTTGGCAGCAGCTTTGGTTCATTAGTTTACAGGATGGCGGACGAGCTACACTCTAGCAGTCTTCCCAAGCCCATTTCTGTTTGTTGCTCTCCCGACGTTCGGCTCTCCTCCGAGCACACAGTGACAGGAAAACGTACCAGGATTCATGGCTGTTTAGAGCTCGGTGACAATCTACATTTCTCAATTGCGGGGAATTGTTTGCGTGACTCGGGGAATTGGACAGAGCATCTGTCCAGGGCTTCAGTCCTGCTTCCGCTCTCGCACTTGGCCAGCGCCTCTTTCCGGTTCCAGAATTCATCCAGGGCTCCTGCATCGACTGAGAGAATGCCTCGTCTCAGGCACAGGATGAGATGCAGAAGAGGCTCCTCTCGGCGGCTGATAAGGCACTCCTCCTCGTCCTCCAGCACATCCGCTGCGGTCTCTCCTACTTCTGAAAGCACAATCCGAGCAACCAGGGGTCATATTCTTCGTTCTGGGCAACGCTTTCCCACTCCCCCGCACGCTCCAGCCCATTCCCAAACGAGGCACTTCTCATTCATAAGTGTGCTCAATTTCCCACGAATTATCGCCTCTGTTACTATTGTTTTTCGTGAATCCCCTCAGGACATGGTTCCTAATTCCGGAAGGCGGGCTGGGAGTGCTGTGGACATGAATGCTATAGGGCAAAGTGCTGGCGGTGTGAACATGCAGGACATGGACATCAACCAGGAAGGCGCTAGCCAAGGCAATGAGATGAATATTGACATTGGTCTGGAGCAGCAAGAGCAGCAAATTGACACTCAGGACCATGGAACTGAAAGTGCGCAGCACCAAACTCAAACGAGCAAGGTAAAGCGCACCCCAGCTGTTGAGAAAGTTATTCACTCTACAGAGGACCTGTATACAACCGATGGCGAACCAGATGATCTCTGGTGCACGGTCGTTGAAGAAGCACCGGACGAGTAGCACCTCCATTGTTCCTGGTTTTTGCTATGGCTCTATCTACTTTTTGAAAATGTTTATGTTTGTTCTAATGTTTTCGGTCAAGTCTCGTAGGCTTTCTTTTTCACGAACAAGATGCATCCCCTGCGTGGGATTTTGCTGGAAAACCTACAGCACTGGTTTCCCTCATGGAGGGCAGTGCTCAACATTGATTTTTGCTTAACAGGCCTCAACCTCGGGCCTGGTCCTGTATAATTCCTGCTGTACATATTTTTGTTTTTGTTGATTAATAGATTACGCATACTTAGAAAAAAAAAAAAAAGTAATACATTAATTAAACATATATACTTTTAAAAGGATGTATTCTTTATCATAAAGATTCACTCCTCTTTACTATGGAAATTCTTAATTTGTAAATAGTTCTTACAATATCATGGACCAATATCATTGCTTTATCAATACCAACAAGACATTTTTTTTATTAATTAATTTCATATGAATTAATTAAAGGAGCATAACTAACTTGGAGATCACTCTTAACCATTGATATGTGAATACTTCTATGAATATTCCATCATATCTACCATCCTATTCTAAAATAGACACGCCTATGGACATGCTTGACTAACAACAACTAACAATATTAATTGGCAATAACATTACCAGCATATATCCATCTAAGAACGGTTCCAACATGAGCCTTGAGGGATCAAATTTATTCAAATGAAAACATTTTTAGAGTGAAAAATAAAATGTGATATTTTTCATTATCTAAATTGTATTTTTGAATGCTAAATAGACCATATATAGTACCAAATACAAATTTTAACTATGTTTTTTATATATACAGATATATATATAAGTTGATATCTAAATAAATTAGTTAACAAAGATCTTCAAATAGTTTATTTATATCTCTTGTTGAAATATTTTTGAAAAGTATAAGATTTAAACATCTCATTCACACATTTTTTTATTTCTAATTACTTTATAGCATATTCATTTTTTTTAATTATAGGCGACATTATTTTTCTTTTTATTTAAGAACATAATTTTTAATTTCAAGATTGATGGGCACACTCATACATCCCCTCATACTGGGTTGTAGAATGAGCTTCGCTGCTCAATAATAATTAATAATTAATAACAAAATAATCACAACATGAACATTGAAAAGAACTCAAAAATTTAAAGTAAGAATATTGAAATGGACTCACATAATATCTTAAGAAAACTGCAATAATATTTCTAATTTATTCGCCAAGAATGTATATATAAATATATAATTTAGTATTACTAACATTTATTGAAAGTTGATTAAACAATTTTTTGAGAAATATTTATTAATATTTAGTAAGATTTAAGATATTTATTTTATATTCCACAAATGTCATTGCTATATCATAAATTCAGTAAATAAAGACACCATGTTAAGGGTGACATAGGTTTAAGTAATGCTATTATAATGTAGATTTAATTCTATGGTTATGTACTTGGTAAGGGTGTTATGATGTCTAAGTAGAGGTAAATAATGTTGATTTTATTGTATTATTTATTTTAAATGTAACATGAAATTGAAGTTAGTTAATAAGAAAATGTCGCTTAAGGTAATGATGGAGGGTACAATATGCATTTGAGTAGGGTTGGGGTAGTAGGGGATTATAAATTCTAAACAATGGTCCACCCCCAATCTATTTATCTTTGTGATTTGGTTTATTTTAAAATGAGTAAAATATTTTGGATAAAGATTTGTAATTAAAGTTTCTATCAATTATTTAGAGTTATAACATTTTATAAATTTTCTATTATTTTTGTACAAGAATTTTAGTTGAAAAAGTATTACATTTATTTACTTATTAACTTAATTTCATAAAATTTATAGTTATAAATACTTTATATAAAACGAGGCTTAATAGAAGTGAAATTAAATAACTTCATTGTCCTACAAACACGAGAAATTTATACAGCAATTTAATGTTTAACTTTATTTTGACTTTAAAATTAAAATGTTATTATTTTTATAAAAAAATCAAAACTAAATATAAAATTACTTATACCAAAAACTAAAAACCTCTTTTTTTGCTAATAATTTTTTTAACATGTTATAAATATATAAACCATATGATAATAGCATTATGTAACACTTATATATATAAACCATGTGATAATAACATTATGTACCACTTTTAAATAGTAAAACTTTATTTAAAAAATCTTGACTTTTCTCAACATACCCAAAGTTTTAATTTTTCTGACAAAGGCAATATTTCAACAAAAACTTAAACTTAAGTCTAGAGATTCATCAAGTTTATTTTTGAGCTATGCTTGGAGTGTCCCACGTTATAGTCCCTGCCTACGGCAGCGCGGGGACTATAGCGATTCATAGCTGTTGAATTTATATTAGTTTTCGTTGACGGATTATTTTTAGTAAAATTTAACCAACCTTTTCAAGTGGTAATTGAGTTTCAGTAACCAAAGTTTTTAAAAATGGATATCTTATTGGAAATTCATAGCTGTTGAATTTATATTAGTTTTTGTTGACGGATTATTTTTACTAAAATTTAACCAAACTTTTCAAATGGTAATTTCTTAAAACCTTACGTAATAACAACTTTACAGATATGGTAAATTTTTAAAACCATATCGAGAGAGACTACTTCTGCATGCGGCTCATGTTATTATGGTTATGCTTACACGACAATATATCACAAATTCAAATCCTCTCACTGTTGTAATTTAGCTTTTAACCATTTCAAAAAGGGAATGGCCAATAATTCACGGGGTGGAATAAAGGGCGTTGAAACTATTGTCATTTTTGGTGATTTTTTTATTGAAATATAACTATGAAATTATGATGGTATGCTTATATGTAATTCAAGTTTTATTAATAAAGGAATTGGAAATTTAGGGGAAAAAATGATTCATGGTTGGATTTAAAGAATTGAAACTACTTTTCTTTTAAAGGATTATGAAATTGTAATGGTGTCTTTACATCCAAGTCAAGCTTCATTACTAAAGAAATTGAAATTTTAGATTTAAAATGAAATGTAGTTTGAATTTGTGTAATTAATAATATGTATAATATTTAAATAATTATTAACTATGTTTAAACATTTTAATTTATTATTTATTTTACATATTATATGTTGATTATTTAGATTAAATATATTTTTAATAATAAAATTTAAAATATTTAATATATTTTAATAACTTAAAATCCAAAGACTTAACAAAAATAATGTTTATCTCATGGGAACCACGAGTCGATTATTTTATTTTAAATAATATTATTTTTTTAAAATAATAATAATAAATTTATTATTTTATTTTAAATAATTTTATTTTTTAAAAGAATAGTAAGAAATCTATTATTTTATCTTAAATATTCTTACTATTTTTAAAATAATAAGTCAAGTTGATAAATAACACTAATGATAACCATTCTCATCATCTATTATTAACCATTAAATTATAATCAATTTTAATATTTCGCACATATTATCTAGAATCTTAGCATCTTAAAATGAATATAAACCTTTGCCAATAGAATAACTTAATAGAATAATACTTCATAGTTTAGGAAGACTCTCCATGGTATAGTTGGTAATGCTTACTAGCTTAAGCTATATAGCATTCAAACACTTGAAAATGGGAATTGAATTTGATTGGAAAATTTTTATTTATGGGATGAGAACTTTGATTTTAAAATATTGAGTATTTTTAAATTTAAATTATTTAAATTGTTAAAATATAAAATTTTGATTGATAAAAAAATAATAAATAAATAAAATTGAATACTGAATTAATATAATCATATAAATTAAAATTTTGGTTAATGTTAATGGGTATTAATCTATAATAAGCATTAAAACACTTATTAGTAGAGAAAGTAATGGATAAATTCTTTATTTGGTTGTCATTTAGATTGCAAGTCCTAATTAGGTTTAAGATTCTATTTTTTAGGAGTTTCTTTAAGTTGTTGAACCATAATGTGTTTATATAGATATGTAAGTAGATGTTGATTAAATGATGTGAGAGTGAGGTAGCCTCTCAACTTAAGCATTGTCTCAACTATGAGTTGCATTATTGCATTATTATTTCCATTACTTCGTCTTATATTAATTTCTCCTGGTACCAAAGTTCTCGTGAGAGGCTTCGAGAGATTGAATACTAAAAATTTTGGTGTGTCCTGCATATAGAAAGAGTTGTTGTATTGAATCTCGCTCAGTCGGATCATGCATCCATAATACAATGGAGTTCTATAATTTTTTGTGAAGCTCCTTCTTGATCCCCACACATAAGTCTTCCTTATACATTGCATGGTAGTTTTTTCTTATCTCCTTCCATTGCCACACATTTGTGTCATTTGTGAACAAATCCATGTATGCTAGAGAGAATAATGTACAGGTCTGAGTTGATACATTTTTTTATATGCAAAGGAGAGTCTCACTGTAGGAGGAGACATTTCATCGTTGAGTTGTGTGGGATTGAATATGCCATCTAAGTGAGCAGACGAGGAAAAAAATCATGACATATCTACAACGATCACTACAAGGAAAAGACCCTCTAGTGGATGTTTTTGAGGAACCCCATAGAAAAATACCCCATACATCTGTTTCAAGCGGAGGTTACTAGAGGAGGTTGGCAGGCGGAGGGTTTTGCAGATGGTTTCCTCTCAGTGCGTTTATCATTACACGTTGCCCCGGTGCACTCGAAAAACGAAAGCACCAGTGTGGACCAAAAAATTGGCACACCGGACACTGTGCACTCCGTACACACACCCCCTGGGTTCGTCTTATTATTCTATAGCACCGCTGCATCATAGATATTCCGCACCAGTGGATTATAAAACACAGCACCAAAACCGAGACAGCCCGGTGTGGTAGAAAGAAATCACATCAGTCCATCATAATACATCGCACCAAAACACAAACCGATTGGTGTGTTTGTAAGAAACAGAACCGGTGCACCTATAAAAAACACAAACTGGTAAAGGGTTATATTTAAAAAAAAATTACGGTAAATAACCTGGAATTTTTAGTTTTCCGGTGCGCGCCCTACCACAGAACGCACCAGTGCGCACGAGACATTCGCACACCGGACAGCTTGCGCAATCTACACACACATCCGAGGCCTCCTATTTTTGCAATGCACTGGTGCTTCGCCACTCTTCTGCGCCAGTGCATCATAAAACACCTCACCAAAACAAAAACACATTAGTGCATTCTTATCAAAGAGCACCGATGCGCCTATAAAAAATGCACACCGGTAAAGGGTTATATTAGAAATTATGGCAAAATAACCCAAATTTTTCAGTTTTCTAGTGTTTCTGAGCTCTCAATTACTGGTGCACGCCCTCCCATAGAAAGCACCAGTGTGCATGAGACATTGGCACAACATACAACTTGTGCGATGTACACACACATCTGAAGCCTCTTATTACTGTAATGCATCGGTGCTTCACCACTCTTCTGAGTCGGTGCATCATAAAACACCGCGCCAAAATAGAAATGCGCCGGTGCGTTCTTACCCAAGAGCTCCGATGTGCCTATAAACCGCACGCACCGTAATAGCATTACATAAAAAAAAATTAAGACCAAAAAACCAGTGCTTTACGACTATTCCATACCGGTGCTTTACAGATTTTCCACCCCAGTGCCTCATCAAAATTTCTCGCTGAAACTGAAACATCCTGGTGCGGTGTTAGGGAATTGCCCCGGTGCATTATAAACAACGTGCCAAATTTGACACAGCCCGGTGTGGTTGTAGGTAAGCATACTGGTGCACCTATAAAACCTTGCGCACCAGAACAGGGTTAAATAAAAAAAAAATTACAGCCAAAATTCTTCATTTTTCACTTTCCTAAGTGCTGCAGAGCTCTCAAGCACCGGTGCCATTTCTCTTTGTCTGAGCCACCCTAACATTGGTGCTCTCATTGCACCCAATTCATGCACTGTTGCTCTGCATTGGCCACCAATCTCCAGCTTTCATTTTGAAAAATGGTGGGCAAAATTTCTTTTGTAAAGTTTACAGCCAATATGCCTCCTCGATGGCGAAATGTATAGGTATTTTTTCTAGTTTTTCCATAATTAAGCCTTTTAGTGGATTAGAAATTGAAATAACCTTAAAAATAACCATTAAAAAAAAAAAAAACATTATTTGTCACACGGTGCACCAGATCTGTTCGGCTCGCACAGGATAGCGGTGCTACCTGTAAAATTTACAGGCCGCACTGCCACTGGTGCTAATGGTAGCCACACCATTTCTAGGGAGATACTGAAAGGCGCCTTGAATAATTTATAAAAAAAAAAAAAAAAAAAAAATTGGTGCGATCATTTATCCATGCACACCGTTGACCATGGGAATCACAGTGCAGTGCATTGATGGAATTATCCGCCCCAGTATATGTTAGCACACCGCAATCTGGATTTTGAGAGGGTCAACGGTGCGGGCGGGTAAAAGACCGCACCAACAGCTATGTAATTGTCATGAAGTCGATGTGTTGACATAGCTATATGCGTCAGGGCGTATATTACAGTCAGTGCACCGCTATTCTAAACTTTGATGAACTTAATGGTGCTTGAAAAATAGACATTTGCACTGAGGGCGGTGCGTTGTATTTCATTAGGGACACCGGGACCAGTGCTCTATATTCTTAATACGCACCGGGACCGATGCATGACTGTTTTTATGGCGCATCGACCTGTCTATTTGTTTTTTTTTCAAAATCTATATATATGTATATTCCTAAATACATCTCTGTTTTAATAAGAAAAAATATTTGATATGGCAATGATTTAGAGAGAATAGGAGGAACAACAACAACAATAGGCTGAACAGTATGACATGATTCGCCAATGGAAGGCCTGGGAGAGGGAGAGAGATGCAAACCCTCTCCCTATTACTGAAGATACCCAGGACATCCTTAGGCAGGTAGGCCTCCTAGAGTTCTATGAGGAGGCTACTTCCCTAAAGGTGCGTAGTGTGTTTTTGAGATATCTTATCCGCAGGTGGAATGCCCACCAACAGGCTTTCCAAGTTGGTCCTGATTAGTGGTACACACCCACTGAGGAGGATAATTATTTTATTAAAGGACTATCGATGAGAGGGGTGGATTTTACCTCATTCCCAGACGTGCTAGTTGGTTGTGCAGCAGGGATTCAGTTAGTTTACTCCCAGAGATACATTGGAGCACATGTACTGTCTCCTTCATAGTTTCAGGTACCTGGAGGTCAGTTACGTATAGGTGCTTTTGGTAGACAGGACGTGCAGTGCCTCTCCCTTATCATTTCAACCATTTTTCACAACACCAGTGATGAGAAACACATTAGTTGCTCGCTTTTATATTTTGTTGATTCTTAAGTACAACAGCCATGACTTGTCAGATGGTCTGCAATTTTTTTGCGGCAATTTTGTATGGCCTTAGATAGATGTCATACTCATGCACAAGGGAGGGTCAACTTCCCTTTTGCTTCAGAGTTGTTTTGTTTATCTTTTGAGAGGTTTCTAGAGATGAGACCTAGTTTTGTTCGACAGCCTCGTAGGCCAATGTTTGAGGCCCAGATGCACATGTGGGGGAAGATGATGCCCAAGAGGGGAGACACTTTGTTTCCGGCCAGGATATCACATGATATACTGGACTTACTAGCTAGTGTTGACGGGCTTCATCCCTTCATTTTGGTCCCATGTCCTTATGTTGGCTAAGGTTGGCAAGGGTGTCCCAACATCCTCTTCATAGATGATGAGCCACCAGATGATAGAGGTAATATTATTGTTTTATTCATATTTATTCTAACATGTTCTTAATTAAATTCGTTTTATTAAATTGTGTAATGAAATTGTCTAATTATTGTTGTGTAGTTGTATATATTTTGCAGACATTGGCTCTTTTGATGGTGAGGAGATGCCAGGTCCACCACATGATCCAGGTGTGGATCCTGATGATGACGATCAGGATATGGCTGATGTCGAGCATGATCATGATGAGGATGAGGCCGGTGTAGTATGGAGACATGCTCTTGCTCATCATGGTGCACTGGTGCTGCCTTTTGCTAGGCATGGTCGACCTAAGACCAGATATAGGATGGAGCTGGCCAACCAACTCTGTGAATTAATTGTTGATGCGAGCATCAGGCCCGCTCATTACAGAGACATACAGGCCGACGATAGGCTATTACCTATGTGGAGAGGCATGCCGCATGACATGTACAGCTTGATGTGGCATGTCGTAGGAGCTACGACAACAATTATGTGACTCAGGAGGGTTGTCCATAGCTATAGGCATATTCGAACCATGACACATGATGGACATGAGTCCACGAGCAGCGACTCACATGCATCTCATGATCGTTCACCTCGCGGTGCTCTTGATGAGCATGACATTCCACTGGCAACATCTGACAGTCATCATGGATATGAGTCTAGACCATCGGCCACATCCAGTTAGCAGCCTACAGCTACATCCATCAGTACTAGTCATTATGATCACGAGCAGGTTGGACCATCGACCGTCGAGGCTACACTATTCACTAAGTAGGCCTCCACTACTACTTCTCATATTGATGTTGTACTACAACCAGCGGATGCATCCATCAGTACTAGTGATCATGACCATGAGCAGGCTCGACCATCGACTATCGAGGCTGCACCCAACTTTACTGATCAGGCATCCACTTATAGTACTTCTATTGATGTTGTTATAGTACCACCAGTGCCTGATCCATGAAATTTATATTACAGTTGTATATTTTTAACATTATATATATATATATATATATATATATATATGTTCCATGTATTTTATGTTCATGTTGTAGTTGTACTTAATTTTCATGTTGGTGATCATTATGATGTGGCGCATATTGTTAGGTCATGTTAGATATGTTGATTTAATGTTTAGCTTGCATATAGATGTGTATATGTGATAGCATGAATTATTTAACATATTGAGATGTATATTTCATGTTTGTGTTGTGATGATATTAATATATAATGTTAATTTGATGTTTGAATCTGTTTATTAGTCGAATATGATGTTTGTACGATGGTTATCATGATCGTGATGGTTTTTATTAATTAATTTAATATTAAATGACCATGATATTTATTAAATATTATTTCATGATTGTAATTGTAATTTAAATTTTAATTGTATGTAAAATTGCAAAATTGTATTTATATTTGTACTTATTGTAATCGTGATTGTAATTGTATGTAAAATATTTATTAATGCAAAATTTTAATTGTAATTGTAATATTTAATTTATTCTGAAATGATTGTAATTGTATATATGAAAAATTGTAAAATTTCAATTGTAAATGTAATTGTATGTAAAATTAAATTGTAATTGTATTTGTAATTGTAATTTTAATTGAATTGTATGTAAAATATTTATAAAATTTTCATTGTAATTGTAAATGTAATTCTATGTAAAATTGTAAATGTAATTGTATGTAAAATTCTAAACTTGTAATTGTATTTGTAATTGTAATTTTAATTGAATTGTAGGAAAAATATTTGTAAAATTGTAATTGTAATTGTAAATGTAATGCTATGTAAAATTGTAAATGTAATTGTATGTAAAATTTTAATTTTAATTGTAATTCTAATCGTAATTCATGTATGCGAAATTAATGTAAAATTGTAATTGTAATTTTAATTCTAATTGTAATTATTGTACTTTTAATTGTAATTGTATGTAAAATATTTGTAAACTTTTAATTCTATTAATGTGGAAATTTTAATTGTATTAATGTGAAATGATTTTATTAAAATATTTAAATTTGTAAATTTGCAAATAATTGTAAAATAAAAAATCTAGAATAATACAAATTTTTGTAACATAATAAAGCTTAGAAAATAATGAAAATAAATTCATGTACTTTATAATTATCATTATTTTATTATGATCTTACATACAAAAAATAATAATTTATGCATTTCGATGCTCTTATCATCCTAACATGCACTGGTGCGTTGTATAAATAAGATGCACCAGTGCATCACAACTCTTCTACACTAGTAATGAAGAAACACAAATAAAAAAAAACGCAACTGTATTTTCTTTAAGTGAAAAAAAAAGTGGCAATTTGAAAAATGGGCGGAAAAATATTTTCAAAAATCTAATTTCATAAACTAATTCTTTAAATACTAAACACTTTTCATTATTTCACTATTTTTGCTAAAATTTTAAGCCAGATATTTGCAGGAGACAACGTGGAGCAAGAGAGCAGGAGGACATTGTGGAGCAGTGAAATACATTCGAACAGAAGTATTTAGACAATCAAAAACTAAAACTCTAGTGATTCAAACCCTCTATCATAGAATTTGAAACCATCTCGTGATTAAATTTGATTATTTTTTTTTACTTTTTTCTACAGTTTATCCATTTTTACCCTAAACCCTTATTTTTTTTGTTTTGCCATTTCTTCTCCCTATTTCTGTGATTCCAGAATTAGGTTTTTTCATTTTATATTGACGTCCAACCCATAGGACGACTTGCATAGGCGGATCCCAATCCATTCGACCATTGCATGAATTTTTGAAAAAATGGATTTTTCTTTATCGATGCGCCCTACGTACTATACCACACCGGTGCTCTGCATTATATAGCATGCCACGAAAGTACTGTAGTAAAAAAAAATGAAATTTTTTTTTCTAAATCCGTGTGCCAAATCTGAAATAGGGCATCGGTGCTCCATTTAACTAGGAAAACATTGTACTATGTATTTCACTATTTTTGCGGTGCGTTTATAATACCCCATGCACCATTAGGTCTATTACATTGTTTTTTGCGGCGCGCTTACAATAACCAATGCACCATGTGGTGTATTATATTGTTTTGAGCTGCGTTGTTAATATCCCCACGCACCGGCGGTGGTGCGGACCTCGTGAAAGGCGCACTGGTACCTTGAGATTTATTTTCTACCTGAAAAGTTGAGAATTTATTTATAAATATATTAATGAATGATATGGTACAAGTTTCAGATTGATAAAGAAATGTCTGACAAGAGAACAAGTAACAAAAATACTATTAACACATCAAGAAAAGCAAAAAAGACAAGTTCTTTGTAAATTCTTTAGAAAAAATATTATTTTTGAACTATATGTAAGTTTAACTAATATGTATTGTTTACTGTGTATCATGCAAAGCCACAAAATGACGAAGTTTGATATGATTATTTCTGATCTAGGACCAGAAGAGCGTAAAATTTTAATGTAAAAATTTCAAAAGGATGAATCAGGTAACTGAAAAAATACTTTCGATCTAATATGAGTTTCTTCTTTTAATTATCATTAATAATATAATTAAAATTATTAGATAACATGTGTCAAAAATTCTACTATTTCACATATGTTTAATGTTGTATAGGGACCAACAACTCAGAAAAGGAATGTTGTTCTAAGAAAAGAAAAAAAATAGAACATGCGAATGAAAATCAATTGCTCCTGTGGTCATAGAATTGTTGCGGAAGCGGAAGTTAGCGAAAGGGGAAAAACATTTACAAAAGTTTGAGGGATCTAGTGGAACAAATGTATAGATGTTCTTTCTAACAACAACAATGTGCTTCAAATGTAATATGTAATCATTTAATTTTTCGATCATTAGGTACAATAAATAAAAAATTTAGCATTAAATATTAATTTTCAAGAATTTTCTTGCAAAAAAGAAAAGAAAATGGAACCCATTCAGCACAAAAAACAGGATGAAAAGGAAGAAAATGGTTGATCTCTAAGTTTGTGAGTAATTGTTACTTCCTTATAACAACTCAACTAGATTTCATTTTTGTATTTTCTAAGTTGTTTTACAAAAATCATCATTGTCGAATGTCTTCAAACAGGTGCTAACATACAAAGAAGAACCATTAGAAGAATTGATTAAAATTGGGTTAAATATGGGTTGTGAGTATATGTTGGCATATCAAAATTTAATTGTGAAATTTGTAAGCATCTATCGATCTTGTTTTACTTAGGTCCGTCTATAATTAATAGAGCAAAAACATATTTTATATTAAATATATGATTTTTTATGGGTATAAAACTTGCAGGAAACAAAGTATGGAACTGTGCCAATAGATGAAATTTGGAAAGATGGCATGGTACATGGTTTTGAAAGAATGTGTATAATTTATGAGTCAATTGTTGCTATAGTACATCATTTTTATTTTCGATTTACATTGATGTATATTATTTAATATTGCAATTTTCATTATTCTCACCAATGTATATACACTCATTTCAATTTATTTTTATGTTTGTAAATAGAAGGTAAAGAAGAAGAAAACAATCAATGCCATGAACAAAACATTCCTAAAAATAACCCAAGTCATGGAAGTATTTCTAGCAGTGACAACAGTTTAAGTGAAGAATCATGATCACTATGTTTGGATATCAAAGCAAGGCGTTTTATTTTTTGAAATATATATGTCTATGAAATCAGACATTTTGTCCCAATTGAAAGACAAGAGGATACCAATAAACTGTCCCATTTTGTATGATAAGTATTGTCTTATATATATATATATATATATATATATATATATATATATATATAATAATAATAATAAAATATGTTTTAATTTATTCTATTGCGTTTCTCCACTGTCGTTCTCAAATGCACTAATAAAAATTTAATTTATATGAATATTGTTATAAGATATATATGTGTCGACTTTTGATGAATAATGAATTTTAAAAAATCACAATAATTATCTTGTCATAGGTTGATGTTTCTAAAAAATGCAACATGAAAACCGGTGTGTGATAGCGTACATGATGCATTTATGTGTGTCTATGTATACCTGGTGTTATACGATCTATGGGCGCCTGCCATCTAGATACGATTGATCAATATCAATTTTTGTGGGATCTGCACACCCAGGCATTTACGTATCTATAACCTTTGAATTGCATTTTACGATCTATAGATGCACGCATGAATCTGGAAATGCCAATTACAAATCTCAGTGCCTTTTTGTGATACGGTGCACCAGTGCGTTGATATGACCTATGGGAACCACACAAACCCCAAGACCAATTAGAATGGCCCAGTGCACTGTATGACCAAAACTACGCCTGGTGTAGTTTTACACCTAAACATCCCAGTGCATTAGACTAACACAACCCTGGGGCACTGTCAGCATGTACGCACCGGTGCGTTAAAGGCACTGTAGCCCACCAATGAAAAAGCATCCGTAATAACCTCCGGCCACCCATTCTTTTTTAGTTGTGTTGAATTTCTGTTAAAAGCTCCGCCAAAACCTCCGTAACCATAAACACATGTTGTATAAAATGATTTTTTGACAATTTTGGCCAAGTTTATAACACTAAAACCCTCCTTTATAACCTCTGCTAGAGGGACTTTTCCTTGTAGTGGATGCACATGTAGTGTGGAGAAAACTACATCCACACATGTCCAATAAATCATGAGTAGTTTGAATAAGTGAGTAGTGCATTGTTGAGTTAATGCATGTTATGTAGACAACGAATTTTTCATCTTTGATTTAACGCATGCAATGTTGAGAGTAGTCAAGACCTGTATGATAATACTTGTAAATACATAATTTTTGAAGCAAGGGGATATAATGTAAATTTTGAAGTGGTAATTTAATTATTGGCATCATGTGATTTGTGGACATATTGCTAGAGGAGACTCGCACTTGTGGAGGTTAAGACCAGACAATCTGGTGCAACATATTATCATCAACCAAGTGTTTAGGAGGTAGTTTGAAAAATGTTGTTGATTGATTTAATGTTGGGGATTTTTTTTTTCAAAATGGCTAATATTCTCACATAATCTTATTTAAATGAGTAAAATAAGTTAGATGGGTCAAATTATGTGAATTGGAAGTTTAATATTTAGACCTTGTTAGAAGGGGAAAATGTTTGGACCATTATATTGGGATATGAAGACAAACATCTAGCCCCCACAAAATTACATTAGGATTTGGAGAAACATGAGAGAAAAAAAGTGTAACTTAGAATATTTGTGAAGGAAAATATTATTATGCATATCAGAGACTACAAGGTGTTCAAGGATACATGGGATGCTCTTAAAGGTTTGCATGAGACAATTAATACATACCAAATTTTGTTCTTAAAAATTAAATTTCTTTCAATGAAAATGGAGGAGAATGGGAATGAAAATAACTTTATTTCATGAATTAAATTTTTGAAAGAAAAATTGGGTGATAATGGTGAAAATATCTCAAGCATAAATATGGTAAAATAATGTTAAATCATATATTAGAAGAATATCATATGTTTATTACAGGTCTTACACCTCAATAAATATCTCTTACATTTTATGAACACAAAGATATTCTTCTACAAGAGGAAGAATGAAGGATAAATCTTAATTGTAGGTCTGAGAACTCAGACTTGGCGTTGATGGCGAAAAAGAAATAATCTTACAGAGAAAATCCATGGGAAAGAAATAAGTGAAGTAAGACACCATATGTAAAGCCACAATATGTAAAGTCGCCATATTCAAAGTCACATCAAGGCATGACACCACCAAAGTTTGATGTTATTGTTAAAAGGTATGATGCATGTTCTTATTGTGGTAAGTTTGGACACTATTCTAGAGACTTCTTTAAACAGAACTACTGTGAGTCTAAGCATATAAACATAAGGCATACTAATCATTTTGCTACTAGAGGAGAAACAATGAATGATGACTTCAATAATCTCATATTATTTATTTTATATTTTTCCCTTTCTTTTGAAACATATGACTCAAATGAATGGTTTATTTATTTTGGTGCCTCCATTCATATGTCTTGTAATACGAATTGGTTTGAAAATTAACTTGAAACAAATAATGGTGCTAATATATATCTTGGAGATGATTTCTCACATAAAATTAAAGGATATCGTGATGTATGTGTAACATTTCCAAATAATTTTGTTAAACAAATTCAACATGTGATGTATGTGCTTAGTATAAAGAAAAAATTAATCCTAGTTTTTAGTGTAACAAGTCGAGATTGGAAGGTATAATTTGTAAAGTCACATAACTTGGTGAAAGCTATGTGTGATCATTACAAGAATATTGAAACAAGAGTCAAATTTGGTATTTTATACATGTTTCATGTGATGAGTAGGAGACATCAAGCATTGGCATCTACAACCAAGACAACATAAACTTTATGGAACTAAAGTTATGGTTACCTTAATTATCATGGTTTGCTACGACTTCAAAAGTAAGGAATGGTGGAGGGACTTCCATTTCTCAAAAATGAACATACTCGATGTGAAGGTTTTGCATTTGGAAAGTTGCACAAGGAATAATTCCATACTCATATAGATAAAATAAAAAGATTTATTATTGAACTTGACCATATTATGTGTTTGGTACTATGTAGAGAAGATCAATTGGAGGAGCATACCATTTCTTGATATTTTTTTACTATCACAGAAAATGGTTTTATTTTTAGAAAAATAAAAGTGATGCATTTGAATGCTTTAAATAATTTAATGATTTATCGGAGAAACAAATAGGTAAATACATCACGATCCTTTGATCGAATCAACGTGCGTAATATACATTAGGTGCATTCACCAAGTATTGAAAATCCCATGGATTTATGCAATAGCGTATCATTCCACATACTCCACAAAAAAATGGAGTAGTTGGGAGAAAGAATATAACTTTAATGGAATGCAAAAAGGTAAAAATATTCCCGATAATTTTTGAGATAAAGTTATTAGTACTGCTGTTTATTTAAAAAATAAAGTTCCAACTAGAATTTTAGTCCATATAACTCCTTTTGAAGCTATTTATGGATATAAACCAATAGTAATTCATTTAAGAATATTTGGAAGAGAATCATTTTCCCATGTTCCTAAAGAAGATAGGAGAAAATTTGATGCAAAAGAAATCAAGTGCATTTATTGGCCACCATTGTAATAAAAAGGCATATTAGATGTTTGGCCCCTACACATATAAATTTTTTTCAAGTAGAGGTGTTATTTCATGAGCATACAAATGAAAGACATAAGGTGAAAATTTATGAAGCATGGAATATTCCTTATGATTATGAAGATAACATAAAAAAGGTAGTATATAATAAACAATAATAGTCTTGAGGTTTTTTTCTAATGGCTATGTGTGGAGGTTTTATCCCCACAAGTCCTGTGGTCCAATCCTTGGCAGAACTGTGTACACATGAGAGCCTCCAGGCATGATTTCTTCATTTGGAAAAAAAAACAAGAACAAAAATAGGAGGAATAATCTAATGACATTGACACTCAAGAAGCCAAAGTACACCAAGTGGAGGATAAGATTCACCACAAAAAGGAAGAAGAGGTGACATAAGTGAAGTACCAAGGAGCTCATCACATCAAACTCAACTACCTATAAGTTATACAGAATATGCCTCAATGACTAAAGTAATGAATGCCATAGAACATTATGAGTCCATAATGAATAATTATATATGGTAATTAACATAATTTCCTGATAATAAAGTTTCGATAAGATTAAAATGGTTGTTCAAATGCAAATTTAATGTGATGGTAATATAGATAAATAAAATGTTGGATTGGTTGCAAAATTTATTCACATAAGGAGGGAATTGATTATGAAAACATTTGTTTTCATGTAGCTAAGCTAAACATAATTAGATTAATGATTGCATCAACTACAAAACATAAATGCAAACTATATTAGTTAGATTTCAAGTCCACTCTTTTGAATGCAGAATTAAAATAAGAAGTGTATCTTTTTCAGCCCGACAAATTTGTAAAGAATAGTCAATAGAATCTTGTTTTCAAATTTAAAAAAACTTTATATGGACTAACACAAGCACGAAGACTTTGTTATGTAATTATTGACTATTTCTTTCTTTAAAAAGGTTTTATGAAGAGTAAGAGTGATTCTAACTTGTACATCGAGTCAAATCAAAAGGGGCATGTTGCTTTGATTTCTTTGTATGTTGATGATATAATTATAATATTAAATGCATCTAAGTTGATTGAAAAAGCTAAAAGACAACAAAAACAAGTTTTTAAGATGAAATATCTTGGTGAATTGCATGATTTCTTAGGTCTTGAAATATGGAGAGAAGTTGGTCAGGCATTTGTGACACAAAGTAAACTTACAAGGTAACTACTTGAAAAGGTTTAATATGAATCAATGTAAGGTAATGTTAATTCCTTTAGAACATAATACTTAAATCTACAGTGATGATGGGAAAAAAGAGGTGGATGGTACACTGTATGTTTGGTTAGTGGGAAGTCTAAACTATCTCACTACAACTCAATTATACATAACATATTTATTCAGCATCCTTAGTCACTTTATGGCCAAGCCTCATGAAATCCATTGGAAAGAAATGAAGAGAGTCCTTAAATATATAAAATGGACTCTTAATTTTGGTATTAAAGAAAATGATGAATTTGATATTAAATTGGTAGCTTATTTGATTCAGATTGGGTCAGAAATCTTAATGAGCAAAAATAAACCACATGATATGCATTCAACCTTCGATCCAAGATTATGTCATGGTGTAAAAATAAACAACCAACTGTTTCTTTTTTAATGGAACCTCAGTACAAAGTCTTTTTCAGTGCTACTTGTGAGGTATTTTTCTTGAGAAAGGTTGTTAAAGCTATGGGATAATAATGGAAAACACCAACGATTATCAAATGTGATAGTCAAAGCTCCCTTAAACTAGGCAACTATCCTATGTATCATGCATGTTAGAAGCACATTGAGACCCAACATAATTTTGTGGGGGATCAAAAGATGTAGTCAATGGAAATTGATCGAATTTATTGTAATACAAATGAAAATGTGGTTGACATCTTCACAAATCCACCAGACAAGACAAAGTTTGAAATATTTATAAATCAATTAGGTGTTATAGAGAAAACATTTCTTCATTAAGGGAGGGTGACATGAGAAAATAATGGAGAATTTCTCTATTTGGTTTTTGTCAATATTACAAGTCTTAATTAGGTTTAAAATCCTATTTATTATGAGGCTTATACTAGTTTTATGTGATGAGTAGGATACATCAAGAATTGAAATCTACAACCATGAAAACAAAATTTTTATGGCACTAAAGTTATGGTCACCTTAACTCTCATGTTTTGTAACTACTTCAATAATAAGGAATGGTGGAGGGACTTCCATTTCTTAAAAATGAATTTATTGAATGTGAAGGCTGACATGAATTAAGAAAGCTACATAGGGAATAATTGCCTATTCATATATATAAAATAAAAAGAGAAATTCTTGAACATAACCATATAGATGTTTGTGGTCTTATTCAGAGAAAATAACTTCAAGGAGAATACTATTTCTTGATATTTATTCATTATTTCACAAAATGTATTTTTTTTATGAGAAATAAAAGTGATGTATTTGAACACTTTAAATAATTTAACGATATGGTTAAGAATAAAATAGGTAAATACATCAATATCCCTTGGTCAAATTAAGTGGGAGAATATGCATAAGGTGTGATCACCAAGTATTACAAAACCCATGAAATTGTGCATTAGTATAGGATGCCACATACTCCACAATAGAATGGAGGAGCTGAGAGAAATAATATAACCATACTGGAATGTGCATGAATATGATAAAAGGTAAAAAGCTTCACAATAATTTTTGGGATAAAGCTTGAAATATTATTTTTATTTGAAAAAAAAAAATCCAACTAGAAGTTTACGCCATATAAATACTTTTGAAGTTCTTTATGTCTATAAACCAATAGTAATTCATTTAAAAATATTTGTAAGCAAATAATTTTCTCATGTTCCTAAAGAAGATAGGAGAAAATTTGATGCAAAGGCAATCAAGTGCATTTATATTGTTTATTGTTGTAATCACAAAGCATATAAGATGTTTGATACCTACACACATAAATTTTTTGTAGGTAGAGATGTTATTTCATGAGAAAACATGTGAAAGACATAAGGTTGGAAATTATGAAGCATGACATATTCCCTATGATTATGATGATAACGTCAAAAAAGTAGTAGATGATAAACATGAACAAAGACATGAGAACGAATTCAATGACATGGACATTTTAAGTAGCCAAAGTACACCAAGTGGAGGAGAAGAGTCACCACAAAAAATAAGAAGGGGTGACATTGGTGAAGTGCCAAGAAGATCATCATGTAAAACTCATGTACCTATAAGGTATAAATACTATGTCTCAATGACTGAAGTAATAAATGTCATATAACCTTTGAATTTTGAACAAGCTAAAGAGCATAAGGAATGGAGAGATGCGATGAAGGAAGAATATGTGTCGATAATGAAAAATGATACATGGGAATTAACATAATTTCCTAATAATAAATCTCTCATGTGGTGAAAAATGGTTGTTCAAACCCAAATTTAAGGTTGATGGAAGTATAGATAAATAAAATTTTAGATTGGTTCCAAAATTTATTCACATAAAGAGAGAATTGATTATGAAGACACTTTTGCGCTTGTAGCTAAGCTAAACATAATTTGATTAATGATGCATCAAATAAAAAACATAAATGGAAACTATATCAGTTAAATTCCAAGTCTGTTCTTTTGAATGGGGAATTAAAATACGAAGTATATATTGTTCAACAGGAAAAATTTGTAAACAAATGTCAAGAGCATATTGTTTCAAAATTAAAGAAATCTTTATATGGACTGAAAAAAGCATGGAGATCTTGGTATATAAATATTGACTATTTATTTCTTCATAAGGTTTTATGAATTGTAAGAGTGATCCTAACATGTATATCAAGTCAAATAGAAAAGGACATGTTGCTTCAATTTCTTTGTATGTTTAGGATCTCTAATTACAATAGGAAATGCATCTAAGTTGATTGAAAAACTTAAAAGAAAACAATAATAGGTTTTTGAGATGAAATATCGTGGTGAATTGCATGATTTCTTAGGTCTTGAAATATAGAGAGAATTTGGTAATACATTGGTGACACAAAGTAAAAATACAACGGAGCTACTTAAAAAGGTTAAATATGAATCATTGTAAGAATTAGGGGAGTTTTGAGGTATAAAATGGGTCTCCTAAGGAAATTATAAAATAATAGTGGAAATAATAAAATAAGATTTGATTACATCATCAAATTTTAGAGGGAAAAAAAGAAAAAACTACTTTTTCAACTCATATTTTCAACTTATATCCCAAATTGTTTACTCAAATTTTGAGCAGGAGTGCTCATTGGATGCAAAATTTAATTCCTCATCCAAGGAGTACCCATGTTGAATACTTTCAATGGATCACGGTACACGAAAAATGAGAAATACATGAAAAACGTGATTGCAATCACATTTTTTCATGTATTTCTCTTTTTTTGTGCAGCAGGGTCCATAAAAAGTAAGAAACATGGGTAATCCTTGGATAAGGAATTAAATTTTGCATCCAATGAGTACTCACACTAAAAGTTTGAGCAAAAACTTTGGGAGATAAGTTGAAAATACAACTTGAAAAAGTAGTTTTATTATTTTATTTTATTTTAATATTTTTACCCTTTTACTTAAAAAATGGTGAATCATCCCCCATGGTTGACATCATCATCTTGAATGCTATTAGTTGTATAAATTTTATTTTTGTTTTACATTTATCTTATGAGGCCCATTTTAGACCTCAAAATTCCCCTAATGGTAGTGTCAATTCCTTTAGAACATAATACTGAAATCTACAGTGATGATGGGGAAAAAGAGGTGGATGGTACATTGTATGTTTAGTTGATGGGAAGTCTAAATGTTGGACACTTAATCCTCTAAGGGTTGGTCTGGAAGGCGAGCAGTCAAAAGGAGTCCAAGAGACTACTTGGAATATGAAATCAAGGGTCGCCAGACTTGTATAAATATGTATATCATGAGAATAGTAAAAGTATTCAAGGTTTGTCATTCATATTTCTATCTCTGCCATGTGCATCTAGCATGGTATCAAAGCACAGGCCAGGCCCTGCAATTTTCTGATTTTACGAGCCCCATTTTAGTATGTGGCTAATTTTAGTATATTATCCTCCCAATTTTAGTTTTCTTCTGACATATTATATGTCTCCTGAGCGCGTTGTCTTCTTTGTTATTTGCGTTGATGATTGTTCATTGTCTTCATTTATCCTTCCACTCTATGTCAGCTCTAAATATTCCACCTCTCTACCACTCAAACTTGTCTAGTCTATCCATCCATTTATTCCACCAGAGGAGGAGGCGAATCTTGAGCGGGTCGGGGTTCGATATTTGTAGCATTACATAATGGGTCGGCTTGTTGTTGGCATGGTGAAAGTGCCAATTTTTTTTTATGATTCAGTGAGGTAGATTGGCATTGGACATGGATGGTGAGCATGAGTGGGAGAGAGAGTCACAGTATTAGTGTTGATCAATGTCGACAATCTAGAAGCAAGGACTTTATGTGCCATTAAAGCTTGTGTTCTTGGAATGAATTGTCATTGATTTGAAATGGATCATTAATTATCTATTAAAATTTGTGTACATTCATCACTCCTCTATTGCACAACATTTCTCCTCCTTACTAGATCCTGTCAAATTTTTGGCCTCACACCACCAATATCACAGTTGACTCATCGTTGTTGCTTCCTCTAATCCCAATTTTTTAAAATATAATGCACATAAGCTCCAATAAGAGAGTACAAGGGAATATATACCATGCTTATATATAAATTGAAAAAATAAAAAATAAAAATATTCTAGACGACTATTCGAATATCACAACAAAAGTTCCAATTCTGAAGAAAACATAACTTAGAAAACTTCTCTCCAAATATTGGTTCTTATTAATACTATTTATTAAAACACATAGTGCAGGAAAACAAAAACTAAAGTAGAACGTGGTTCAAGACACCATCAACTGATCAATGAATATGAGAGAAATCATTGCCTCTATTGACGAGAATGGTGATTTGAGTACCACAAGCTCCAAGGAAGCCGATGAGTAAAGGGGGACGGAGAGGTAGAATGAGTGATGTGGCATTCTTGAGGCAATTACAAGTTGTTTGCATGGTGATGGTCATGTTGTCCATCCCGATGACCTTCCTCACACCATCGCAAAAATTGGTTGGAACTATGGCACCATGGAGAAAATAGTTGAGGCAAGGCATCAAATCAGATGTGATGACCTGGCACATGATCTATGCATGACAACTCGGACCAAGTAATGTAGACATGGCAAGTGCCACCCCTATGATACTGTACACATACTTTGCCTGAGTCCTCATATTTCTATGGTATTTATTTGAATAGGACAGAACAGTTCTGTTGTGTTACCTTCCTCATCAGTATAAAATAAAATTTCTTAAGGATTGTGTCAAATAGCAAGTTTATGAGAGGGATTATCTGTCAAATTTGAGAATCTTTTATGAGAAATTCATGAAGTAAATTAGATTTAAAAACACATAAAGAGAAAGTAAATTGTAGATAATATAATGCACAACAAGCACATTACACAGTAGTGATGAAGAATTTCACCCCTCCTGGGCTATGTCTCCTCGGACTAGCTTCAATGGCTTTGCCCTCTTTGATTAACTGATCAAAAATTTGAATACAGTCATTTCCTGAGCTCTGATGGCTCTCAATCCTACTCCAATTTTTTCAGGATATCCAAAAATGCTGGGATAGACTCTTTGTAAGCCCAATTTGATCGAAATTTTCTCAAATTATGGTCTCATAAATTTTTCCTACAAAAGCTCCTCTAAAAATGGAGCAACTCAAGTTAACTCCCCCAAAACTGGATATCCTGCCGAAATTGGCAGACTCTGCCAACTTAAACCGCATGGATAAACTTGTATTAACTGGAGATTAGTGGTGGCTAACTGTGGTTTAGGTGAATTTAGAGTGCTAACTCCGCCATTAGCGATAGGCCTCTGCCGTGGCCATGAGCCGAGGGTCTCGTGGTAAGGGGTTGGCCCCTCTTTTCTTCCGACGGAACATATTTCAAACTTCATATAGAAGTTTTAACTTTAGTCTCATAAGAAATAATGTTGTGGTCTATTGGTATGGTAGTTGCATGTTGCGGGTGAGGTCACAGGTTCGACACTAACCTCCTCCCATCCTACCATCTAAAATTTTCTTTGACCATACAATGCCATTTCAGCCTTTGTGAGGGGGCACGTGGTGGCCCCTAGCTGCACCACGTGTCCTCATCCCATTGGTTTGTTAAAAAAACAACCAAATTTTTCCATGTGGCCCAAAAATTTGGGCCAACCACAAGCTGACAAGTGTTAGGATACCATTGAAAAAACCCATTTTGACCAAAAATTGACCCCTTTGACCCTATTTGACTTTTTTTTTAAAATTTGCTTGTTTAGCAAAGCAGACAACAAGCTCTAACTTTCACATTCATAGTTTGTTTTTTATAAAATGAAGTGTGTCAGATTCAGGGTCACAAGCACTTCACGGTCATTATGGTTTCGAGTGATTATGATCACTTTCATTTTTTAGAAAACAATTTCCCCCAATTCAGTTTCTGATCACTTAGCTGCTCCAGTTTTAGAGGAACTTTCCTAGGAAAAATTGATGAGACCATAAATTGAGAAAATTTCAACCAAATTGGGCTTAGAAAGAGTCTATCCTAGTATTTTTGGATATTATGAACATATTGGAGTAGGTTTGAGAGCCATCAGAACCCAAGAAATAATTGTACTCAAATTTTTGATCAGTTAATCCAAGAGGGCCAAGCCATTGAAGTTGTTCCAAGGATATGTAGCCTAATAGGGGTGAACTCCTTCATCACTACTATGTAATGAAATTTTTATATATTATATTCTCTATAATTTACTTGTTGTTTATGTGTTTTTAAAGTTAATTTACCTCATGAATTGCTCATAAAACACATACAAATTTGACACATAATCTCTCTCATTAAATTTCTATTTGACACATTCCTTAAGCACTTTTTTTTATATTGATGAGGAAGCTATCACAACAAAACTAGTTTCTCTTATTCAGATCAAATTGGTATGAGAGAAGGTTTAGCTCATTTTAGCCCAAGATTATCTTAGGGTTTGCCAAGGTTAGCTATAAAATTAACTATTGGTTTTTTATTTGTGCAAGGAGAATTTAACTATGTGCAAGTTTATGAAAGCACTACAACAGAGGAGAGAGTGAGTCATTGGATTGGTAAATAATATGAAAGCATGCTTGAAACATTGCGGCTCTGAATGTATAGAGGTGTGAAGTAGACAACACTTGTTTGAGATTCTGTCCTAAAGAAGTCATTCTACCCTTCTGAAGAATTGAACTCCTCATCTGATGTGCAAAGATTTGTCTACATGAAAATTCTGTGGTAAATCTGACCTTAACATTTCAAAATATTTCAATGGAATCAACAGTAAAGGATATCACCCTTGTCTTGTTTTATGCCATCTCAGATCTATGAAATAAGTTTTATCATCTCACAATAAAAAGCTCATGACCTTGCTCTCAGTCTCCTACAGTAAGAAGAGTATTTGCTGACTTGTGGAGATAGTGTGAGTCTCACTGAAATAAGAACAATGACTTAAATCCACATATATATTTATATATACATACACAATCTGATCTACTTGGGCCTGTGGAGAATTTCGATTTACATTTGCAATACTGTAATTAAATAAGTCTATACCAAAACCCTAGGAAATTCACATCAGTGAATATTTGGTTATGTTGAAAAAAAAGAGAGGAAAGTTTCAGACACGGAAATCATTTTTTGAAATTCATCTTGAAGCCATGTATCAACCTCATTGAAAGAAGCAATCCTGGAAGATCATCTCAGGCTTGTATAGTTGGGGAAAATATGTCTATAAAGTGACAATGAAGCATGGATCAACAATATTGTGGGCACTATTCCTGGCAGGCATCTTCAGTGGCACATTTTTCATGAGTAGACATCTTCAGGGATTGCATGAGTACATCGCCAGTCCTAAGGACTTGATGAGTAGCTTTTCAAATTGCTGATTATGAGATTATGATGCCACTAATACCATTTTATTTGTTTTGCAGGGACTATTTCTTGGTTATGTTGGAGCAGCCTCAAAAACAGTTTGAATATCACTCATATCCTGTTGGTAGCAAATGCATTGGTGCCTTCTTATCCAAGGGATTTTAAATACAAGAAAGTTGAAGGTTAGTGATCCTCCCTTTTTCTGTTTTAAAATAGCTTAGTTTCTATCTATCACTTTGTGAGTATGTTGGCTAAAGGATGGGATTCAGATTCATTTGGAGTCCATGTTATAGTCCATGATATCGAAATAGTCTCCTTTTACTCTTCTTATTGTATTGGTTTATTTGTCTAAATAGATTCTTTTATGATGTCTATTTGCATATGACTAGTATCAATGATGTTAAGGAGGGTTTATCTCACTCAGGGTGCCATATGTAAGTAAGTGACCAATTACTCTCTACTTGATTTTTTTAAAGGATTTGTTTGTGTAGACCTTTTTAATAGAAAAATACATCTTATATATACAATAATTACAACAGCAGAACAAAAAGTAGAAGGATATATAAAATGGAGCTTATATTGTCTTGTTTGTTTCCTTGAAATACATATCCCGGGGAAACCCACTAGGCACTCCCCTCATTCCAAGGAAAGTACTTAGGGTAAAATAGGATTCTTCAAGGCTTGCTACAACAAAATGTAACACCTTAGTGCAAAGCTTCACTAAGTACTCTAGCTCAAGGGTAACATAGGGATCAGTCACCACTTTCACCTTAGTAGCTTCTCCTCTGCTATTCTATGGATGGATGTCCCCACAACAGAGGCTATCTTAGAAAATCTTGGAGATTAAGTAACCCGAGAATTCTTATGCTAAATACCTTTCAAGGATTCTACTAAATACACACCAAATTCCAAGGATATTATTCGATAAGAAGAGTGGACAAACTCATACTAGTGGACAAGTATATATGGAGAAGTAGAGTGCTAGGCTTGGATAAGCACATCTGTGGAAGCTCGATTATCATTACACATGACTGTTACCCTACAAATTCGGATTGTAGAAATTACAGATTCAGTTAAATGAATTTGGAGGCTGGGATCAATGTTGAATAAGCTCAGACTATTAACTGTGGAGCTTGGGTTAGCTCGGACCTGTGTGACTGTTTCAAGCTCAGTTGAAGGCTTGGTTTTGGACAAAAATAGTGGTAATATGGTGGGTTCAGATTCTGGAGTAAATTATGTGGAGAGGCACGAAGGTGCTTGGACCTATGGCTGTCATGTGGTAGCTTGAAGTGTAATCTTGGACTATATTACAGTCATCTAGAAGTTGCTGGGAAAGGTGTAGCCCTGTAAAAGGTTGAGTTGAAGCTCGGACCTATTGAACTATGGTGTAAAATGTAGAAACTTAGAACACTAACCTCGGTGTGTGAACAATCATCACTTTATCTTGGGCTACAGTTGGATAGAACTCACCACATTGAATAAGTGTTGCCTCAGACCTATGACAGATCAAAGATACATGGAGTAAGGAAAAATTCAGTTTACTGAACAATTAAATAATTCGGACCTAATATCACTCTAGAATCAACTTCCAGAATCAACATTTCAAGAACAAGACTTCTTTGATATATGTTGTTGTAGTACCACTTCTGGACAACGTGACATTTTTTTGGCAACATTATTTGTGGGTAGCTGGTGGCAATATTTGAGAATTTGTTGGGGTATTTTGGAAGACTATTATTTGTAGAACTCAGACTTAAGGATAGTCACTTGGAGAAGCCTTTGGAACCTTTGGATTATAGTCTTCTGAGCAAATGTTGATAAGAACTTAAAGAAGTCTTGAAGCAAACTTGAGGACTTGAAGCAAATTCTTGGAAGTGTATTGAAGGCAGTTGTAAGAGACCTTTGTTGAGATTGTGCAGATCTATTGAGGATAGTGAAGTCAAATCCCCTCTCAGTATTTCCAACAGTAAGGTTGTATATTCCCAAAAGGATAACGTGGAAAATAAGGCAGTTTAAATACCCTAACCAGGGTCAAGAGTATTACCTACGCTGTCGAGATTCATCTGAAAAGAGACACATAACTGTGACCCAAAAGGTATATTCAAAACTCTAGGTATTTTTGCTAGGGATAGAACATTTTTTGTGTTGTCTTATGTCAAAGCTTCATGTGCCCTAATATTTTGTTCTTGTGATAATGAATATTGGGAAAAAATTTAGTCATTGTAAATACAATGTTTGTAAAGTGTTTGAACAATCATAACAATAATGTAACTATAATTCATGACATATACATCGAAAGAAAATATGTGCCCTAGATTATTGGGCCTAGGGGAAAATTTCTACGTGAGTTCTAGTTTTTGGAATGATGGGAATATCAAGCCCTAATCTGAGCAGAAAATAGTAATTGAAGAAGCCTCCTAGGACCTCAGATCAGTCTTTGTAAGTGCTTGGTAAGGGTGATTTCCTAAGGCTAATAATTGAAGCCTAATCTAGAAACATTCTAATTCAAAAGAAAAGCACTACAATTGAGGAGACAGTGAGTCATTGGATTGGTAAACAATATGAAAGCGTGCTTGAAACATTGTGGCTCTGAATGTATAGAGGCATGATGTAGACAACACTCATTTGAGATTATGTCCTGAAGAAGTCATTCTACCCTCCTGAAGAATTGAACTCCTAATCTGATGTGCAAAGATTTGTGTACATGAAAATTCTGTGGTAAATCTGACCCTAACATTTCAAAATATTTCAATGGAATCAACAGTAAAGGATATCACCCTTGTCTTGTTTCATGCCATCTCAGATCTATGAAATAAGTTTTATCATCTCACAACAAAAAGCCCATGACCTTGCTCTCAGTCTCCTATAGTAAGAAGAGTATTTGCTGACTTGTGGAGATAGTGTGAGTCTCACTGAAATAAGAACAATGACTTCAATGCACATATATATTTATATATACATACACAATCTGATCTACTTAAGCCTGTGGAGAATTTTTATTTACATTTTCAATACTGTAGTTAAATAAGTCTATACCAAAACCCTAGGAAATTCACATCAGTGAATATTTGGTTACGTTGAAAAAAAAGAGATGAAAGTTTCAGACACAGAAATCATTTTTTGAAATTCATCTTGAGGCCATGTATCAACCTCATTGAAAGAAGCTATAACCACCGAAAAGATAAATAAAATAGGTGAAGCTCGACTAATTAATAATACTTACTAATCAGACCGCATTAGAACATCCTCTTTATCTATTCATTCCTCAATCCATCAATCCTTACCTCATTCATTGGTGAAGCCAGCGATCCTAGCCATCCATCCAACAAAGACCAGTCTATTTTGCTACTTGACTGGCGAGATTTTAACCATAGTGGCAATATCAATCGAGCCTCTTAGATGAAGGTGAGTAGGTAAAGGCTGAAGTACAATGAAAAATTAATATAGTTTACTATAGCCAAATTCGAAGTTCTTGAACATTTTTTCTGCTCCAATTTGCAGCAAAAGCCCCAAAGCGGGAGAAGAAGATTTCAAATAAAGATAAAAAAAGAGTGAAACCAGATCTGATATAATAAGTTCGAGTTAAAAATCTAGTGGAGTGGACTGAAGAATTGAATGTCAAAAAAGGGTATGGAATCTGCGGCGAAATCATAAAAATTATGAGCAGAGAAGGAGCACCGAACTTTGTCCCAGACCTGGAAAGGAGAATATCAGCGGGAAAATAAATTTTAATAGGTCGACTTAAATTTTATAGTAGCCACCAAATTAGATTTTAATAGGTAGTCAAATAAATTGCTATGGTCGGTTAGGTTTTCATCAAGTTTTATTTTTATGTGAGTAAAAATATTGATAAACTAATTAGAGTATTAATCAAAATTATATTATACTTCTCTAATATAAGTAAGAATTCTAATTAATCAAAATAATATTATCTCTCTCTAATATAAGTAAGAATGTTCATATAAAGAGGGAAAATGAACATAAGCTCGGAAATATCTATCAACTTTTAAGGTAGTGAAAATTATTATTAAATCTATGAATAATGTTATCAATAAATTTTAGGTATAGTTAGTTTCTTATTTTTGAGGAAGTTCATTTAGAGCTTAAAAATACCCAATTAGAAGGCGTTCACTGTGTTGTTAAGAGATACATGGGATAAATTTTGATTAAAGGAATTAAGGGGTACAATAAGATCAATGTATAGCAACAACTCAAATCACCGAGAATATATCCAAACCATCAAGATGACACACTTCTCTGAGAAAAATTATGAAACACCATGGAATAACTAATATTAAAACTTATAGTCAATTAATCAATAGTTATAACATAGTGTTTAAGTGAACACAATAAAAATAGTACAAATTGGACCTAATATCATATACGCATGGATCATACATATTCAACTAAATGTGGTAGCTAAAGGAACTTCTTCCTACACATAGTGTCCTAGATGGCTAAGGCAAGGTGTCATCAAACTAATGATACATTCATGAATTACATATAGATCCATATACCTTAGATGAAAAATGATCAATGTGACAAGAATCGTAGGGGTTGAGATGACAATCAAATTTTAAAATATCCTCTAAAAGCCCATATAGAAAATGGGGTAACATATCCTATGACATCCAACTTGTGATATATGGTGGGAAAAACTTAAAGTATATCTGAAGAAAGATGTCTCGTTGAGGTCTAGGTCAAGAAGAGGTACAATGCCTCACTAATTTGGTAGTTGAAGAAGTTTAAATCTTGGTTTGTCAATTTGGCCCTATGTAGGCAGGGCAATATAGAAGGAGGTGACCCCCTTGGAAGAGTTCTAAAGGGGAAGGGCACATAAGGCCTTATATAAAGATCTAAATCCAAGTACCTCCCTCATAAAAATTTCTAGACATGTATTTAAAGAATGTAGATAATGACTCGTCCAAATGTTGATAAAGACAATAGAACATCCCTTGAATCTCATAATAAATGGGGGCATCTACAAACATAAACGCTAGTAGATGTTATTAAGAAGAGGAAGGTCATTATGATTCATTTCAACTCGATGCAAATGTAAACCCACTTTGAACGCACCAAGGGAGATATGAAGGGCAACATTTGATACTCTTGAGTGTATGTGGTTAAACAAAAAGGCCCCCTTTCATTTGCATGAAGTGTTCCTGATACAAATCCATGTTACAGTTGAGGTCCTAAAAATATGAAGTCCAAGTGCATTGAATGTATTGTCTATAAATAACCTCTCTAACAACCTGACACAAACATATAATGATGTCATTTACATTTGAGGTGTAAATCACTTGAATTGTGTTACAACTTTAATCGCTCCCCAACAAAACTGTGTCATGCTTCCTTGTGATGATGCTTCAACCCTATTGGAGAACAACCTCACAATGTAAAAGGAATTTAAACATGATGTAACTTTAATAGTGCCCCACATTCACCCTTTGGCTCACTACCCATGGCTAATTTGAGGTTATTTCAAGCACTAATGTGGATAATATCATTTTATTTTCTCTTATGTATAGTATTCTACATTGACACAATTGAGTTTGTTTAACAAAAAAAATATTTATATTGAGAGTTCACTCCTTGTGCATTAGGGTTAGACAGACCTTGTCTTTATGAGTGATCTATTCATTTCCAACTCCTTAGTCCTTCAAATTTTGCATGTCGTTAGGCCCAATACACCTACCCTTCTACCAGTATTGTTTTCCTTCACAAGCACAAGACTTGGGGCTCTTCTTTGATAGTCACCTAACAACCCTCCAACTGTACTTGGACTACCATTAATTTTCCCAACCATGGTCAATTATTTTACTGATCTAGTGCCCACAACACTACCCTCATCTAGGGATCTTCAAAATTTCCACCTAATAGTGATTTGACTCCTCTCAAAATCACTATTTTTGTGTACCAATTTCTTTGTTGTCCAATCTATGAAAAAATCTGAACTACTCCTCTTATCATCCTTCTAACACTTTGTATATGCTTGAACTAGGGTCACAAAACATCCACTAAAAGTTGATTGACTAATTGTTTATAGCTTGCTTCAGATATCTGTCCAAAACTCTTTGGACAATCCACCAAAATCAACTCCTCTTCATGTCCATCCATTCCTCATAATATGCCACAATTATTCTACCCAATATTCTACTCAGGTTCCACCTTCCTTTGTATTTTCTATCTTCGCACATACTTCTGCAAACCATCTTCCAAATTTGTGGTATATATTGCAGAGATAAACCTCTCTCTAAGGGTCCCAACCCCTCTTCTTATACACATATTTGTCACGGTCTTAAGGGCATACCTTATGGATTGAGCATGTTAGGAAACCTCCTTAACTATGGCATTATACTTCTATTCGAATTGTCTTAGAACAAACCCTATCCACCCATAGCAAAAATAACAACTCTTACCTCCATAAGAGACACAACCTAGCTCATATGGACCCATAGATTGTGGGAAATTCTTTAACTGAATTAGGGTTTAAGGGGTTATGGTTAAGGTTTTAAAGGTTTAGGGATTAAGGGGTTAGGGGTTAAGGGTTTATAGGTTTAGGGTGTAGGGGGTTAAATGGGTTAGGGGTTTACTAGGGGTTTAGGGGGTTAAATGGGTTAGGGGTTGGGAATTAGTGTTTAAGGGGTTAGGGGTTAAGATGATAGTTTCATTGGTCTCTATTTATGCACAATAGTTGCTTATTCTTTGCATCTCAATGTAACAATTTTGTAAGTATTGTTGCTTGTTTCCATGTCTTCTTTATTTATTAATTTATACTATTTGTTAGCCATTTATTTATATTTATTGATGAAAATGTCTATTGCAATCAAACCAAATGTATGTTCAATCTCCAGTTTCAAACTCATCCACAGTGTTGTCACACAATTTAAGTCTGAAGAATGGCCATCTGATGAAGTCCTAATAAACAGACTGCACCTCATGACTACTCTAGAAAATCTTATGTTCAAGTGTCCCACATTCATGAGAAATTTGGCTCTTATACTCTTGCTCCACCTAACTGTGTCCTGGAAATACCCTTGTTTATTGCAAAAACATCCTAATGTTGTCGACCTTGTCCCTTAACAGACTAAGGAAACATATGTGACTAAGAGGAATGGAAAGGACTACAAATTTGAAGATAGTACAAAAGACTAAGATGGTTTAAAGGATAAGCTTGAAGAATGTAGCAGTGTTGAAACAACTAAAAGTTGTCCCAAAAAAATAGTTGATAATGCGAAACCTTCTTCTATACTATTCAAGCAAGACTACATTCATGTGAGAGAAAGAATAGGCCAAGCGACTGATAGGCATAGGCTGGAAGATCGGGTATGGTTCCCTATTTTTGATGAAATATTTGATCTACATTTTTTCTATCAAAAATTAACCATTTTAACCTTGCCAAAAAGACGTAATTAACCCAATCGTAGGTCCCACTATGTCATGATATATATTAACTCTAGATATATATGAGAAGTAATAATAAATACATAGATTGATAGAGGTGGCGAGACAAGGGGAGTCACAAGGGAGAGATGGAGATAAACTGAAGGAGAGGGGAGAGAAGGAATGGAGAGAGAGAGAGAGGGAGAGGAGTGAGAGAGGTAGAGAAGGGTGAGAGAGGGAGATAGTGACACAAAGATGGAAGGGGGACAGAAAGAAGGATAGAGGGAGGGATATAGTGAGAGGATTGGAGAGTCGAGAGAGAGAGAGAGAGGAAGAGAGAGTGAGGTAGGAGAGAAAGGGAGAGAGAAGAAGTACAATGTATTAAAACAATAAATATATTAGTCCCAATCTACACAAATCTGAAATCTGAGAATTCAAGATAAAAAGAGCAGGCTCCAACAACAATTGCATAGAAGTCTTTATTACTCAAATAGAAGAATTTCATAGCAAGTTTTCATCTCAACAAATCTCCTACTACAACCTACAAGCTAACATTAATCATTCTTATTATCTATTTCTACAAATGTCTAACTACTGTGCCCATCCTTTTCATTTATAAGTTAAGATAAGGTGATGTTAGAAAATAGGCTAATGATAGCGTTAATGGTGCCATACTTAGTGGGTGTGACCCAAAAACTAATTCGTCTATCCTCAAAGATGTCGTTATAAGCTTCTAGTTGTATTTAAGAATCTTTCTGACTGGTGTACCACAATCTAGCTCTGCAATCTTGGTGCTACTCAATATCTCAAGGCTAAGGTGAGACCAACTCAGCCCAACTAGGTAATCTAACACCCTTGAAAAAAAAAAAAAATTCCAATAACCCAAGATTCTTCCCAAACTTGTCAAACTTCCCCTTTGTTAGGAGCTCTGTCAAACTATTAACCATATGCAACTTTTTCAGAATGTGTTCCAACACTACTAACTCCTAATGAACTTGGAATCTTAGGAAATTGTATTGAATATCAATGTGTTTGAAATGGTCATGACAAAATGGATTTTCATAGAGCTTGATGTAACTTTGATTCTCACAAGAGACAATATTGGGCTTCAACAACTGATTGGTTGACTCTAAAATCAAGTTGCAAATCTACATAGCTTCATAATAAGTATATGAAACTTCCATATACTTTGCTTCAGTGGAATTGAATGCAATTGTTGCTTTCTTCTTGTTGATTTAATAAAAATGATTTATAAAATGATAATAATGATGTTTAAAATGAGCCTTATGATGGTCTATTTATACACATTGATTGTTCACGAGGTGTAAGGGTATGTTTATAACATCACTGCCCTTGAAAGATTTGTCTTGAAAGCACAGTAATTAGAATTTTCTTTATTTAAGAACATTTTTGTGGTGGAATGAAGTTTATCAGATATCTATTTATACTTTGTAGAGGTTTGACTTTGTTTTTTCTTTGAGTGTTGGTGAGGTTTCTTTGTATTTTTTGCATCATAGTCTGAAGTATTTTGACCTGATTATTTAACATGAAATATTTATGCTTATTGGAAATATATTTGAAATACCTGCATGATTAAGAAATTGTCATGGTTAATTAAATTACAAATTAGGTACTACAGAAAGAGGATGATGTTGAGAGGGCTTTCCTGGGTGACTCTGGGAGCAACCCAAAGGTGGTCAAACAAATCTCTTCTAAGTTACAAATCTGAAGAGGAAAAAATGGTGATGTATATATGGTTGCTCAACCTGGGTTGTATGGAAAATCTTGGCTGAGAGTGTTTACCTTTCCGTGTCTTCACGAAAGTAGGTTGTTCGGTCACATAATAATATCATGACTACATGTAGGTGATGGTTCTGTAGTAAGTTTTTAGCCTTATCTTCAGAATTGCTAACAAAGACAATCAGGTTTGAATACAGGATATAATTTGATGAATTTGGGGATTTAGAGTTGAAGAAAAAATTGTGGTGATGTTTGGATGGGTGCTAATTTGTAGGGTTTTCCATTTTTATAATTTTCTTTGCTGTGCTTTCTACCATGCTACCTAGTTGCTTTCATGTTTCCCTAGCATTTTAACTTTTTCGATTTCTATCTCTCTATTGTTTCTTGCCCCATTTTAAATGTCATCCTTATTTGGTAAGTGTTTTCTTCAATATAGTGTGAATATTTTTCCATCACACAGAGTCTGTGGGGTTTTTCTATACAAATAGCTTGTAAGGTCTATTCATCGGGGTATTTGATGAAATGAAATGATTATCAATGATCACCAACTAATGGTACCTGCAGATACTTACTCTAACAATTCTATAGTTTTCTTGTGCCAGCAATTATACAACATTTTAACCTCATGAATTAGTCTCCTATGTTCTCTTAGCTGATTCTATAAGCACTTATTTTTGTTGTCAAAGCTTTTACTCTCTAGTCCCATTGAGCTGTTTCATTTATTTGTGGACATTGATCTATTTTAATTTCATTTCTTCAATTTTTCTAACTATTATGTGTTGTCTTTGGCCAGTGCCTTCTTTCTTACCTATGATTTTTCTGCTTAAGCATTCCATCCAGCCAGAGCAACAGGGGTAGCAGGAGCCACGCAGTCCAGCCAGAGCTTAGCAGGGGCAACACAGAGGTAGCAGGAGCCACGCAGGGCTGATGCAGACCCAGTCAAGGTAGCGCAGGGGAAGTGTAATCCCTTCAGGTGTGACGCATGCCCTTACTGAGCAACGCAGAGGCTGACGCAGGCCAGTTAGGCTGACATAGAGGGATTCAAAGCAGTGTACTACTACCATTTTTATTTCTCTGTTGGGTGAACCAGTTTTGGTGAATAGGATTGTTGTACTTGGATTTTGCATAATAATGAAAACCCTCCATAGCGAGTTGCACCAGTTTTCCCACATTGGGTTTTTTCCGGGGATAGTTGTCTAAAAAATCCGTGTGTCACTTTTTCTATGAGGATGTTATTCAGCATTTGATCTGTATGTGTAGGTTGCTAGTTGTATTTACTATTTACTTCGTTAATTTATTGAATATTTCAGAAATTAACTTGTAACTTAATTCAAGTAGGAGAAGTAAATCAAGATACTGTAATAGGGTTTCTTAGATTAAGAAATTTTCACATTCCCTAGGTCTAGCCCCATTAGGTCACCTAGGGCAAAAATTTCCCAGGAATCTAGCTAGAGGAAAAATTCTATCTCCTAGAGGCAGCTACATTGCTAGGTGCCCTCACTCTCCTCAGAACATGGGCCAATTCTGACGGTGGAATCTCCGGATACCTCAAGCCCTAGCTCTAGGATCAAGTTTTTCCTAGGTGTTCCCAAGGATAGAACGTAGTAGGATCAATTTTACCTATCAAAGTAAAAACACTTGTCTGATCCTTTCCCATCACCTTATCTAGGATAGGAACATCATTGGTTGCTATATTCCATCCCCGAACCTAGGTTGGGTCCACTTAGCCCCATGTGGTCCCATTTGGTGTCAAAGGCCTTTCATCAAGGACCATTTGGGAATCCAAGTTCCCAAAGGATTTTAGGGATTGAGAACATCCTTCATAAGTCTTATTCTTCTCCCTCAACCCTTTAATCCCCCTCCTCTCTCCCTATAAGATAATTCCCTGGATTAAAAGGAAAGCAAGTACCATTCTTTATTTTATCTTAGGGAAAGGGTTTCGAGGGTCACTTCCCACCTATTCATTGACCTATACTCTACAATTGGCTTCCTAAACTACCGAGACTCCACCCATTGGTGAAAGTCTGTGAAGAGCAAGGAGCCTTCCTTCAGCCTGCCTTGCACACGCAATTCCTATGGAATTATCTCCCTATTAATTAGGAAAATCAACCTTCCTTGATTGCACAATCCATCATGGCATCCCAATGACTTTATAATTTCACATGGGAAATTTTCTATAAATACAACTGATAGTTATTTTCCTTTGAACTGTGTTACAATATGCCAAATTTTTTTAACATCTTCAATTTTTTTAGCATCTACCACATGCCAAATGTTTTTAACATCTTCAATTTGTCATATCCACCATTTGTTTGACATTTAAACACCACTACACCACCAAATTTTGAACGGCCCAGGCCATGTTTGAATGGCCCAACGCCCGTCGCTCAGTGTTAGGTCTGAACGGCCCAGTGTTGCCTCTGAACGCGGTGCCCGAGGTCTCAAACACTTTATCCAAGAATTTAAACACTGGTAAGCTATCCCTACACACGTCTCAGGTTCATATGCTCATGATCTTTCGTTAGCATCCATTTCAAAAATAGTTTTAAGCCTCTGCAATGCCCAACTTTGAATGGCCCGAGCCATGTTTGAACGTCCCGGCACCCAGTGCCCGTTGTTGCTCCTGAACGCCCATTGTTACTTCTGAACGAGGCACCCGTAAAATTTTTGCCATCCATTGACTGGTCGAGAAGTGGAAAAGGTCTATATCACCTGCCCTCTAGTCATTCTCTCATCATTTCTCATTTTCATTCATTGAAATTTCCATTCTTAGCCTCTGCACTGCCCATTCCTGAACGGCCTGGGCCACCTCTGAATGGCCCGGTGCCTGAGCCACTACTGAACGTGGTCCTGCCCGCTTGGGCCGCTGCTAAATCCATCATCTCATACATCTGCAAAGTGGTTTTCTTCACACCAATATCTCACCCTCCACGTATCAAACTCTATATATCATTTTCACCTCTCCTGGTTCATCCCTACAGGCTTATTTTTGAATGGCCCAGGTCACCCCTAAACGGCCCAGTGCCCGGGCGCTCAGGCCACCATCAACACAGTTTTTCAAAATATGTCAAAGTCAAGTTTTTAGCAGAAAGAGACCCCCAAGTGCATCAAGATACTTTTATAAAGAGGATGAAGGAAGTCTTCTACTATGATTATAGAGGACATAAAACAGTGAAAGAGATAATGGCTATTGTGTCACTTTGAAAGAGATTTTCTTTCTATAAACGGCTAGGGATATGCATAGTCTCTAAAAGAAAAGCATCAGTTTGATTAGAATTTTTTCAATTAGTTTGAAAGAGTATTTAAAACAGTGTTTTAAATGAGTCCCTTTTGTCTCAAATAAACCATAGAGAAACAGTGAAAGGGAAGAGGGTTAATGTGCAAATTTGAAAGTCCTTTTTGTGCTATGAGATAGCTAAGACTACACACAGTTGATAGAAGGAAAAACAGAGTTTGTTTGTAGAGGTCTTAAAATCAGTTTAAAAGGTGTCCAAACAGTTTTTTCAAAAGAGCACACCTTGTTTCCTAAATCAAAGATCAACACAGTGATTGGGGAAGAGGTTGTATCAGTTTGAAAAAAGTCTTGTAACCTTGTTTACCTTTTAAAAACAATGATAGCAAAGGGGGAGTGTTTAAAGGGGAAGGGTTTTCATGCCAAAACAAAAGGAAATTCCTTTTGAAAAAAAACCACAAACATATCTTGTTTAAAACCTTTTGTTCAAACACAGTGATAAAAAGTGATTTTGTTCTCATTTGACAAATACTTGTTTGCTAGCATCAAAGAAACACATTGATTTGCAAGGAGTAAAAGGTGTCTTGGTTGAAGATTTTTTCCAATGATCATTTCAAAATTTTGTCTTGGTAATTCAATTAAGAGTATTAGAAGCAACAAGCGTTGTTAAAAGCCAAATCAGTTTTCCCAAAGGAAATTGAAGGATGCACAAGAAAAACTCAAAATCGCCCAAAGAGGGCGCCCGATGGAAAAAGAGGAAAAAGACACCTCTGGGCTTGGAATTTTGGCCCGATCTTCTAGACATGTTTCTAAAAATCCTTGAGGGACTTTCTCACCAAAATTGAGCAAATTTCGACATGTCCTTGTTTTTAGACATTTTTGGGCCTAATTGCATAAAACCATGGGCACCGCCATTTTTGTTTGGAGCATCCTCAACTATTGAAAGTGGTACCATTGGATGCATTAAATTCAGGGTCATCTACTTAGAAATTTTTAGATCAATTGAAGATGTTTTGGACCCCCAAAGAGGCAAAAAACCCTCACTTTTTCAACACTCTGCCAACATATCAGCAAGGCCTATGTTTTCAGTTCTTTTACTCAATTCAGTATTTGACAAAATTCCAGGCATCATTTTGGGGAAATTTAGGTTTTTCCATAAAACATACATCTAGGGCTTTCCAACGAGCTATCACGGGCCTCATTTTGACATCGGGAAGACCTTCAAAAGTCTTCCGAAAGACAAGAAATTTTCTGCTGATGCACCCTTGTGGCATTTTGACCAAAAAAGGCAGTTTTCTGAAGTGGCCTCTCCAAATGTGTGTTAAGCTATTTTGGGACATTTTCAGTCATAAAAAGTCAAATTTATTCCCTTTTTTAGCATTTTGAGATATTTTATTGGATATTTTGTGCCTTGGGATTTGCAAAGCCTCAAGGACAAGATAAGATATTTGTTTTTGAGCCAATGGCTAACTAGTTTCCTTGGTTGGTTTTCCTCCTCTTTGGCCTATATATTCCAAGAGGATTCATTGTAATAGCAGGCAGAACTTAATGTTAGAGAGCAATACAATAGCACTATGAGCTTTGAAGAAACACTTGTCTTGTGATGTTGATGATCTCTTTCTTGACTTGGATAGTGGAGAAGGATTGTATGTAGGATTCCATGGCTTGGTGAATGGTATAGTGTTCTTGTTTTGTTTATGTTTCCATGCTTCTTGCTTGTTGTAGTTTAGTAAATATAAGTTTGAGACATGCTCGTGGAAGCACCTCAAGTTTCCTGATTCATTTGCAGCTTCTATGTTTTCTTCCTTCTTAGTCATATCAAAGAATTCTTAACTTCTCTTTGATCACTAAGAACTTGTTTATTTATTTCATTAATGGTTGTTATGCATGCTAAGTATGATTCATGGTACGCCCTGCTTACTCATGCTAGTCAAAGCTCCATCTCTGAAATCTCTCTTTGAATGGTTGATTGTCTTAGTTGAACCAAGGAGGTCTTGTTTCGATCTTGCCCTTTGCCTAAAACTTTGCATTCTTGCTTTCAAAGTTCCCAATAGCTCAAAATATGATGTCTATGATTTCCCTCTTCATATATTGAGTTGTTTTTCCGTCTTATTTGTTTTCCCAAAGTCTGAAGGTGATTTCCCAAAGTTAGAGGGTCTTATACTTCTATGCATCACCTGAATGTTTATTTTACGCATTGATTAGTTATTGTTTTGTTCATAGAGGACCATGGTTAGCCCTAAATTATGAATTTTTTCTGATTAAATATTCATGTTTAGAACCTCTTCGTTATTCAAAAACTTATTGTTCATCCCATTTTATTTTCGCCCAAAGAATCTATTCATCTCGACCAAATCGGCCCTGCAATCATACCTTATCCATCATTAAGACTATCTTGAACTCATTTGACCCCATAGCCCAATTGTTTTGACATCTTTGTATCTATGTATCCTTTCAGTTAGTTTTCCCTCAACAACCAAAACAAACCAAAAACATAGTTCATAACTAGCCTAACATTTAAAAACAAACTAAGCAAACAAGCACACATCCTTGCACATAATAGAGAGAGCCCTCTCTAAGTCCAGGAAGGCTAGGTCCTAGGACTGCAAAGTTGGTCTGATGTTACCCTATCATTTGGATTGCCAATTTTCCAAATTATGGGACACTAACACTATCTAACTGATCCTTCCTACTACTGATGTACTATGGGCTCCTCGTAGCCAAGTTTGATCCATGAGACATGCCATCTCAATGGACCTTACCCAAATTTCTTATCTTGGGATTATGTCTACACATAACCCCACTTTACACCTCAAGGTATGGCTGCTCCCTCTTCCAATCTGGCTCAAAATTTCCTCCTCATGGAGGTCTCTGCTTGAGTGGACTCTTCCACTCGGTCTCCTCTCTTCTTCTCCAATTGTGGAAGCTACTCCACAACCTTCTGAGACTGCTTCTCATGAGGATGCATGTTGAGAGGTAATTTATGCTCCCTCTAAACCACCAAGTCTCTAACTTTTTCTTTTCTCCTCAAAGATTTTCATGCATCTGGTACCTCAAGTGCATATAGGTTCTTGACTCGCGCATAGTGTAATTGTCCCAAAGTTACAAAAAGTTTCTAAAAAAAGTTGATTTTAAATCGATGATATCTCCCTCATCCGAGCTCCGATTTGACCGATTTTTTTTTCCATATAGGTATATTTTCGCAAGGAATCCAAATATTCTATTTGTTTTCGAAAATTTTACACCAAAATATTCAAATATTCTCTACAAACTCGCCGCCCAAAAAATTCCTTCTCTGATACCATGTAGAAAATCTAACCAACGAGATTCAATCTGATCTTGTAATCTACTAAAACAAGATATTGAATCCTTCCTACAATTTACGGAAACAAAACATGATCACACAATCATATATAATTAAGAGAAATAAATTATCAATCTCACAACAACATGATGTATTTGGGGAAAGCAACTAATCAAAACCCCTCTATCTCTATTGTGTATTAAGTAAAAGAATCATGAAACAATACAATGCTTAATCTCTCATGAGATTCTCCAACACTCTGTCAATTGTCTCTCATTGATCTAGGCAAACTCGGTCTAGTACTTAGCCAATTCTCATCCTTACTTCAGCCTACCTTTCTCATGCAATTCCTAGGGAATTAAATCCTTATTAATTAGGAAAATCAATCTTCCTTGATTGCACAATCCATCATGGCATCCCAATGAGTTTAAAATTGCACATGGGAAACTTTCTCTGAATAAAACTAATAGTTATGTTCCCTTTAACCTCTGTCTCAACTGGATATTCCTCGAAATTAACATGCATACAACTATTAATAGTGAATTATCAGTTATCTGATTGATCACTCATTTTGAATTAAATCTAATTTAATTCATTGGACCTCTCACTAGCTCATCACTCAGTTAGAACTAGTTAAACTAATTTTAACTCATTTAATTGAGTTAATTACACTTGCACCCCACTAATGCATCAACCTCAACTAGACCCCAAAAATATTAGAATCCCTCTAGATGCCTCATATTAGACCTCAACTCGAATTTCTTGAGCTGACTCGGTCATCATGACTTAATTAACTGACACAAGTTGTTATGAGATGAAATTAAAATTTATTTTCCAATTTATTTAAGGGAAAAATAAATTAGATGCCCCACATTCCTCACTCCTGGTGCATCAAAATTACTCACCAATGTGGGTGCATTTTTTTTTATCCTTTATGGTTTCCAATCTCACTGTTTCTTGTTACAAATTTCAACATTTCAGAATTTGATGTGGCCTTCACACAAATACACCATTGAAATCACATGCCCAGATTCTCATGAGAAACCTCTCTTAAGCTTGATCTGCTAGAAGAGAAACAACAATATGCCATCCTACTTCCTAGTGCAAACTAACCATTAAGGTATGCAACATTCTTTTGAACCCTGACATGATGATCTTGCTCTTGGAGGATGATCATGACCTCCATTTAGCAACCCTTACTCGGCCCTCGTACTTGAACTACTTTAGGACTACATCTCTCTTCACCCCCTTGATGTGCCAGACAGTGGGAATACATGTCAAATATGCTAAGATGTTTCAAGTGATAAGGCATGCCAAGATGTGCAAGGGTGTGTCAATGCGTGTCAGGGACTTTCAAGACAAAAAAAGGGAGAAAAAAGTTAAACCACAAGGAAATGAACACATAAGAGGGTTAATAAGTCATAAATTTACCTTTTACAAGAGGGGCATGCTAGGCACACTAACACTAGGCAGAAATAGGTTCCAAGTGCAAAGTCTTAGTGCATTATAAGGGCCAAGTATTCCTTTGTTTCTTCTCATCTACTTTCCAACAATTGATCATCACAAATAAATTTAATATTAAACCATGCTAAATCATACCAAGGCATCTCAACGTATTCCATACATACTAAGACTTTCCAAGCGCCAACACGTGCCAAGCGCCAATATGTGTCAGGGACTAGTGTTATGCATGTTATGAAGTGGAAGGGAATTTTGAAGAGTGCTAAGCTGTTCTAGAGAGTGATAATGCATGTTGATGAGTGTTAAGGAGTACTAGGAAAAAACAATAAGGGAGCACTAGGTAAAAATTCATGGAAGTTAATGAATATGAGGAACACGTACTACCAGAGACTAGTGTTAATGGTCAGTGTTAGTTGTCATGCCAAGGAGGGAGTGACAAGGTATGCTAAGCATTGGTAAGGCATGCTAGGGAATATCAAGGCATGTTAAGAATTCCCAAAGTGTGCTTGGGAGTTCCAGGGTGTGCTAATTATATCATGTGCCAATTAATAGTGCCAAGATATGCCAATACATGCTAGGTGCTAAGGATGTGGCGTAGGGTGCCAAGGTATATCAATATGTGTGAAGGAAACAAAAGGAAGAACCAATAAGAGGGTTAATAAGTTGTGACTTTATCTTTTTGAAAAGGGGCATGCTAGGCACACTAATAATAGGTCCAAATACATGCCAAGTGGGATTGTGTGCCTAGTGCTAATGTATGTCAATGCATTCAACCAAGGTGTTCTAGGGCATGCTAGGGACTATATGCAGCATGCCAACACATGCTAGGAGAGTTCCATGTTGTGTTAGAGCATGCCACCATGTGCTTGGGCATCAATGTCATCAAAAGATGTTCTAGGTACAAATATATTCCAAGACATGTGGGGTAATAAGAAATGTTAGTGTGTGCCAAAGAAGTAATTTAAGGTGTGCCCAGATTGTCGAGGATTGTTAGGTCTTTCTCATTAATAGAATTTTCAGAGCCCGATTATGTTTTAAATAATATATTTCCTACACACAATAGTGGAACTTTATCTAAATGGAATTTTCTATATAATAAACTTAATAGATATGAATCATGTGTTGACTCATAGGAAATCTCTATTCGACTAGTCATTACTTGAGGGAAATGATACACGCTTATTACTTCTTAAAAATTTGACTGACCCTAACCACTATGGCCTTGGACATATTATAAAAAATGCTCAACAATAATGGTATTAAATCGTTATCTTTTGACAAAAAATATATTAACAGGCACATAGTGTCATCAAAAACTCATTGGAATGATCAATGATGATGGACATTTTTTTTCTCGTCACCAAAAGTAATAAAAATAGCATTGGTGAGGGTCATTAAAATTTCGTCACTAGAAGTGTCACCAAAGAGAGAATTAGTGATGGGCCTTTAACGACCCTCACCAAAAGTGAAATGTCTTTAGTGACGGACCATAAAGGACCATCACTATATACACTTACAGTGACGGTTTTTAGTGATCAATGATGACGGACATTTTTTGACCATCACCAAAAGTAACAAAAAGAGCATTGGTGAGGGTCATTAAAAGTTCGTCACTAGAAGTGTCACCAAAGAGAGAATTATTGATGGGCCTTTAACGACCGTCACCAAAAGTGTCATTGAAAATGTCTTTGGTGATGAACCATAAACGACCATCACTATATACACTTACAGTGACGGATGTTTAATGACTGTCACCATATGTGACATTGGTGACAGACCTTAAAGGTCCATCACAAGCATGAGCCTCACCAATGTACTTTTTTCTTGTAGTGTAGGGCATGCAAGGTAATATTTTTCATAGAGGATCGATATTTTTTGAGGATTAGGAACCCAAGATAAGAATAGTCTTGGCGAAACATACTCTGAGTGAACCCGGGTGGGGTATGTTCCAAGAGAGACAATGATGAGGGTGTCTATGAATCATTGTTCTCGTTAGTATTGTGACCTAATATTGTGGAGAGATAAAGTAGTTAGTGAATGCCTTGCTATGTGACAATGTTGGATGATATGATGTTCAATAGATGGGTTACCAATCCGAATATTCTAATGATAATTATTTGGATTAAGAATGTCGAAGTATCTTGTATGGATTATGAATACCTCCCTCATTAAGAGGGGGTGTTGAATTATGTAACTAGGTTCATTCTTCATAATGACATGCGTAATCATGGTTTTATGTAATTGATGTAAAGAAAAAAAGAAAAACTATTTTGTTATGCTTGAGGCAGGGGTTTCATGCTCAAGGAAATTTATTTTGTAGATCAAGCTCCCATTGTGAGCTATTAGATTTGGTCATAAAGTCATAAATTGTATTGAGTCAATGTCATGGACAAAGACCCATTTGGGCATGTTACATATTTATTTTAATCTAGAGGATTCTTGAACACCAATTCAAAGCACCTCCAAGAAGTCAATGTTCAATAAATAAATCAATAATCTCTAAAGATAAAGTCGTCCTAGAAGCAATGGCAAGTCAACCTCAAGTAATGGTCAAGAAGCCTATACAAGGAGGCACCTGGCCACTCTCAAGGACATACTACTCACTTTTCATTCAAGCACAAGTAAGAGGAAAAGGTGTGAGATAAAGGAGGATGAAAGAAGACAAGAAGCTCGAAGTTCTGGGATCAGTTTTTTGTTACTTCTCTCAACACGTGCGAAGATATCTAAGGTTTCAATATGTTGCAAAAAAGTCTAGTTGCAGTCACATCAAAGTGTCAAAGAGTGGTTTCAACAAGGTCTAGTTTGAAGCATGAATTCACCAGGAAAGAGAAGGAGGCATACTGAAGGCAAAGCAATATATTTCTCTCCATTATCTTCTCTCTCATGTGATCCATGGTTTCTAAATCTAGGGCCAATTTTTTTTTGAGATTGCAGGTAAGCTGAAGTTGCAGTAAGAGTGTTGCTAAGGTCGAGTTGAAGCTGATGAAGAATCTGCTTTGACTTAAGGATTGAATTGGTCTTGGAGGATTCTTGGTCGAGGGTCTAGATCTTGGAATTCATCAATTGAATATTCTATAAGAAGAATAATCATTTTGGTTTTCCTCTAAAGATAGGAGAGGTTTTCGCCCTAGCTGATCGCCTACATATTTTTTCCTTTGTCTCATTGTTATTTATGATTTGGTATTTGTTTGATGAATAATAACACATAATAATAATTAAGTAAAGAAGAACATAATTAAGAAAATTAAAAGGACTTCAGAAGAAGTTATCATTTATAAAGAAATCGCCTGTTGTCTTTGCACTAGATTTCTCAACACCATCTCATGCAAGTGAATATAGTCCTAGTTAACTGGTCCTGAATTCATCAGTTAACTATCTCAAGCAAGAAGAGATATTATAGTTAACTGAAGTGTAATTAAGTGTATGTTGTCTCCAGTACCCCCCCCCCCCCCCCAACTCACGGACTAATAGAGAGAACAAAATAAATGGGTCTTGGAAATAATCCATGTAAGGTGCCTATATTATGATGATCTACGTAACATAGAACAACTACAATAAGATAAAAGAGGGAAAAAAAATTGGGAACAAAACCCCCCCTCAAACTACAATATTGAAAAAGAAATACAACTATTAGGAAGTTGTGTCCTTCTTTTCCTTCATGCTGGTAATTTAGTATAGAGGTTTGGGATTTCCTCCCTTTCTTGGATTTGGTTCTTTTCCTTTCCTTTTCCTTTGTATTTCTTGTTGGATTTCAAGTTTTCTTTACCCTTTCAAGCATAGCGAGTGCATGATATTTGGAACTTTTCAATGTGCCCATTTTTATGAGCTTATGATGTTCATGTATCAGGGTCTCAACAAAAACGTTGAGTGTGGGCATCTTCTAGGTTGAGCATATTTCAAGCCTAACTACTTGAATAGTGGAGACAAATATAGCACACTTTGGACCCAATTTTGATAATATGGCAAGCATTAATTGGATTTATTGCTTGAATTTTTTGATTCCACATTTTTTCAACTAGAGTAACAAGTCTTTGAACATTGAGAAGAAACATTGAATGTTTTTTAGCTTATTTTCAAGGATGTGACCCCGCACCTCATCCTGCTTCCCAAAGAGTGTATCCAAAGTGGTCCAAACTTGATTTTGAGTCGTAAATTTTTTAGCATGGAACAATAATTTTGGATAAATTGATAAGCATAGTAGAGCGAGTGCCTGATCTATGCAGTTGAAATACTTGGATTTTCCAACTACAAAATTTGGTTCAATATTTGTTTCCATGGCTATCTAATACAAACCTCTACTTTTGAGTTGAAGTATAATCGTTGGCTTCCATTCGAAATAGTTATATGGAAGGAATGTGGAAATTCCATTCGTTCCAATAGCTCCAATATTTAGTACCTAAAAATAGATTTTTTATGTTCCTTCTTCCTAACTCCACCAAGCTTTGATACAAGGTGAAATTATAGTGGAACTTGCACAATTAGATCTAGCAGGAAAACACTGGATAAAACTTGCAAGGAAAGAAACAATAAAATTGATAGAGAAAAAAATTAATGAATTATATTCATGCATAGAAAAGAAATGATGAGAGAATACAATTCAATGAAATATATTCTATATGATTGAACTAATATAATAGTGATTCTAATAGTAAATCTAGAGAGATGTGAACATACCTAAAGAAAACTAACACTTAGTCCTAGTTAAGTGTTCCCGTGTAGTCATCTATTAATTATCTTATGCAAATAGAGATAGTCCTACTTAACTACCTTGTAGGCATCAGTTAAATATATCATGCAAATGAAGATAGTCATAGTTCACGGAAGTGCAATTAAGTGTATGTTATCTTCAATAATAAAAAGGGGAGGATATGAAATATAGACCTGATCTAGGGAGTAAGGAGTTGATTGAAAAGATGATCTTTGACTCATATCATATGACCTGATGATGATAGTAGACTTTAATTTCTATTTCTAGCCATTGCAACCATGATGTTAGGCATCCTTCCCTTTTGGTAATCTATGAGTAGAGGGGCAATGTAGAAATTATCCTATTCTTTGTGTTCTTTGGATGCACAAAATTTGCAATTCCAAGCATTCCACCAATTCTTATTTCTTTTGTATGTTCATGCCATTCAACCCATCCTAATTCTTTCTCTAAATTCATGCCATTGTCAATATTCCCTTAAATATACAAATTATAACCATGATCAATTATGGGTGGAATTTATTTGGCTAAAATTCATGAGTGTATATAAGAATGAATGAGTGACATAAGCCCTATGGAAGGTGGCATTGTTGAATTAGTCCAAACAGACGGTTGTATTAAAGGATATGGGGGATTGGCCGAATGCAAGATGCAGTTAGTGTTGGTGGCTTCAACCAAATGAATTCCATGCACAATGGATCGTGTATATTTTTGGAGATGTGATGGAATATTTCCAATGGCATGAGCATATGTCGGGATGAATGATTGGAGAAATGCGTAGGTCAAGTGGCATTGTTTGATTCTGCCAAAGAGATGAAAATCACGATATACTCATGTGATTGTATGATCCGCCGTGAAAAGGAAGAAATATATGATAGTATTTCCTCAAATGAAAATGATTATGCCACCTTGCGACCTTCCATTGAAAAAATATAGTTGAACACAATCTATGCACGGTAGGAGGATTTATTCCTAAGCTTCTAAGCCCATACATTTGACATAGATACTAACATTAAAGAACTTTTGAGGTATAAAATGGGCATCCTAAGAAAGATGTAAAACAAAATAAACTTTATAAGAACCAATAGGATTCAATATGACTATGTAAACCATGGGGGATGATTCACTATATTTGGGATAAAAAAGTAAAAAGATTAAAAAATAATAAAATAATAAAACTATCTTTTCAACTTGTGTTTTCAACTTATCTCCCTAATTTTTTACTCAAATTTCAAGCGGGAGTACTCGTTTGATGCAAAAATCAATTCCTCATCCAAGGATTACCCATGTTACATACTTTTGATGGACCCTACTACATGGAAAATGAGAAATACATGAAAAAACGTTATTGCGATCACATTTTTCATTTATTTCTCATTTTTCGTGTAGCAAGGTCCATCGAAAGTATGCAACATAGGTGCTCCTTGAATGAGGAATCAAATTCTTCATCCAATGATTGTTCCCTCTCGAAATTATAGTAAACCCATAGGGAGATAAGTTGAAAATACGAGTTGAAATAGTTCTTTTTTAACCCTAAACAATGATGATGTAATCTAATCTTATTTTATTATTTCCACTGTTATTTTATAATTTCCTTAGGAGTCCCATTTTAGACCTAAAAATCCCCCTAATGAACCATCTAAGTGAAACCCTATAGAAATTAAATAAGAGCTAGGTTATCCTCCCCTATGATTCCTATAGCACACTATGGTATGAGCAATGCACTAAATAAGAAATCTAGGTGGTTGGAGACCCCCACAATGTGCTCTGCAGATGTATCAAAATATAATCAATAGCTATGGGAAGTACTCCATGGCTAACCACTCAATATGGCATATTAATTTATCTATATCATCATTCTCCTCCTCCTTTGGGTCTTCCTCAAGTGCTTCTCTCATTTGTGAACCTTGATAACGAAACGATGATTACTTGTGGAGTTGGGTAGTAGTCACAGCTAATACCTTAATACTTTGATATAATTTCCTTTGGGCTTAGCTCCTTTTATGTAAGCCTTTGGTCACAATCTCCCATTGTTATTCCATATGACTAGGGGCTAAGACAAAAACCTTTAGACCTTAAATTTTCAAAACTTCTAGCTAACAACTTTTAAATTCAAAAAATTGTCTCCAAAATTATGAAAATTTCACTATGCTTCCTAGTTAATTTTAGTCCTCATAGTTAATTTTAGAGGACTAAAACTAGCTTTAACGAGGAAGAATAAATATCCAAAGACTTTTGAAGACTCAAAAATATTTTGCAACCTATGAAGGTATCCCAAGCACTACCTTCAACATGAAATTTCCACAATAGAAATACATAAAATAGTTAATCGATAAATCTTCTCAACTTCACCCAACTGAGATGAGATTACTTTCATTCCTTGAGAGTTGACACATGGAACCATTTGTAAAACATGTGAGGGAAGTGCATATATAAATATAAAAACCTTTGAGTTTGAGAAATGAGAAATACAAGGAACATGTAGTTGTGAATTAATGATACAAGTCATTTGTAATTTATGATGAAGTGTTAGTGTATTTGATAAAGAAGTATTATTTCAAAGATACATATTGTAGGTTGATTATAGATAAAAGAGAGGTATGTTGAAGAGGAAAAACACATACATAATAGAGTTAATATATGAAGAATTTTTTATATTGTTTATTTAATGTAGTGAATTTTATGAATATAGAGTAATTAAACAAACAAACAAAAAAAGATGATGCACCAAAGAAAAATGTCAATATTAATTATGCAATCATATGTGGAAGGAAAAGGTGAAAATGAGTAAATAGATGTTCAATGAAAAGTTTATCTAAGCATACAACATGATATGTAAATAGTTACAAATCGAAGTACTTGGATTTTTGAAGAAACCGTTTTAAGAGGAAGACAAAAATAGATAACCAACAATGCACATGAATTACATAATGTTATGAAATATTGTATTTGCAAGAAAAAATTTATGTAGGAACATTGTGCATGAGAATAAATATATATTCATAGTTAGACACAAAAGAAACAAATTTGTTGATACAAGAGCACATGAGGGCAATAAAAGTGGAAGTAATTCATAAGTGGTAGGTGGAATGTGTAAGAAATAGTCCAGCTAAATGAAGAATAGGTTGGCATAATTAACAAAACAAGGAGAAATTGCAATGGATGCACAAAGTAGAAACTCAAGCATATAGGATCAACAACACGTAGGGAAGGTAGTCATAGACAAAATAGCTAGTGCATAAAAAAGGAATGTGTACAAGTTGACATGGTAGATGAGATAATGAAGAGTAGCCGAAGGGATGCACAAGGAAGGTGAACCATTAGTTTAAAAACATTATACAAGGAAGGTATTACAATTGACTAGTGTAAATGTTGCTTGTATGTTGATGTAGAAAACTTTAAAACACAGAAGAGCTCAAAGGGCATCTAGTTGGATACCAAAGGAAAGAGAGTTGGAATAAAATTAATTGGTTGATCTCGAAGTTTCAAAGATGGCATAATGACATTAAACTAAAAATCAACATAATGATAAAGGGATAATCGTGCAAAGGTGAAGACTAAATTTTTTATCGTACATTCCCTACATTTTATTTGTATATTGTTTAATTTTTTATTCAAGTGTTTCATAATATTCAAAATTTATTTGGTGATAATCAAAATTGTCCCTAAAGTAGGGTTGTAGAAGAATTAAAGTCTAGTTGCACATTCGATGCTTCAAAAACCTTCCCTTAACATGCCATCAATTATCTCCTAACATAACCATGATTTTTGTACATAAAATATCCTTGATTTTAACCTACAATTCAAATGTGGCTAAAATAATTAACCTTACATGCGATATGAAAAACAACCCTATAGTGCATGTGCCACCTCATTTCCATTATAAGGAAGAGGGCTTGTTCATAACTAATATTTTCTATATGAATCCATTGCTAAAAAATAAGGTGATCCACCTCAACTTCTCCTTCCCCAAATTTAATATTAATTATATAAATTCCCCTCCCCATTGATATGCAAGATCTCTATTTTAAATTTGGGTTTATTGTTGCTTGTATTTTGGTGCAATGTTGTACCAAACTCTAATCTATTACAAGGTTGTCATTCCTTGCATAGGGCCAACAAGAAATTGATTAGCAAGAAAAAAACAGAAACAAATGAACAATTCAAATAAATCTAAACAAGCTATTAGTTGCAATGCAGTCAAAAAGAATAAAAAACAATCTAGCAAAAGAGGTAGGGGATCAATAATTCTCTTTATTGTCCAGTGGAAAGAGTTACAAATTATCCTAGAGACACAAAAGGGAGTTAATAGAGAAATGGACACTATGAATATCCTAAATGAAGATAATTTTCCTTGATCCTTGCAAGAATTATTTGTCCTCAAAGAAGTTCTATTGGAGCTCTCAATGGTGACCTCTATGAACAAAAAGGAATGCAATTTGCTATAAATTTTGGTAGCATGAATTTACATGGGATTCTCTCTTTTTTTGTCCTAAATCCACTAATATTTATAGGACAAGCACATGCCTTAGTTCCCCTTGGCTCAATTATAAGATTTGATCCTTGAATGAGCTATTAGGAGACAAGGGGAGTCCTTTGGAGGCTCCTTAATGCCACTTCAATGGTGTAGTGGCTTGATACTAAGCTACTTGGACTTGTCCTTACAATAGATGGTTTCCAATTTAATCTGATTTGGCCTGCGAATTGTTGAAATGTTACTATTATAGATCTGCATGAGTATCGAAGAAATAACTACAATGATTTGTGCAAAATTGTTAAGGTGACTTTGCATGGATTTCTTTTTTAAAGGGAAACCTTAGGAACCTTTGGATTTTCCAGATTTACGATATTTTCCAGCACCCACTAGTACACTTACACGTGCCATTCTTCAGTGTTGAACATCCTAACTAATGCAATTCAGTGTACAATTTTTGAATGATAACATATATCATTAATCTTAAAGCAACACCTTATAAATTAATATAGAATAAGTGTTAGGTTAATTGTGTCCAAATAATAATATTAATATTAATATCAACCAAATTTATACACCCTTCCTGAATGCATAATTTTTGTTAAAAAAATAATCCCTATTTTGAAAACCTCACGGTGATTCTACTCCCTTGCAATTAAATGAAATTAATTAATTGATTAAAGTTTACTTTTCATTATTTATATTTAAATTATATGTTCATTATTTTTTTAACATAAAAAATTATTAATTTTATTGTCTTCATTCTAATCATTATTACCTTAATGTGAAATATTTTATGATTTATTATTTTCCTTTTTTTTTTCGAGAAAAATAAATTAATATTATATATGTCATGAATGGAATTAAAATATACATATAGACTTGATAAAAACAAAATCGTGTTGTATTTGATATATTTTTCGAACGTATTCTTCTCTATCCTATTGATAGTTATGATAATTATCAATAGTTCCTATAGGTAATACATTCAAAATCTCTTTCATAGTCATTATTGTTGGCTCTAAAGCTATTTCCAAAAGTATGGAAACATGAAAATGATTCTTACGATGTTAAATTATTAATTTGCTTCTAAATTAATTAAGAAATATTTTTTTAGATTAAAAAAAAAAAAATGAATTTTTGTTTAAATAGAATTATGGAGATTTTATTATGGGAACAATATCATATCACATGCATTCATAGTGGGAGATATATATTGAGAAAAAATGACATAATAGATTGAGCATATACTAAGGGTAAAAGGTTTTTATATTGGCAGCAATAAAAGATGGAGCTCAAAGTTAATGAAAAAATATAAAGGAATATAAAAAATGTTAATGAAAAAATGGATACCTACAATATCTAGTGAAAGCAAGTGTTTTTTAAATTGAGAAAGTGTATTGTGTTCATATTGAAAAGAGTTAAATAATGTCATTTTTAGAGGCATTTTCTAATATATAATCAAATAAAGGTATTGTTTGGTATTGTTTAATATGTCATGAACACATCTCAATGGTTCATTGAGTAAAACCCCGTAAATAATATCTTCTTTTGCATCAATAGAAAAAAGACTTACTTAAACAATTGTTTATATTTTTTATTAAATTCTCTATAGATATAAGTAAAATAAAAAATTTCAAAATTTCCTTTTAAGTCTAGAATTGATTCATAATTTATCTCAATAACATTATTTATATTTTACCATTATTATTTACCTCGTACGTCAATATCTTGGAATCCCCTATACTTACAAATGCTTTAAGTATTCGTATGGTATTGTTTTCAAAATAAGCCATAAAACATATAACACAAAATCGTCTTTAGTTCCTTTTCCCAACAACATATTTTAATAATAACAAAAATATTTCTTTAAAGAAAAATATAAGTCCTACCTTTCATATACTTGGTCTTCCTTGATATGCTCCAATGAAAAAGGCCTTGATTTTTCCATAGTCAATACACAATTTCTTTTCAGTAATATTTAAACATTTTATTTTAGTGCTTTCCACACACACTCAAATGACACTTTAATTTGTTAAAGAAGTTTTACTAAACCAATTTCTACACCTTAAAAAAACATATTATTCCTTGAAAACTACACGCCCATACAACAAAGAGAGTAAATTAAAAGATGTCAACAGTTGCACATGGAAGACATGAATTAGCAAACAACACAGGAGCTCATAGGTGCATATCACCAAGAGCTCCTACAAGCAAATGCACCTGCTTGTGTTTCTCATTAAAGTCCAATATTAAATAGATACATTTGGTTAGGGATAGTAGAACAAATTCCTAAATCATAGGAACTGAATGTCTAATAAAAAATAAAATCAAAACTACATAACAATATACACCTAATATCCATTAATTCTAACATTCCCCCTTAATGGAGAAAGGGATTATTAAACACACCTAATGTATCCCTAAACAAATAAAACTTCAGTCTTCCCAGAGGCTTAGTGAATATATCAGCGATATTGTCACAAGAATTACAATACTCTACACAAATCTCTTTGGAATACACTTTCTCCGTGACAAAATGAAATTTAGTGTCTATGTGCTTAGTGTTTTTATGAAACATGAGATTGTAAGCCAATTTGTTGGAACTCTGATTGTCACAATTGATGATCGTAGCTTCTGTCTGTTCTTCCCCTGCATCTTGCAGAAGTCTACGCAACCAAACTGCCTCACATGTCACTACACACATGGCTTGATATTCTACTTCCACTGAGGATAAAGAAACAGTATGTTGCTTCTTGATGCACCAAGAGATGACCCCAGAACCAATGTTGAAGGCGTAACCTGTAATTGATCTTTTGTCATCTAGATTTCCCACCCAATTAGAGTCCGAATAACCTATCAACTTAACATCAAATGAGTCAGAATACAAAATACCAAAGTATGATGTTCCTTGCAAATACCTGAATACTCCTCTCGCTACTCGCCAATGATTTTCATGATGTTGAGTCATAAACTGACTCAAAACACTCACTGCATAAGCTAAATCTGGTCTTGTTGTAGTCAAATAAATAGTACTACCAACCAATTATCTGTACAATGTTGCATCTGCATATTTCAAACCATCATTCATCTGAAGTTTGTTGTTCGGCTGTAAAGGTACAAATGTAGCCTTACACTCATCCATATTAAACCTCGACAACAGACTCTTTGCATACTTACCGTGGGACAATAAATTTTGGTTTGAATCTCGCCAAACTTCTAGACCCAAACAATATTACATTTCTCCAAGGTCCTTAATCTCAAATTTATGTGATAATCGCTGCTTCATTTCTTCAATGAGATTGTCTGCACTTCGTGTTATTATCAGACCATCTACATATAAAGAAATCACCACTATATTTCCTTCATTATTAAACACGATATATAAATTGGGATCATTTTTTCTCTGTTCATAACCATGCATGAGCAAAAAAGAAACAATTTTTTCGTAGCAGGATCTAGCTGCGTGCTTTAAACCATATAAAGCTTTCTTTAGTCTACATACTAGGTGTTCTTCTCCCTTCTTAACAAACCCTTCAGGCTGTACTAAATATACTTCTTCTTTCAAATCACCATTTAAGAAACCATATTTAACATCTAATTGATGTATTTTCCAATAATACTTATTTGCTAAAGCAATAACCATTCTAATGGTATTTAATTTTGCAATAGGGGCAGATGTTTCCTCAAAATCAATACCTTCTATCTAGGAATACCCTTTTGCCACCAACCTTGCTTTATTCTTATCAATAGACCCATCTGCTCTAAATTTCAACTTAAATAACCATCTGCAACCCATGGATTTTTTATCATTAGGAAGCTTTACTAGATCCCAAGTATTTCTCTTAATGATTGATTCATATTCCTCATTCATTGCATTCTTACATTCAGGACTTTTACTAGCTTCATAAAAATTAGAAGGTTCTGCAATGTTTAACATACCATTCATGAGCAAATAATCCCTATATCGAGCTGGTAACTGTTTTGGCCTGCTTGATCTTCTGAGTGATGGGAGATCAATTATTCTAATGCTTTCTTCGCTTTGTGGACTGAACTCATTTTCTTCCACATTCTCCTGTTGTTGCTGTTGTTCCTGCTAGTGTTCCTGCTTCTTTTCCTGTTGCTGATTGATTCCTGTTTCACTATCCTCTTCTGGAAGTAAGGTACATGCCATTATTCATTGTTTTGAACATGGTTTCCATCATCAACCTGTTCATGAAATATTACATCTCTACTGACAAACACCTTGTGAGTTGAAGGTTCAAACAATTTATAATCTTTATACTCATTGTAGTATCCAATGAAGGTACATTTAATGGCCTTTGAATCTAACGTCTTCCTATTCTCTTTGGGAACATGTGCAAAAGCTTTACATCCAAATACTCTTAGATGAATTACTGCAGGCTTGAATCCAAACAATGCTTCAAAAGGATTTTTATGCTCAAGAATTTTAGTAGGACTCCTATTCTTTAAATACACTACAGTATTAATAGCTTTTGCCCAAAAACCATTGGTTATATTCTTACCTTTTAGCATACGGCGAGCACACTCCACAAGTGTTCTGTTTTTCCTCTCAGCAACTCCATTCTACTAAGGAGTGTAAGGTGTTGTAAATTGTTGTTGTATCCCATGCTCGTTGTAGTATTTGATGAAACATCCTTTCTTGAATTCTCCCCCTTGATCTGATCGAAGAATCCTGATGAACTTTCTTGTTTTCTTCTCAATCATGTTTCTGAATTGCTTGAAATACTCAAAAGCATGACTTTTATGTTTAATAAAATATACCCGTGTGAATCTTGTACAGTCATCAACAAAGATTAAAAAATAATAGGCCCCACCTAACAATCTTGTTTGCATCGGGCAACATAAGTCAGTGTGTACAAGTTTGAGTATATCCCTCTATTTTCCATCTTTAATGGTAGTAAGTTCATCTCTATGTTGTTTACCGAACACACATGCTTCACAATCAATATGCACCTTTTTCAAAACATGAAGACCATATACCATACCTTTTTTTTGCAACAAAAGGAGATCACTAAAATTGATATGCCCAAGTCGCCGATGCCACAAATTTTCAGCAAACTTGTCCAATGACATCAAGGCTTGCTGTGGTGTACTCTTTACATCTAGTTTGTAGAGTCATCCTATGCAAAGACCTGTAGCAATGGGCTTCATCTGATCCAAAAAGTCTTTAATAATACAATGAGATTTAAAGAATTCTACTTTGAGATCCTGATCTGTAATTTTTGACACAGAAATCAGGTTCTCCTTAATTCCAAGAACATACCACGCATCAGATATATTCCTAATATTACCATCAGGTAGAGTAACAAGGACATCTCCATGTCCCTTGATCTCATACCCTCTATTATCTCCAAGGTAGACTTTTACTCCAGTGTTGGATTCTCTAAAATTTTTGAACCATTTCTTTTTACCTGAGATATGCGAGGAGGCTCTAGAATCTATGAACCAAATATTTGATTCATCCTCCTCAGTATCTAAGGTAGTGTTAGTCTCAACCATAAACAATCTAACATCTAGATTTTGATCTGCATCTGCATCCACCAAATGAACTGCATGTCTTTTCTGCTTGTACCTCTCATGATTTTCCTTTTTCTTATGGAAAAATTCAACAATATGGCCTATATTACCACGATAAAATCATTTAGGAGCAGAGTCATGTTTATGCGAGGTCATACCTTGTGGTGACCTTTTTTATGTGTTTCCCCTCCTCTGATTAGCCATTTCTCTCCCTTTTGGCTTGAATTTTGTTATCAATGCAAGATCTGGATCTTGAGGTTTGAGAGACAACCTCCTTTCCTCTTCCTGTAATAAAATCCCAGTAAGATCTTCAAAGCATGGAGGCTTTTCTCTTGCATTCAATCCGGTTATAAACATCTGATAGTCATCCATCATGTCCTTCATGGTAATTGTCACCAGATCATCATTTTACATAGTTTGACCGATATCAGATAGTTTATCTTTAACTTCCTTTATCCAGGATAAGAATGAAGAAACAAACTCACTCTCCTCCATCTTGATTGAGATGATCTTCTTCTTGAGAAACAAGGTTCGACTGGTATTCTTGATTTCATACATATCTTTGAGAACTGTCCAGATGCCATTTGCCGTTTTGCAATCCCGAATATGAGGGATGATGCAATCTTTAACTGATCATTTTAGTAGCACCTTTTCCTTCATCTCTCTTTTCTCCCAATCTTGAATTGTTTTATTCAATCCACCATTTGTAGCAGTCGGCTTGACTTCATCGCCATTGACAATGCTATAAGAATTTTGTCCATAGCAAATTCTAAAGCTTAAATTTCTAATTTGTGTAATTGGAGCCATCCAGCTTGCTTCTTTCATTTAAATACTCTTCCATCTGAGAATTCATCTTGGGAAAAAAAAAATACTCCAGCAACTTAAAAAAAAATTGAAGATCCTTAAAAACAATTGTAAGGGAAACAAAGAAACTTAGAATAAGATAATACCAGACTGCAATTAATCAGTCACAGTCACTACAAAACTGTAGAAATATAATGCCAACGCAATATATCGTATTTCTGAGGTAAACTCAACACAAATTTTTGATCTTCACTTCTTACAGTTGCGGGTTGATTAGTGCTCTCGAATTAAGAAAATGACGAATGATCTGGTCGATTCGTTGAACTTGGAACTCCGCAAGTGTTTTGTTCCACTCCTAAGCAACAATTTTTTTCACACAAACTAATGTGAAGGCAGACTTCTCTTTGGCCTTCGACAACAAAATTTTTAATTTCAAACAATAAAGGTTGGTTTGTTATCAGATCCTGATCCAGATCATTTCCCTTTCAACCCTAACTTTCAGCGCCTGAACGATTTTCCACAATATTGATGATCCGCAGCTCATTCCAGGTTGGGTGCAACTCGGCTCAACTCTGGCCTCCACGCACACTAAGACAACAGTAGCTGCAACGGCTCACGAGAGCCTATGCAACTCGACTCACACAAATGGGAAATCGACCATGGCTCTCACCTTAGCCCATGGCTCTTGCACTGGTCAATTACTGATGCAGCTTAGAACGCAAGTCGAATGACCTTCATAGAAGAGGGCCCCTCCTATCCCTGCCGGGCAGTAGCAGTGCCAGAAGAAAAAAAAACTGAAATGGGTCTCAGCAAAACACCGATATCTCAATGCCGCATAAAACTTCAAGCCCAAATGTGACACCCAACTGCGGTTTAGAATCTGCAGTCACCTCCTCAGCACAAGCAATAGAGCACTCGTCTCGGCTGGCTTCTTCACACGGCAAATTGACTCATTACACATAGATATCCTTCATCTCCCTCACACATTGACACGATGGAGGGGGAGGAATATCTCAGGCGAGATCTAGTCTCTAAGTGATGTAGCAGCCACACCGTCAGCTTAACAGTGCCACAGAGACTCCGCTCCAAGCAGCTTGGCTTATAGGCAGCTCAATATACCTGAAGCTCTCATACCATGTCAACAGTTGCACATGGAAGAAATGAATTAGAAAACAACACAAAAGCTCCTAGGTGCAGATCACCAGGAGCTCCTACAAGCAGATGCACCCGCTTAGGTTTCTCATTAAACTCCAATATTAAATAGATACAATTGGTTACGGATAGTAGAACAGATTCCTAAATCATAGGAACTAAATGTCTAATAAAAAACAAAATCAAAACTGCGTAACAATATGCACCTAATCTCCATAAATTCTAACAAAAGATTCTTTAGACTTGTCAAAAATCCATTAATAAAAACACTCTTCCAAAGTCTTATATTCTCATTGGTCTTTTCAAATAGATATCAACATGATTTTTATTTCACACACCATTTTCAAATAATGTTTTGATTTTGTGAGCAACTTATGTTGAAAGAATTTCTAGATGTTAAAATATCAAATTGTTTCTTAATAACCAAATACCCCATATAACAAAACACGAGAATGTCTAAGAAAAAATTCAATCCATTAATATTAATAAAAAGATTCTTCGAAAAAGTCAATGTTCTCATTTATTTATTTTATACAATATTAATAAATTTTTATTTCACACGAATCTTAAAAATGAAAAATTAACGAACACTTATACATAATAGGTCTTTTTTACTCCTATGAAATAGCATTATATATTTTATTACTCGTTGAAAAATTAAAAATACAAAAACTTTCCAATTTACATACCAACTCCTCCTCAACACCCCCACTTTCTTAATTTACAAAACTCTTTCACTTTCTTAACGAGTCATTCAACGAGTAAAATCGAAAAGATACCACATAGCGTCGACTATTTTGTTTGGATATGGTATGGATTCATTTCTTAAAATGGATGCGTTGCATTTTGCAAAAAAACTAACCATTTGTTTTTTAATATTAAAGTAATTAGTTATTTTTGAAAGGGTGAAGAATTGTTTTTTAAATGTGAAGTTATATATATATATATATATATATATATATATATATAATTTTTTTTAATTTTATTTTTTAATATTAAAAGAATTAGAATTGTTATATATATATATATATATATATATATATAATTTGTTTGAAATTTTATTTTATATATTGTGTAAAATTACATTTTATAAATGTGATATTGTATATTAAATCATTTCGTTTATCTAAATTATGTAAATTTTAATCATTTTTCATCTTATTAAATAATTTACAATAAATCTGAATGATTTATCTTATTTATTTGTATATCTTATCTAAAATACAAATCAATTTTGGAAAGATTATTCACATCCATATCCACATTCTTTTTTCTCCATACATGATGAAAAAAAATAGAATTATAGGTGTCATGACAAAGTTGTACCTTATCAAAATAGGTTGTAATATATATTTATCGAAGTTGATTATCTCATTCATCTAGTTACCTACAGCAAGGGAGTCACCAAGTATTTATTTTATATATGCCTTTTTTAGCTACCAACCTTATGCGCATGAGACTTCTCATGAAATTATTCATGGCCCTTCCTAGTCTAGTAGTGAATTTTAAAACATGAGCATCATTTAGATAAATAAACTTTCCTGCTCCACAAATTGATGAGTCTTGTTGACATTCCCCATCAAACTAAGCCCAAGCATCGCTTTTGTTAATAATTTCCACATTTACCCTAGTAGTTTGTTTAAAACCATCAAGAATGGGCATGCTCTCAACAACATATTGTATGGGTTGTATAAACCTGCCTTGAAGATTTTATGAGCTAAGATCTAGCCATTGCCACCTTGCAAAGATCAAAGTAATAAATTTTTGACAATAGGTTTATTACATCACCTAGGTAGATCTTCATCAATGAATTCACCCTCAGGCCTCTCTTAAACCTCTCTTAAACTTGTAAGTGACTCCAATTTTTTCCATATCTAACTTGTGAAAGGATACAACATCATAGATGTACAATGGACTCTTTATTTATCTTTCTTTTGTCAAACATCCCATGTAAGTTCCTTACTTTCAAGATCCAACCACCTAAACATACATGATTTTAAAGGACAATTGAACTTCCATGTATGTTTTTAACACCAAAATCAATTCTTTTGCCCCTTCAACTACATTTAAAGTATGATAACCTATTTTGGGACTATAAATCCCATTGAAAAAAATTCCGTAGTTTAGAAAAAAATAACTTGTCCCTAATTCTTTTCCCTTATTCTCACATAACTTGTCCTTAGATTAGAAAAAAATACTCCCAAGTAATGACATCTCTACCTTCCAACCTAACCAACTTATCTAATTTCCATTCTTATCTCCATATAGTTGTGATTTGAATATATGGAACCTAATTAGGATAACTTATATAATTTTTGTGTAGATTAGTAATCAATATATTGATAAATTTAAATGCTTGTCATTTCTAACCCAAGGGTTTATACCAATCCACACTTTCATCCCATTGCTAATCCTCTGAAAAAACCATTATCTAATACCATTTCCATTTTGATAATAGAAACATTTCAACATTTTTTATTTGGATTCATAATCTAATATTCAACTAATTACGAGTTATATATTTGTGAACTATAACCTAGCACCAAACACCTCAACCTCCAAATAAACTTTGCAACCAAAGAACGCAATATCCAAATGCATTTTGTAACCAATGATTTTCCAAAAGATGAATGTTTTTCCATTCCCAACCCCCATATGATCTCAACCTCAACTTCCCTCATTCTCATATGATGTTTCCTTAAAGTTGAAATAAAATATTCCTAGTTAATTATATATCTACCTTTGAGCCCAAGAAACTCAACTTATTCATATTCTTGTCTCCATAGTTATCTTGGTATGATGCAATGTTATTAAGATACAATGGAACATTTTTGTGAAGAATCTCAATCAGTATGTTAAGAAAATTTTAAGTCTCGCCGCTTAGTTGAACCAAGGGTTTTTACCAATATTCACTCTCACCTTATTCCTAATCCTCCAAAAATCCATTATCCAATTAAAGGAAATGCTAAGGTCACGACCTACTACATAACATAATCATTTTTCCATTTTTTAATATTTGGATTCCTAATTCAATCTTGCATTGTATTATGAGCTATATTTTTGAACTTTAACCTGGCATCAAATACCCTAACTTTCAACCAATCTCCCAACATACTTTGTATTCAATTCTTTTCTAAAAGGATGAATATTTTTCAATCCCCAACTACCCATGTCTTTGGGAATTTCACAGTATACTACCATTTAACCAAGGTAACCAATTTTTCCAGCCTGGCTTCTAGACCACAATAATATAAAAAAATTCATAATGTTTTCTCATACCCCATCTTAGGAATAAAATCTAATGATATCCTATACAAAAGAATTGTCTCATGAATATATTTAACTAAAATGAGCCTACCTTGTCAAAATATCAATTTATTACACAATACATATAATCTATTTTTCAGCTTGGCTATAAATTAATTTCAATCTCTTTTACCATAGTCATTGGGCTTGAGATAAAACCCTAGATATTTCATATCTTCTTGAATATCTATAAAATGCTAATAAAGAAATAAGTGATAAAATAGTTTGACATCTTCTTTATCTATACCAAAAAAGGAGATATATAAATTTTGAACATTTACTAACATACCAATGGTCCTGTGATAAATATTTAGTATTTTTTTAAGATTGAGGGCATCCCTCCTTAAACCATCATAGAAAATTAATATGTCATATACAAAAAAAGGATGAGGAATATAAACACGACCACCAATTTTGATGCCTTTAGAAGATCTAAATCATTTTTCCTCAATGAGAGATCTACTTAAACCCTCAAACTCAATAGGAAATAACATGGTGAAAGTAGACATCCCTACTCAAGTCCTCTATCAGGCTTGGGAAAGAATTGTGAATACCCATTTTATAATATTAAAAAACATACATATGTCACTCAACTAATTTTCTATTCTATAAAGTGAAAATTGAAATCAAAGTGAATCAACATTAGCTTTATATACATCCAACTTTCCAAAACATAATAACCATTGAAAATATACTCTTATTTTTTATTGATTCTGTCCCCTCTTGAACTACGGCTATTGCATCATGTAGAAATTATAAAAAATGCATGTATATTACTGGATCCTCCTAATCTAACAAATTAATATTATGTTAAATACAGAATCCTTCCACTTAATTCTTTGCGGTCACCAATTGCAAAACACATATGAAGAAAATCAATCGCACATAACATGAATGTTTTACTGGGAAATATTAAAGCTAAAAACCCCAACTATCATATATTATGTACATCAATGGAACATGTAACAATCTCATACAAAGCTTAGTACATCAAGCTCTCAGTACAATCAAAAATCTTCACACACTGTCATGTAGAAATTTTCATATCTATGCACCAATTTCTTGCCTCCTGACAGCCTGCCTCCACTACGCAATCCCTGTTGAAGAAGGCCCATGAATGAATTCGATCTTGCCTTGCCTTGAATGTGCAATCCTCATTGGAAACTCCAATGTGTGTTGGATGCATTGAATGCATCAATATAGTCACAACAAATAGTCCATCTCACCCTTCCATCTATCTCTCCACTCGGTCTCCACTGGAACTGACATACAAGTAGTTAACTATTGCATTTGTTCAGTTGCAAGTGACTCTCTAGTTTTGAATTAATTAAATAATTAATTCACTAAACTCTCACAAGTGTATATTTAGTTAGAACTACATACAACTAGCACAACTAAGTTAAACTAAATAACAACTCCCAAAACTACTCTTCCAACTCTGTCGCAACTTGCCACTATCAGTTATAACTGAGTCCTCCATGCATGAGTCACTAACCACCCTACGAATTCTGTAATTCCTTCAACCCACTAATTTTCAAAATCTGTTCACTGAAGTAAAGTGCTCGAAGAGAATAAGTTGATGTTTATTGTCGGATTATTATTAAGGGCTAATAATAATCGACATGCATCTATTTTTAGATTAGCGATCTATAAATAGACTTTCCCCAATCTTCTAAAAATATAAAGTCATCCAAATATATAATTTTCTCAACCATATAGAATAAACATCTTGCTAGCTTTAGAATATGCTCACCATTCTAAAAATAGACATAAATATAAAAATAGCGTGCGGGCCCCACTTAGTGAAGGTGCTTAATTTTCACTAAGCTCATCATCTTGTTGAATCTCAACACTCCCTCTCAACAAGATAGGGATTATCCTTCACCCCAATCCTGTCTCTATGGTATTCTAATTTTCTCCTCGTGAGCGCTTTCGTCAGAATATCCGCGTCATGATCTTCCATAGGAATGTACTGAAGCAACATGATCTTCCGCTGCACACAATCTCTGATATGATGATACCAGATATCTATATGCTTAGATCTCTCATGAAACACAATATTAATTGAGAGTTTAATGCAACCCTGATTATCACAATGAATCACTATAGGATCTAATTGAGAACCGAACAAACCGACCATGATCTTCCTCATCTAGATAGCCTCACATGCATCTTGACTTACTTCCATTTATTTTTCTTCCGTTGAACTAAGTACCATGGATATTTTTTTTCTGTTGTACCAAGAAACAGATGTAGATATGATACTGAAAACCCCTCCTGATTTTCTCTTTCTGTCCATTGGGCTACCCGCCTAATCTGCATCTGTGAAGCCATGCAACTTCCCTTCATCTGTTTGTCTGTACCATAAGCCATACTCAGATGTGCCCCTGAGATATCTCAAGACATGTTTGCCTACCTTCCAAAAGAGCTTGGTAGGCTTAACCATCACTTGACTAAGCTTGGTTCACCGCATAACATATGTCTGGTCTTGTATTAATTAAATACATGAGAGAATCCACCAATTGTTCATAGACAGTAGCATCCACTACCTCTGTCGATGTAGTATCCTCTTTCCTCCAATTTCCTGGAAGAGGAGTATCCATGGGCTTGCAGTCCTGTATGTGAAACTTACCAAGTATCTCCTAAGCATACTTTCCTTGAGACACAAACATTTCACCTTCTTGTTGCCATATTTCCAATCCAAGGAAATAACAAAGGAGGCCCAAATCCTTCATCTCAAAATCCTTTGCAAGATCCTCCTTGCATGAGTGTATTAACTGCTCATCACCTGTTAGTATTAAATCATCAACATAAAGAACAATGATTAAAATATTTCCCTCCACCACAATTAGGTATAGGTTTTCATCTGCCACATTCTTGGTGAAGCCAATTCCAGTGAAATAGTTGTCGATCCGTGTCTACCAAGGACGAGGTGCTTGCTTCAGCCCATACAATGCTCTTTTGAGTCTGTACACAGGCGACTCACTGCTAAAGATATCAAATCCTTTAGGCTGCTCAATGTACACTTCTTCCTCAATGATCCCATTAAGGAACACACTCATCACATCCATATGGTGAATGTGCCAACCCATTTGTGCTGAGAGAGAAAGGATGGTCCTTATGGAAGAATACCGTGCGACAGGTGCAAAGGTTTCCTCATAATAAATCTCCTCGATTTGTGAGAAGCCTCGAGAAACAAATCTTACCTTATACTGCTCGACGCTCCCATCAACAACTTTCTTTCCCTTGTATATCCATCTTGAACCTACCATTGATTTACCAACCGACCTTGGAACAATCTCCCAATCATAATTTAAGACAATGGAGTCATACTCCTCCACCATGGCATCTACCCATGTGAGCTCTTGTGTTGCTTCCTCAAAGGAAGATGGCTCTGTCACGATACACTTGCTAGTGAGAGCCATGTATCCAGTGAATTGGCCAAGTCATTGTCTCTGTCTATGCTGTGAAGTACAAACTCCTACATTCTTGTGCCGCATCAAGCTTTAGCCTCTCAGCTTATGTGGTACGCTTTCTACCTGTTCTGATGTTTGGCTCTACGTGAGTGGACTCCTCCACTCCATGATCCTTCTCCTATGGCTGATCCACATCTTGAGGCTCATCTATGGGAATAAGAAGTTCCTCCTCTACATGCAAGTGTAGCTCCCTCTCAAGTGACAACTTCATGGCTTTCACCTCATTGAATTTTATATCATGTCGCACCACAGTCATTCGACTATTTTTCAAATACACATGATAATTATGGGTGTTTCTGTGTACCCCACAAATATCCCAACTTCTGCAGTCGGCTCCAGCTTATTCCTGGCATCCTTAGTCACATGAATGTAAACAGATGAGCCAAAAATATTTAAATGAGAAATATCTAGCTTCTTACCAGTAAAAGCTTCTTTAGGTGTAGTCATTCAAGGTACTCTATGAGGACAACGCTTTTGCACATAAACGGCAGTGTTGCATGCTTCCACCCACAAGTGAATTGGTAGGCCCTGGTCATGAAGCATAGCTCATGCAACACCCACGATCGTTATGTTCTTCCTCTCTACAGCCCCATTCTGTTGTGGGTTATGAGGCACTATTAATTCTCTTCAAATTCCTTAGAGATATATCCACCACCATTATCGCTTCGCAGAGCCTTCACTTGCTTCCCCGACTCCTTCTCCACCAATTCTTTAAACTTACTGAACTTTGAGAATGTTTTATCCTTCTTCTACATGAAGAAGATCCAGCATATACGAGAATATTAATCAACAAAAAGAGCATAATACCTATGTTTTTTTGTTGAAGCAACTAAGAAAGGTCCACACACGTCTATGTGAATTCTCTCCAAGATCACCGAAGCACGGTTCTCCTTCTCATGAAAGGTGGTCTTCACAAACTTACCCATAGTACATCCCTTTCACTGATCTGACTGCACAAGACTACCCTTGGGAAGCCTAGTAGAAATCTACTGCAAAATCTTCAAAGTGCCATGGTGAAGATGGCCCAATCTTCTGTGCCATAATTCACCCTCATCCTGGCTCACCACTTCTTCTACTTTTCCCATCATTTCATCACAGCCATATACCTCTAGCTTGTAGATATTCTTAACTCGAATCCCTATCCTCTTAGTTTAACCTATTTTTTAATGTTGTAGGAAATCTTTTCCCTTGCTGAAAACAACATCATAACCTTTGTCCTCCAACATCACGACCAAGACCAAGTTCTTCCTCAAACCTGGAACATGAATAAAATATTTCAACATATATGGTTTACCTGACTCCCTCTTAGAGGTAATGGTTCCAATGTCAGTCGCATTGTATCTACCATCGTCACCCATCTCTATATGCATTTGTAGATCTTTCTCCTCCAAGTCACTAAAAAACTCCTTGTCTCCTGTCATGTGGAAGGAAGCACCACTATTAAGGTACCACATCGATCCCATTGCGCTTGAAGCTAAGCATGAAATAAAGGAGAAATCAAGTTCAATTTTCGAGGCAAGGGCTTCACCAGCTACAACTGTAGCAGCCTTCTTGTTCTTATTTTTCTGTGGGCATTTAGTGGTGAGATGCCCATGTTCATGACAGTGAAAACACTTCACCTTAGACAAATCCAGCTTCTTGCCTTTAGCCTCGTATTTTCGATGGGATTTATTCCCCTTCCCTTTCCTTTCTTTGGCAACCAAAGCACAATTCTCTTCATTATCATTATTTGATGAAGATCCATCCCTCGTACTTCACCTTATCTCCTCCTGCACTAGATCCAACCAAAGACGCTTCCAATCTGACAGTTTCTCCCATCCATTGATAGAGTTTTTATAACTGTGCCAACTCTTCAGAAGCCCAAGGAGAGCCAAGCTCACCATGTCATCATCCGCAACGATGATTCCAACACTCCCCAGCTCATCCTTACATTGTACAAACTTCGTGAGATATTTTGGAATATTTTCTCCCTTCTCCATTTTGATTTTTTTGAGCTTCTCTTTTAGTGCCAACTTCCTATGGTCGCTGCTGCTTTGGAAAAGATCTGTCAAAAAATTCCACATTGAAAATGGAGTGGCTTTCCCATGAATTTTGACACAATATGGTCTTTCACACCTTCCAATAGAATTCTTCCTATCTTCGCTACTTTATTTTTCCAGGCGTCAAGTAATGCATCATCCTACAAAGTGGGCTTAGGAACATCACTATCAATGAACTCCTTCAGTCCATTATCTTCAAGCACCACCTCCATCTTGTCCTTCCAGGATATGTAGTTGGATCTGCCTTCAAGTGCATACTATAACCGCAACCATTGAAAGCCATTTCAATGTATACTCAACTGTCGCAACAAGAAATTCTTACAACAAATTCAAATTGTCCACCAGCACAAAACTCAGCACCGCTTCAATATTGCACTCTCCAGTGATCAACACTGCTCCAATACCATGCATAAATTATACAAGATGCATGTGTATTACTGGATCCTCCTGATCTAACAAATTAATCTGATGTCAAATACAAAATCCTTCCACTTAATTCTTTGCGAAAATTAAATCGCTAATTGCAACACACATATGAAGAAAATCAATTACACATAGCAAGAATGTTTTATTGGGAAATATTAAAGCTAAAAACCCCAACTATCCTATATTATGTATATCAATGGAACTTGTAACAATCTCATACAAACCTTAGTACATCAAGCTCTCAGTAAAATCAACAATCGTCACACACTGTCATGCAGAAATTTGCATATCTATGCACCAATTTCTTGCCTCTTGACAGCCTACCTCCACTGCTCAATCCTTATTGAAGAAGACCCATGAATGAATTTGATCTTGCCTTGCCTTGACTGTGCAATCCTCATTGGCAACTCCAATGTGTGTTGGATGCATTGAATGCATTAATATAGTCACAACAAATAGTCCATATCACCCTTCCATCTATCTCTCCACTCGGTCTCCACTGGAACTGACATGCAAGTAGTTAACTATTGCATTTTTTCAGTTGCAAGTGACTCTCTAGTTTTGAATTAATTAAATAATTAATTCACTAAACTCTCACTAGTGTATCTTTAGTTAGAACTATATAAAACTATCACAACTGAGTTAAACTAAATACCAACTCCCATAACTACTCTTCCAACTCTGTCACAACTTGCCACTATCAATTATAATTAAGTCCTCCATGCATGAGTCACCAACCACCCTAGGAATTGCGTAATTCCTTCAGCCCACTGATTTTCCAAATCTGTTCATTGAAATAAAGTGCTCCAAGAGAATAAGTTTATGTTTATTGTCGAGTGATTATTAAGGGCTAATAATAATCGACATGCATCTATTTTTAGATTAGTGATCTATAAATAGACTTTTCCCAATATTCTAAAAATATAAATTCATCCAAAGATAGAATTTTCTCAACCATCTAGAATCATCATCCTACTAACTTTAGAATATGCTCACCATTCTAAAAATAGACATACACCTAAAAATAGGCTGCAATCCCCACTTAGTGAAGGTGCTTAGTTTTCACTAACCTCATCATCTTGTTGAATCTCAACACATCATGAATCTGCATACCTTCCAATAACCTAGACTACTCATTTGAGATAGATTTTGATAAGAGCATATTGAACCCCACTACAATATCCTTTAAATAAATTTATAGATGTAATTACATAATGATATGGGCTTGTACCAATCAAAAGAAATAGAATCATTAGACTTTGGTATCAATGCAATGAAGATAGTATTGAAGGTTTTCATCATCTTCCGAGAAGATATGGAATCATTGATAATACTCATAAAGTAATTTTCAATTATATTATAAAAACCTATAAATAATTTTGGGCCAACTATCTTGCTCATGACTCTTGTCCTTTTGAAAACTATGAAGAACAAGTTGGAGCTCATCCTTTGTAATCTCTTCTAATAAAATCTAGTTATCTTCTTCATTTATGAATATTGTAAAGAAAGAATTCATTAAATAATCACCTCAACAATTAAACAATTGACTTTCTTTTTTGTATTTTTTCTTAAAATTATCCACACCCAGATGAGAAATTTCTTCAAAATTCTAGGTCATGATTTGGTATCTCCTAGATGGTATTAATCTTCTTCCAAAAAATTTCATATCTATGAAAAATATTTTCATTTTCCTTGGTTAACCACAAGGCCTTGCTCTTAAGTATTTGTGCTACTTTCTTATCTTCTAATAACCTTATCTTCTTTTTATACATTAGCTTGACCCCAAATTTGAATGCATAATAAAGAAATCAAGTGTGCTCTCTATTATACAAACCCTCCAATAGAGATTCCACACATAATAGGTCCGCATAATACTTCACTATTTTCTTATGATTCTAACCATCTAATAATTTTGTAATCTTCTTTAATTTCATTTCAAATTGAAGTGCAACTATCTATTTGAATGACTCATCAAAGGGTTCCCACGACTCCTTTACAAATCTAACTTAGTGTTCCTCTAGAAAGACAATATGGATTAAATGTGTTAGGAAGTTTCTTCCCAACTTTCACAATCTCGCAAAAAATGGCATATGATCATATTATTCACCTAAACCAATCCGTTATTAATTCTAATCAAATCCTCAATAACATAATCACTCACCAAGAACCCTTGAATATGCTTTGATGACCTAACATCCCTAGTCCTCATATTATTATAAGTAGGATTCTACTTCATATGCTCAATGTCATAAGAAATCTCTTCATCTTTATTGCAAAAAAAAAATACTTGAATAAGGAATTTGCATTTATATTTGGATCCCAAATTTCATTTATATTGTTAAAAATAATGATATTACCTTGATTGAGGAGACTCGTGGAAAATATTTTATCTTAATAGACCACCTAGTCAACATATGGCTCATAGATATTTATCACAGTGGACTCTTCACCAAGCTCTTGAGCATAAAGAATTTCACCTAAGCATGAGTCAAAGAAGAAAACATTAGTACAATTATTAATTATTTTCCACCATGACAAAATTAAAACCCCATAAGGAATCGTAGGGTCCACATAATCTGAATCGTGATCTTTGAGAATCTTCTCCAACATAGATATGCATTTTTTCTACCATATATAGTTTCTTATAATAATAATAGATCCATCTTGTGTAAATCCATATGCCTATGAAGGGCTTGTTTTTTCAAGGGGTAAAAATTATGGGTTGCATTTACTAAGGATATGGGTTTCTCTATGGATACCTTCAATAAGACATTATTTACCAACTAGAATATCCTTCTCTTATTTTATTTGACTATAGACATATAAGACATTCTACTCATTTTTTACTGGGAAAAAAAAAAAAACAATTCATTCATTCCAAAATCACCCTATTCCTAAATGGTCTTAGGCTAAAAAAGATCTATATGAACCCTCATATACACACCATCCCTTAATAGAAGTGAAATTTGTATCTAATAATTTTCTACACTTATATTCATTGAAAAATTCAACTAGATTCACCTCCATTGTAATCAATGATGCAAAATCTATGGAGAGAAAATCGTCTCCTTATTATTTTCAACCATAAAATATAGGGGAGGATATCCTCTCTTATTTAGGCTTGGTATCAACTCCTTAACTAGCCCAAAATAGCCCATGTCTTCAAAATTAACTTGGGCGGTATCGAGAAAAACCTTATCCTTATTATTGGAGTCCAAAATTTGTAAAAGTGTATGAGTTTAACCTTGACTTCAATGATCATTACAAGGAAGAATGACTGGACATGACAATTTTTGTGACTCTCCAAACCCTTTAGTCTCACTAGAACACTTGTACACCTCCTTATCCCTTCTTGCTTAGAGAGTCAGATATTTCTTGGTGCGCACAACCTCCATTAAAGAGTTGTTGTAGTTGTTTTCATAAGCATCCTCTTTAGAATTTAATCCATTCTTCTTAATGTTAGGTCCCTATATGACTAGTATAGTCCCTTATTGTTGTTAGTGTAACCCCCTTATTGTTATTATTGTACCCTTTTAACCCCCATTTTGTTATTATTGTGCCCTTAAATTATTATTGTTAGGTCGGCTAGGATTACATTGTGGCCCACTAGGATTACATTATGGCCTCATGGACTCCTATATATAGAAAGGAGGTTTTGTAAATTGTATCATCCAAGAATTTTTCATTTATGTAATGTATTGGAGGTTTCCCCCTTGGAGTGGCTCATTTCTAAGGCATTGATATCTCTTTTCTTCTATTTTTGAGCTGGTTACACAATATTTGGTATTAGAGCTTTGGATTCTAGGGTTTCGCTGCTCCAAACAGGTCATCGTGGAATTTTTGCTATAACGTTTTTTCTAAGAAGTTTCAGAAGTTGAAATTTTTAGGGTGTGAAGCTGAAATCCTGAGGAAGATTTTCTAAAAATTTCAGAGCTTGGTTCGCAATATTTTCAGAGATATGATCTATGGAAGTTAGGTCTTTTTTCAGGCTCCTAAACATGTCATCGTGGAATTTGCGCTATAATTTTTTTTCTAAAAGGGTTCAGAATCTGAAATTATTATGGTACGAAGCTGAAATCCTGAAGACATTCGTCAAAAAATTTCAGAGCTTGTTTCGCAATATTTTTGGAGATATGATCTGTGGAAGGTAGTGCTTTTTCAAGCTCCTCAGTTTCATCTCAAAGAGGTGATCGTGGGAAAAGTTCAATAGCTCTCTCTCTGTGCATCAGATTGGAGTGCCGTAAAAATTGTTTGCAAGCACACGGACTTTAGTTTCTTGGATATCAATTTCAGAGACGAAGGAGGAAACTGTGACACGTGGCAAGTCGTAAAAGTTTGATCTACTAAACCAATCCATAATTAGGTCATTGTGGGAGACTAGACACAACTTTGTCTTGGAGAATCCAAATCAGGTCAGACCTATGGCATTCAAAATATAATTTAGAGGGCTACGTTGGTACCCAAAATAAGATATTGAAGTGCTTCAATCACAAATATAATCCAATTTCAATATCGAGCTCTTCAAAAGCAAGAAAAAGGTGTGTATTTTGTTTCCGAATTGCATAAGTCTTGTTTGAAGAATCAATTGGAATTGATTCCAAGGGCATACTTTAGAATAGATATCATTATTGGGTTCTAAAATATGCCCCGTAAAAATAATTCAACACCCATTAAGCCTTCATAAGGCTCTACTATGACTCATGAAGATGAAGAATTGCAACATGATCTATCAAAATTACAATAGCAAGTGCAACAAATTTCACTCTCACAAAGAGCAACAAAAAATCAAATGGAAGTTTTGAAGAAAGGCGTGGAAGATAAGATGGATGGCGTGGAAGCTAAGATGGATGGCATGGAAGCTGGCGTGGAAGCTAAGATGGATGGCATGGAAGCTAAGATGGATGACATGAAATACAACATGGAAAACATGAAGAATGATCTAAAAACAGACATCGAAGGTTTGAGAAAGTTGATACAAGAAATGTTTCCTAATGGTAAAAATATAGTAGAAGAACCTCATGATGAGAAAAAAATCAATGTTAATTGTGATTTCATAAACTCTAATGTTGGCGGGAAGAACCACCATATTCCAAAAATGGATATGAGGAAGTTTGATGGAAAGGACCCTGTAACATGGATACTACATATGGAGCAATATTTTGATCTCTATAATGTGCAAAACACACAAAAGGTACGCATTGCAACTTTACATTTAGAACAAAATACATTTTTATGGTATCAATGGCTTTGCTCCCGTAAAAAAATTGTCACTTGGTCAATTTTTACGAAAGAAATGATAGCACATTATGAGGATACAAAGAGCAACACCTTCTTTATCCAATTGATAAATCTCAAACAAGAGGGTTTAGTGGGGCAGCACATTGAGGAATTCCAAAAATTGAATATAAGGGTAACTGATATTCCAGAGGAACACAGGATCGATCTCTTTATAGGCACTTTAAAGGATAATATCCAACATGAAGTTCGCATTTTGGAACCAGATTCATTAGAGAAGGCATTCAAGTTGGCAAGAAAAGTTGAATGTAAAATAACGGCAAAAAGGAAGCCTACCACTCAATTCTATAAAGAAGGAAGTGTTGCTACGCCTAGATTTCCACAACCTACAAGGTTGACACCACAACAATTGGAAGAAAAAAGAGCAAAAGGGCTTTGCTACAGTTGTGATAGAAAATACACTAAAGGTCATAAGTGTGCTGAGAAGAAATTGTTTTACATAGATTGTGAAGAAGAAGAAGAAAATGAACAAGAAGAGGATATACACCAGGAACCAGCCCTAGAAGAGGAAGAAATGAATCCGACCATATCGTGTAATGCACTGGCAGGAATTACCACTCCTCAAACTCTCAAGATAGTAGGAAAAATCAAGAAGAAAAGGTAATAGTGTTGATTGATTCAGGTAGCACCCATAATTTTATTCATTGTAAGGTAGCCAAGGAATTAAATTGTTTCCTATACCCAGCACCAGAATGTCAAGTGATGGTTGCAAATGGAGGAACTATAAATTGCTCTGGAAAATGCCATAATATCAAGCTAACCATGGGGGAATATGTGTTGACCAGTCCAATGCTTTCCATTCCTATGGGAGGTGCTGATGTTGTACTAGGAGTACAATGGTTACAATATTTGGGGACGGTAGCTTTTAATTTTCAAGAACTTTTCTTGAAATTTTTTTCAGAAGGAAAGGAAGTTGAATTACAGGGTACTGCAGAGAAGCCGGGAAAGATAATAAGCTCTAATGTCATGAAAAATCTTCTAAAGAAAGAAAAACGAGGTGTAATTGCACAATTATGCTCACTAGAAGTTCCAACATCAAAATCATCTATTTCTGCAGATCTCCAACAAGTCTTGGACAATCATTCCAAGGTGTTTGAAACTCCCAAAGGACTCCCACCTATTCGTGACCATGATCATGCTATTCATTTGATTCCAGGAAGTGTTCCTCCAAACATCCGGCCTTATAGATATCCTTACTTCCAAAAGAGCGAAATTGAACGTATGATTGCAGAAATGTTAGAGGCGGGTATAATTCAACCTAGTCAAAGTTCTTTTTCTGCTCCTGTAGTATTGGTACACAAGAAGGATGGATCATGGTGAATGTGTCCGGATTATAGGGAGCTCAATAAGCTCACCATTAAAGACAAATTTCCCATTCCTGTGATTGATGAATTATTGGATGAATTAAATGGAGCAATTTATTTTACCAAGTTGGATCTTCATTCAGGATATCATCAAATTAGAATGAAGACTGAAGATATTCCAAAAACAACATTTCAAACTCGTGAGGGTCATTATGAATTTTTGGTCATGCCTTTTGGCCTTACCAATGCACCTTCTACATTTCAAGGGTTGATGAATTCCATTTTCAAACCCTTCCTTAGAAAATTTGTGCTAGTATTTTTTTGATGATATACTAATCTACAGCAGGTCTTGGAAGGATCATGTTGAACATGTTGACAGGGTGCTCAAACTATTGCAGGAGAAACAATTATATGCAAAAACATCAAAATGTTTCTTTGGAGTACAAGAGGTGGAATATCTGGGTCACATTATATCTCACAAGGGTGTTAAAGTAGACCCTAACAAAATTAAAGCCATTAAGGAATGGAAAGTCCCCACGACCATAAAGCAGTTGCGAGGATTTCTCGGGTTAACAGGGTATTATCGCAAGTTTGTTAAGAATTATGGGAGAATAGCAGTACCTATAACAACATTATTGAAGAAAGATGCATTTTCATGGAATCCTTAAGCAACTAAGGCCTTTGAACATCTTAAAGAGGCAATGTGCCTAGCACTGGTCTTAGCTATGCCAAACATCACAAAAACCTTTCTTGTGGAATGTGATGGCTCAGGAAATGGAATTGGTGCAGTTTTAATGCAGGAAGGAAGACCCATTTCTTTTGAAAGTCATCCAATCAAAGGAAAGTATTTACAAAAACCTATTTATGAGAAGGAAATGTTAGCAATACTGCATGCACTAAAGAAATGGAGAACTTACCTAATGGGAAGACACTTCAAGGTAAAAACTGATCATGGTAGTCTTAAACACTTTTTGGAACAAAGACTATCTTCAGAAGAGCAGAAAAAATGGGTCACAAAGATGTTGGGTTATGACTTTGAAATAATCTACAAAAAAGGAAAGCTTAATGTTGTTGCAGATGCACTCTCAAGAAAGAATGAAGAGGTGGAAGCATTGCTTTGTGCCATTTCTATTATCCAACCAGATTGGATAACTGAAACAAGAGATGAATGGAAGAAGGACAAAGATGTATGGACACTCATTCAAAATTTGCAGCAAGATCCTAGTACATCTTATACATTTAGTTGGAAAAATGATTCCTTATGGTACAAAGATCGATTATATCTTTGCAATAATTCCCAACTAAAACAAAATATTCTTCTGGAATTGCACACTTATCCTTTAGGAGGACACTCAGGATTTTTAAAAACTTACCACAGGGTGAAGAAAGAATTTTTTTGGGATGGCCTTAAATTTGATATTCAAAAGTTTGTGGCGGAATGTTTGGTTTGCCGGCAGAATAAAGTGGAGACAATTAAGACCCCGGGACTTCTATAACCTTTATCCATTCCAAGTCAACGTTGGGAGGAGATTTCAATGGATTTTATCACAGGTTTACGTAAGTCCAAAGGAAAGAATGTCATCATGGTGGTAGTTGATAGACTTACCAAGTATGCACACTTTTGTGCATTATCTCATCCATTTAAATCAAGTACAGTTGCTACTACATTTATGGAAACAATTCAAAAGCTACATGGAAACCCAAAGGTTATTGTGAGCAACAGAGATCCCATTTTTACTGGAAATTTTTGGACAGAGTTATTTTCTTGTTTGGGTACTCAATTAGCTCATAGCTCATCTTATCATCCTCAATCCGATGGTCAAACTGAGATAGTAAATAAATGTTTGGAAGGATATCTTCGTTGTTTTGTATCTGATAAACAAACACAATGGGTCAAGTGGTTACCTCTCGCCGAATGGTGGTATAACACTTCCTTCCATACTGCAGCAAAAATGACCCCATTTATGGCACTTTATGGATATCATCCACCATCCATCACATCATCTTTAAGGGAAAATTCGAAGGTTCAAGCAGTGGAAGATCACATCGAGCATCAGCAAGAAGTTCTCCAACTCTTAAAGGATAACCTGAATTTGGCACAAATCGAATGAAACAACAGGCAGATCAACATCGCAGCGAGAGAAGTTTTGATGTAGGAGATTGGGTATTTTTACGGCTACAACCATATAAACAAATGTCCCTCAAGCAAGCTAAGAAGGATAATAAATTATCGCCAAAGTACCATGGTCCTTACAAGGTGTTGCAAAAGATTGGTACTATGGCATACAAATTGGAGCTTCCTGCTTCTTCGCGAGTACATCCAGTTTTCCATGTTTCATGCTTAAAGAAGGTTATAGGAGAAAATCTTCCAGCTCAAACAATATTGCCAGAACTTGATGAGGAAGGAAAAATCATATTGGAACCAGAAGCGGTCATGGAAACAAGAACTCGACAACTACGGAATCGATCAATTTCAGAGTATCTCATCAAGTGGAAGAACTTACCCACTGAAGATTCTACATGGGAGGATGAGAATTTTATACAACAGCACCCAGAGCTACTCAAGCGTTGAGGACAACACTTTTTTTGAAGGAGAGGGGCATGTTAGGTCCCTATATTACTAGTATAGTCCCTTATTGTTGTTAGTGTAACCCCCTTATTGTTATTATTGTACCCTTGTAACCCCTATTTTGTTATTATTGTGCCCTTAAATTATTATTGTTAGGTCGGCTAGGATTACATTGTGGCCCACTAGGATTACATTATGGCCCCATGGACTCCTATATATAGAAACGAGGTTTTGTAAATTGTATCATCCAAGAATTGTTCATTTATGTAATGTATTGGATGTTGCCCCCTCGAAGTGGCTCATTTCTAAGGCGTTGATATCTCTTTTCTTCTATTTTTGGAGCTGGTTACACAACAGTTAAGACGAAATTTCTTTTTGAATTTGAGATCACATTTTGTCACTTTGTGACCATATCAATGAAATATTATACATTGGAAATGGATTCTAGAATAGTCAAAAATCAAGGCATGAGAAATAGGACCTTTTTGAATATACATCTCTTTCACTAATCCTTGAAGATCCGGGTCAATTGTAATCCATTTAATAGCCATGATTTTTTACTCCAATCAATTCATACTCACCTCCATGAACAAGCCAATAACATTCCTTATCTCCCTAAACACATATGGAAAAAATAATTCTAATGGTAAACTTAGTGACTTAAGCCATATAAGAACAACGTCATATCTTTTGCATTTTTCATTGAATAAAGAACATAATTTCATAAGGATTAATGTAGTTGAACCCTAGTTCCACCTGTTCACTAAGATCATATCTTCATGTTGATATGGCAACAAGATGATGAGCTTAGTGGAAATAATTTGCCTTCACGAAGTGGGCCCGCATGCTATTTTTGGCGCAAAGTCTATTTTTAGACTATGTCTAATTTTAGACATTTGGATCATGTTCTATGAGTTGTAGGATGCTATTTGTGGATGGTTGGTCAAGTTGGAAAAAATATATGGACTTTTATTTTTAGACATATTGGGCGGAATCTATTTTTAGATTGCCAGTCTAAAAATAGATATGTCGAATATTATTAGCTCTTAATAATATTTGGACTATAAACATTATCTTATTCTCTTGGAGCACTTCAATTAAGTGCACAGATGTGGCACAGGAGCTGACAGAAGGAATTACGCTATTCCTGAGGGTTAAGTGGAGCTATTGCATGGATACTTCAGTTAGAACTCATGTGAGAGAGTTTGGTGGAGTTGATTGAGGAGTTAATGGAGTTTTGTTCAGTTTAACTAATCTAAACATAGTTGAACTAGTTGTATTTAGTCTAACTGATTAATACACTAGTGAAGAGTGTTGTGAATTAATTATTAATTAATTCACTAATTACAAAATCATTAATCAACTAAATAATACATCAGTTAAATTCAGTGCATGGACAGTTTCAGTGGAGACCAGTGCAGAGATAGGTGAAAGAGTAGGTTAACTATCAGTTGTGACTATATTGTTGCATATTTGCAACAGCGAGTGATTGGAGAAGCCAACGAGGATTTTGTAGTACAAGCCAGGTGGTTCAAGTTATTTAATGAGCCATCCTACAGCATTTATTATTCAATAGAGGCTGGCTCTCAGGTGGCAGAGATTGGAGCATGTGTTTTGCTAGATCTAGCTTGATTAGTGTGTAGCAATTGGAGGTTGTACTCAGAACTTGTGAGGAGCTTTGTACAATGATTGTTACATGATCTCTATGACATATAATATAAAGATATTTGGGGTTTTTAGCTTTAAGCTTTCCCATGAAATATTGTGTTCATATGTGTGATTTTTTATGGTTTTAATGTGCACATGCAATTTATTTTATTTCCGCATGTAATGATCAATGGTAGAAGAGATTCTGTATTGTGCATGAAGTTAAAATAGTGTGTGATCAGGAGAATATCGGTGAAGAATATATCAGTTATTCAAAATTCTAACATGGTATTGGAGCGATATTGATCATTGGAGCAATTGCAAAACATTGAAGCGGTTGAGCTTTGTGCTGGTGGAATTCAAATTTGCTGCAATGTTTTCTTGGTGTCGAAGTTGAGATGTCTTTCAACGGATTGCGATTGGAGTATGCCCTTGAGGGCAGCTCGAATTATATTGCATGGAAAAATAGGATGGAGGCGGTGCTGGATGAAAATGGGTTGAAGGAGTTCATAGATGCAAAATTCCAAAACCTACTTCTAGTGATGTTGCCGTACTTGACGCATGGAAAAAGAAGACAGCAAAGTCTCAAAGAATTCTGTTGGAAGGTGTGAAGGATCACATAGTGTCCAGCCTTCGTGGTAAGGTTTCTCCATTCTTTATGTGGAAAGCTTTGACAGATTTATTTCAAAGAAAGAGCGACCAGAGGAAGTTGGCGCTTAAGGATAAACTCAGGAACATAAAAATGGAGAAAGGCGACAGTATGCCCAATTATCTCACGAAGTTCATCCAATGCAGGGATGAGCTGGGAAGTGTAGGGGTTACTGTTGATGATGAGGACTTGGTGAGCTTGGCTCTCCTTGGGCTTTCAAAGATTTGGCATTCCTATCAGGACTCTGTCAATGGTTGGGAGAAATTGCCAGGATGGGAGCGACTTTGGTCAGATCTTGTGCAAGAGGAGATAAGGCGAACTACCACAGACGGATCTTCATCAAAGAACTCTGATGAAGAAAATTGCGCTTTGGATGCCAAAGCAAATAAGGGGAAGAGAAAGAAGAATTCTTCTCAATTCAGTGCGAAAGGCAAGAATTAGGACATGTCCAATGTGAAGTGCTTTCAGTGTCACCAACACGGACATTACGCCACTAGTTGTCCACAGAAGAAGAAAAATAAGCAGGCTGCTGGATCTGCAGTGGGAGAGGCCTTAGCCTCGCAGTTTGAGCTGGATTTTTCACTGATCGCATGTTTGGTCTTAAGTGTGATGGGTTCAGTCTGGTTTCTTGACAGTGGTGCATCTTCTCACATGACAGAAGATTGAGATTTGTTTACTGATTTGGATGAGAAAGATCTTGGAGTGCACATCGAGATGGGCGATGATGGTAGATACAGTGCGACCGGTATCAATACCATTTCCTTTGAGAGGGAGTCTGGTAAACCCTTCATATTGAAGGAAGTGATGCATGTTCCAGGATTGAAGAAGAATCTGATCTCTATGGTGATGTTAGAAGACAAGGGATATGCTGTTTTCTTAAGCGAGGGAAAGGATTTCCTGCGTAGTAAGGCAATTGGTGAGACCCGGAGGATAGGGGTTCGATTTAATAACCTTTATCAATTGCAGGTAGATGGATGGGCAGCAATGGCAGGCAAGGCAGACGGAGTGGTGAGCCAGGATGATGGTGAGTTGTGACATCAGAGATTAGGCCACCTTCACCTTGGAGCTTTGAAGATACTGCATCAGATTTCTACTGGGCTTCCTAAGGGTACTCTTGCGCATTTATATCAGTGCAAAGGATGTACTTTGGAAAAATTTGTGAAAGCCACCTTTCACGAGAAGGATAGTCACGCCACGACGATCCTTGAGAGAATTCACACAAACGTGTGTGGACCTTTCTCAGTAGCTTCGACAGCAAAGAACAGCTACTATGTGATATTTTTTGATGATTTTTCTCGTAAGTGTTGGATCTTCTTGATGCAGAAGAAGAGCAAGACATACTCAAAGTTCTGTGAGTTCAAGGCACTGGTTGAGAAAGAATCGGGGAAGCAGGTGAAGGCTCTTAGGAGAAAAAAAGGTGGTGAATTCATCTCTGGTGAATTCAAGGACTTTTGCAGGGTAGAAGGAATTCGAAGAGAGCTCATAGCACCTCATAACCCACAATAGAATGGGGTTGCTGAGCAAAAGAACATAACGATCATGGGTGTTGCATGGGTGATGTTGCATGATCAAGGCCTTCCCATACACTTGTGGGCTGAGGCATGCAATACTGCGATATATGTGCAGAACTATTGTCCTCATAGGATACTTGGCATGAGTACACCCGAGGAGGCGTTTTCTGGTAAGAGGCCTGATATTTCCCATTTGAGTATTTTTGGTTCACCTGTTTACATTCATGTGATGAAGGATGCTAGGAAGAAGCTAGAGCCAACTGCAGAGGTTGGGATATTTGTGGGGTACACTAATACACCCCACAACTATCGTGTGTATTTTCCAGATAGTCGCAAGACTGTTGTGCGATGAGATATCAAATTTCATGAGGAGAAAGCCATGAAGTGTTCGCTTGAGAGGGAGCCACACTTGCATGCATATGAGGAGCTATTAGTTCCTAAGGATGAGCTTCAGGATGTGGATCAGCCATAAGAGGAAGTTCATGGAGTGGAAGAGACCACTCATGCAGCGCCAACCATCAGAGGGCGGAAGCGCACTACAGAAGTTGAGCGACTAGCTCAATATGCAGAGAAGGTTGTAAGAGCACCTACATCACAATGCAAACAGAGACAGTCACCTGATCAGTATACTAGATACATGGCTCTTATGAGCAAGTGTATCGTGACAGAGCCATCCTCTTTTGAGGAAGTTGTGGAGGATCCCGCATGGGTAGGTGCCATGGTGGAAAGGTAGGATTCGATTGTCAGAAACAGTGCATGGGATATTGTCGCGAGGCCAGAAGGGAAATCAGTGGTGGGTTCGATATGGATCTATAAAGTGAAGAACGCAGCTGACGGGAGTGTGGAGAAGTAAAAGGCAAGATTTGTTGCCCGAGGCTTCTCACAGATTGAGGAGATCGATTATGAGGAAACCTTTGCACCTGTCGCAAGGTATTCTTCCATACGGATGATTCTTTCTCTCTCAGCACAGATGGGGTGGCACATTCATCAGATGGATGTGAAGACTATGTTCCTCAATAGATTCATTGAGGAGGAGGTGTACATAGAGCAGCCTGAAGGTTTTGAGATCTTCAGCAGCGAGTCGCATGTGTGCAGGCTCAAGAGAGCATTGTATGGGTTGAAACAAACACCTTGTGCTTGGTACACATGGATAGACAGTTATTTCACCGGACTTGGATTCTCCAAGAGTGAGACGGATCCAAACCTATACCAGATAGTGGTGGAGGGTAATTTTTTGATCATTGTACTTTATGTAGATGATTTTATTTTGAAGGGTGATGAACTGTTGATACACTCATGCAAGGCTGATCTTGCAAAGGAGTTTGATATGAAGGACATGGGCCTCCTTCATTATTTCCTGGGATTGGAAATTTGGCAGCGCAGTGATGGACTATTTGTTTCTCAAGGCAAGTATGCCCTAGAGATACTGGAGAAGTTCAACATCCATGGCTGCAAGCTTGTTGATACTCCTCTTCCTGGTGGATGGAGGAAGGAGGATGCTACTTCGGCGGAGGTAGTGGATGCCACTGTTTATCGATAGTTGGTGGGTTCGCTTATGTATTTGGTCAATACACGACCCGACATATGCTATGCTGTTAACCAGCTTTCACAAGCTATGGTTAAGCTTACCAAGCTCTACTAGAAGGCGGGAAAGCATTTATTGAGATATCTTGGAGGCACATCGGGATATGGATTATGGTACAGACAGTCGGATGAGGTGAGGCTATGTGGCTTCACGGATGCAGATTGAGCAGGGAGCCCAACAAACAGAAAGAGCACATCTAGAGGGATTTTCAGTATCGGGTCAACAGCAGTTTCTTGGTATAGCAGGAAGCAGAGATCCATGGCACTCAGTTCAGTAGAGGCCGAGTATATGGTAGCAAGTTTGGCTGCATGCGAGGCTATATGGATAAGGAAGATCCTGGTCGAGTTGTTCGGTTCACACTTAGATCCTACTGTGATTTATTGTGATAATCAGAGTTGCATAAAACTCTCGGTTAATCTGGTATTTCATGATATATCTAAACACATTGACATCCGGTATCATCATATCAGAGATTGTGTGCAGCGAAAGATCATGTTACTTTCATATATTCTCACGGAGGATCAGGATGTTGATATCTTGACGAAGGTGCTCACCAGGAGAAAATTCGAATACCACAGAGGAAGGATAGGGGTGGCATATAATCCTTATCTTGTTGAGAGGGAGTGTTGATATTGCAACAAGATGATGAGCTTAGTGGAAAGAAGTCGCCTTCACTAGGTGGGCCCGCAAGCTATTTTTGGCACAAAGTCTATTTTTAGACATATGGATCATGTTCTATGAGTTGCAGTATGCTATTTTTGGATGGTTGGTCAAGTTGGAAAAAATATATGGACTTCTATTTTTAGACATATTGGGTAGAATCTATTTTTAGATTGCTAGTCTAAAAATAGATATGTCGAATATTATTAGCTCTTAATAATATTTGGACTATAAACATTATCTTATTCTCTTGGAGCACTTCAGTTAAGTGCACAAATGTGGCACGGGAGCTGACAAAATGAATTACACTATTCCTAAGGGTTAAGTGGAGTTATTGCATGGATACTTCAGTTAGAACTCATGTGAGAGAGTTTGGTGGAGTTGATTGAGGATTTAATGGAGTTGTGTTCAGTTTAACTAATCTAAACATAGTTGAACTAGTTGTATTTATTCTAACTGATTAATACACTAGTGAAGAGTGGTGTGAGTTAATTATTAATTAGTTCACTAATTATAAACTCATTAATAAACTAAAGAATACATCAGTTAACTTCAGTGCATGGATAGTTTCAGTGGAGACCAGTGCAGAGATTGGTGAAAGAGTAGGTTAACTATCAGTTGTGACTATACTGTTGCATGTTTGCAACAACCAGTGATTAGAGAAGCCAATGAGTATTGCGCAGTACAAGCCAGGTGGTTCAAGTTATTTAATGAGCCATCCTACATCATCGATTACGCAATAGAGGAAAGCTCTCAGGTAGCAGAGATTGGAGCATGTGCTTTATTAGATCTAGCTTGATTAGTGTGTAGCAATTGGAGGTTGTACTGAGAGCTTGTGAGGAGCTTTGTACAATGATTGTTACATGATATATATGACATATAATATACAGATAGTTGGGGTTTTCAGCTTTAAGCTTTCCCATGAAATACTGTGTTCATATGTGTGATTTTTTATGGTTTTATTGTGCGCATGCAATTGATTTTATTTCCACATGTAATGATCAATGGTAGAAGAGATTTTGTATTGTGCATGAAGTTAAAACAGTGTGTGATCAGAAGAATCTCGGTGAATTATATATCAGTTATTCAAATTTCTACACTTCATCCACTTTTGACGAAAATATAAAAGGTACACACCCACTAGCCAAGAGACAAAACCGAGGGTAAAACCATAGGCCAAATTCCAAACTAGGTCTAGCTACTTCTTAAGGCTTTTCTCCCCTTTCTTGAACTTCAGAAATGACCAACCAAGGCTTGAGTTTCTAGGTTGACAATTTTATGTGTTTTTATGTTGTTCCCTATAACTAAACAAACCAAGGTTTCCTTCTTTCAAACCCCATGCTCATGTCTTCTTAAAATAGTGTTGCCTCCACTTTTTTTTTGCCACGTTCACTGCCACTACATTAGGTGAGCACTTTGGACCTTTCGTGCACTATCAATCGACCTCAACTTCACTTCATGAAATTGATTTGAAGCATCCTAAAATATAAGCTCTCACCCCTCTTAATGAGGCTAATGACTTCTCAACATGATCCTCCTCTACCAGATCATACTTTGAAGCAAATAATGAAAAATACATGGAGGATTGGTGTTTTACAAAGGATGGATCGACTAAAAGAGGAATATAATGTAGATCA
>JAXQQM020084855.1:0-213748 GCA_034641835.2 Pinus albicaulis | reverse complement strand
ATAGACTCTGTCTATATTGTTGTAACACATTTTGTTTTTTCAAAAACACAAATTTTCAATGAATACAACATTGCGTCATAACATGACTTCTTATGAATCCTTTGATTGTTAAGAAACACACACTCAAAGAAACGCTAAGTTGACGTATCAAATCTGCATAAAAAAATTTCAAAAAATAAGTAATAGAAAGCTAACAAAATTTCTCACAACTTTTATTTTTATTGCAAAATGAAATTCTACACAGAAAAATTGTTATAGTTTGCAGAAAGTTGAAGAACCGAAAAAAATGAAAATTTTTTCTCAAAAAAGGGCAAAAAGTGTAACCCAGCTTCACATTTTCAACCCCCGACTAAAAAATCAAGCATTGTACTCCATTTTTCACCCAAAGAACCAGAAAATCTATTAAAATCATTGCAGAGACTGCTTAAAGCTTCCAATTTACTTCCAAAAACTTCAATAACCATTAGAAAGCCTCTCTGACACCTCAGAAACTATCTAAAGACCAAATACCTGCAAAAAATAGCTATTCTTCGAAAAAATAACCTTCTTGTCATAGCAGCATCCCAGTCTCATCATAATGTAGATCTCTCTCGCAGCATGTTACACAAATCAACTCCTCAATTGAAATTCCACCAGCATTTCTCTACTCAAATTCTTCCTCCTCAAACACTAAGATTTGTGCTCAATTTATAGAGGAGCTGAAGGTAGTTTTACAATCAATGAATTTCCAATAATAGGAAAGACATGTTCCCAATATTGTAGATGTCAAATGGACACATGGATTCAAATTTTGACAAATGTGAACTCTTCTCGAAGGCACTGGCCAAGTGGAGATTCCGGAATAATAAGAATTTTGCTCCCAATGTGAGCAACACACCTATGAGTGTCGGGAAGTGCTTTTCAGAGCAGCCTTGAATGGGGCTACCTGCATATGCAACACACTTAGTCCCTTTAGAGGTACCGTTGTTGAGCTCTCATATGATATATTATAAACTTCAAATCTTGGAAACCTTTGTAGATGAAAGTCATGAATGATTTTTCATGTTCTTTGTCTTAGGGCATGTAGCAACTGAAATGATAGGGGATGATAGACCCTATTCATTGGTCCTAGAGATGATATCCAGTTAACCAAGTCAATGGGAATTATGCCCAAATTGACCTATAACAATGATCCCTAAAGTACCCTTAATCCCTCAGCCCTAGTTAATCACTAATCTCTTAATTCAAAAGTTTTATATACCCTAACCCTTAAGTCATCAAACCTTAAAAACTTAAGTTGTAATCCATAATCCATTAATTTAAAAACACATACACCCTAAGCCCTTATACATTAATAACTTAACCTATAATCCCTAAGCCACTAACCATTAAACTACGTAACCTGTAAGCACTAAATCCCTTAGCTCTTGACCTTTAATCCCTTAAACAATAGCCCCTAATTCATAAACCTTTAATCCCTGTACCCAAAATACCTAAATACCATAATCATCAAAGCCCCTATCCACTTAACTGACAATACCTCAATTAATTAACTATTTAGGCACACCCAACACTAAATTCAATGCTAAATTTGGCACTAAAAATGGATATAATAAAGGCACTAATTTAGGCACTAAAAGGGGGGCTAAATCTATTTCTATTACTAGTCTTATTTCTGGTGAATTTCTGGTGCTCTTTCCATTGTTATTTTTGGTGCTATTTTTGGCATTATTTCTGGCACTATTTCGGGCACTATTAGTGCCTAATTTATTGCCTAAATGTTTTTTCCAAAACAAGAAACACCAAAAATAGTGGAATCCTGATAAATAGCACAAAATGTTTCAAAAAATTGGAGAAAAATACACTAAAATAGTCCTTGGAAGAAAAAATGGGAGAAAAAAAGGGATCTAATCACATAGATTTGTTGTAGTGGGTAGATTTCTATTACTTGATAATTTCTTGTGAATGTTTGTTGACTTATTATTAAATTTTATGTTTTATTATTCATCAAGAAATTACCAAAATTAAAAACATGAAGATCACAAGAGAAAAATAACACATAGATGTAGGCTCCAAGCTAGGGAAAAAATTCCACAAGGGGGAAAACCCAAGAAAATAATCTTCTTATTGAATAAGATCAAAGTGAGATATACAAGACCTAAGACCATGACTAATATTTCCCTCCTTCAATACATCTCTCCTTCAAGTCATCCCTCCTTCAATCTATCTCCAACAAATCACAGTTAACATAGGTCAATGCTGGTCAAATCTAAGAAATATGGTCATCTCCTAAAATTTTTGCCCCTGAAAATTGAGGCCTATAAAACCACAAAACTTTCCTCAATAAACTCGTACATGTGAACAAAAATTATGGTAGAAAACAAAATTTTCTCTTTCCTTTGACTTTTATCTCCATCTCCTTTGAATTTCACTGAAATTATCTTTCTTCTTGGACATAAATCGAAGTGTGTGTGTGTGTGTGTGAGTGTTCAAATGAGGTCAAACTGCCTTCTATTTATACGTCCAAGAGTTTGAATATGTGCCTATTTAAGCTGACTTGTCCAAGAGGGCTGACTTGGTCTTGTGGATGAAAAAATTGGTTTTTTTGACTTAAACAAATATTTTTTTTCTTACAAATAGTCTGAATGGGACTTTAACTCAATAATAATTCTTTGACTCATGACAACTTTTCTTTTTACTCAAATAACCCTACAAGCTTGAATAACATGCTTTGACTAGAAAATAAAATAATAATAATATTTTTTTCTTATTCTTTTGTTTCTATATGGAATACATATTTATACAAGTACAATGATAATTATTAAGACCGAACCTAGTTACATTTTCAATAGCCCCCAATCCTTAGTCTCTCTCTTTAGTGAACTTGCAAGGTGGCTATCACATAATTTGGGCAAGGTTTTGGTTCTGTCAATTTCTCTATCAAACCTTATAAATATTTACAAAATCCCAATCTTCTTTTTCCTCCAATTTATAATTATATGTATATAAATCATGTACTAAGGGAAATAAGAAACTTGTATTTGAGCAACAAAACCTTAATGCATTGAAAAATTTTCATTATGGTTGTTGACGTTTTGTTAAGCCTAGCACCCATTAAATTATTAACCTAGGAAATTAAGGACCTATAGAACAACTTATACAACTAGGTTCTTAACATTTAAAATAAAAATAAAAATAAAAATCATAAAATGAAACACATATTTTCTTCTCAATCAAAATTTTTCATTAATAATCCACAGTTGGGATCCCATCTTGGGATAATGGCCCAAGTAAGAAATATTACATATTACAAAATTTATGGGATCTGAACCAACAAATTAGGCTCTAGATCGGTCCTTGATCCCCTTGGATGATTTAAATCTCCAAGATCTCTTTCCACACTCCGTTAGGCCCAACACACTAGTGTATCACACTCCTCATTGAGATGCCTCTCTCAATCTCATGTTGTTGTAGTATGATTTCCTCCTCTTCCTAGACTTGCTTTTATTACTTTACATTGAGCTAAATCTCTAACCATGATATCTAAAGTGGTTGATTTTCAAGATTATGTCTCACCTCACTTGATATCAAAGGTTTAGATTAAAACATATTCACTAAAATAATTTACTTTACTTTTCCTAAGTTTCTTTAGCTAAAAAAGCCAACATATTAACATTTATTTTTTCCTAAGTTACTATTAGGACAATTTACATTAGTAACTTTCTTACACTTAAGAAAGTGTTCTAATAAGATATTGGAGGACTTTTACATACTGACACTTAGGCATATGTATAAGTACCTTCATGGGCTACAAACATCAACACTCCCTCTTAGCGAGGGAGGTACTTTTTCCACCTTGACCTAGCCCTAATTCTAGACCTATATTCGCTGCAATGAGCACTCCCTTTGAACAAAAAGTGTTAATATGAAATTACTTGGAAGGTGTACAAAAAATATCTCTCTTAAGTCACAGGTGAAAAGTGACCCTAACAACAATTGTGCTTCTAATACTTTAGATCTGAAACAAATATGTGAGAAAAACCTGCAAAAAGATAGATGTATTCGATCTAAAATAACAAATAGCAAAAATGAATCTGATGTGATAATCCAATCATGAAAAATATTTGAAAGAATAAATATTTTATTAATGACACCCGACGAAGGAGATTTATAAAGGGTCGTAAGTCTCCCTTAGTGGGATGGGTCCTTTGATGTCCTTGTCGCTTCAATATTCTGATATTCCTCTCTCAAATGTGTAAAAATCCATACAATATGCAGAAATCAAAATGAGAGCTAAAAAATCATGAGACGATAATGGTGACGATGATAATGTTCATGGTGAGAAATGATTGAGAACCCCTCTTACTTATAGCAAAGTATTAGGTTGATCTTGAAAATGGAGAATAATAAAATATTATTGACCAAAATCTAGATCTAACTGCTTGGTATAATTTATAATATTTTTGGAGAGGGAAAAAATATTTAAAAAGGTAAAATATATTTATTTAGAAATAATTAAAAAATAAAATGATTTATTCATTATTTCATGAATAATACAAAAAGTGTGAAAATGAAATAAATATTAAATAATAATTTAACAATTATTCCAAGGACGGAGTTAAGGAAGAAGAAATAAATTATGATTTATTTAATTATTCCTAGGTGATTTAGCCAAATGTGACAAGGAATTTATCATACAATAATTTAATAGTTATTCCTAGAGAAAATTAAATAAATAATGGTTTATTTAATTATTCTCATGGGTTTTAATTGAAAATAACTTAATAAAAGTGGTTTATTAAATTATTTCTTATAGTGAAATTGATTTTACTATGGTAAAATTAAACTCACATGGTGTATTTCGATCCACCTAGATAGAAATAACTAGGTGATCATTTTTTGGTGATAACAGATTACTCCCCAATGTACGAGCGTTAGGAGAAAATCATATTTCTAAAATATGTTGTAATTTACACTTCTATAAGACACCAAAGGGGAGTCAAAGAGTGAGAGAGACGACTAAAGCAATACGGGGAAGGAAAAAAATGGAGGGGGTGAGACCTACTAAAGTGATATAAGTCACATTTTATGTTGGAGTACACGATATCAAATGAGGTAGGGGAGGCATACCCATATCTGCTGAGATAAATGAGTACAAAGAATAATGGCAAGCCTAGCAATATGGGACAGATATAAAAATTACATAAAACATGATCTGCTGGCATCAATGGGCCATGAAATAATATAATGAATCCCATATAAATAATGCACTTGGAAAACATATGCCAAGACTAAATACAAAAACATCTGAGTATATGAGACATAATTCCCCTCAAATTGACATGGAGAGGGGGGACCACAACCAAAGAAACTCTGGTAAACAGGAAGGGCTCTGGAGACCTGAATGGATCATTTGAAGGAGACATGCATGTTATGGGTGCTGAAAGTAGCAGGAACTGAACCCATCAAATATTTGGAACTGCATCTAAGGCTGGAGCATATTCTTATGCCATCCGAGCATGTGGGGGGATACCTAAACTGCCAAATCTTCATGAGGTCGAGAACATATCACACACACCCGAGAATCACTGGCACAATCTTCTAGATCACCAAACCATCAAGTGTATGATTCTCAATCGTGCAATAATGAGCTGTGGTTGAGAATTTGATAAAAAACCAAGTCAAAGGGAAATGATGATTCGCTTTACCTGATTTGAGGCACCGAACAATGATGAAATCTAGAACAAAGGTACTCCACCCTCTAGACCATTCTTCTATAATGAATGTGCTGAAGTCGACATAAAAGGGACTGTCAGAGCTGAGGCAATGAGGAATCCTCAACTAAGGCACGAGGGAATATAATAGATTGACTAATGGAATAACACCAGTGATAACGATGGAGGGAAATAAAATTAGAGGTGGTTTGGCAACTTCCCTTGTGAGAGCATAAAATGCATGGTTGACCTGGTAGTGTCTGAATCGATTCTGGGGGGTATGGTCAGGTACTCAAATATAAGCTTTTTTATGACGAACAATATAGTTGGATGCCAAAAGTAGCAACCCGGGATGAATTTGACGCAAATATGGATGAAATACTATAATAGGACACAATGGGACTCAACAGACTCCATAAATTAAAGGGTGACTTGATGATGATGATGGCACACAAGATAGGCCCAGGGGGACCATAAAAACATGAGTAAATAAGGGTTACCCATGAAGAAAATTTACACATGAGATGAAAAGTGCCAAGGAAAAGCATTACTAAAGTGCAATCGGCTCATATGAATAAATTTGGTTTGAATTGGTGGAAAAGTTAAACTTTTTGGAAAAAATGGTTTCCAGATGAAGTGTCAAATTCCCAAAAACAAAGGGATACACATTATACAACTCGTTGAGATCTTTCCAATGGTGTTTATGTTTCAACAAGCCGAGCTATAGTTTGGTCATAATGGGCAATGGAAAAACTAGGTTTTTTCCCATGAAAGGGCTTCTCACATCCAAATCCAAGTCATTTTCATAGTGAAGGTTGGATAGTTTGGAGAGGAGGAGAAGGCCATAAATATTGTGGATATCGTAGCAGAAAAATCAACTATTGGAATATAGATCTGCGGCTTTTAGGTAGGTGACCTTACTTGTCTAAGGATGGCCTTAGTGCTTCTTGGAAAGATGGTTCTTGGTGAAAAATCAAGGTAAGAAAGGACACAAAGATGAACTACTAGAGATGGTCTAGGATCATCCCCGCCCACCAAGTCAAATGTGGGGACCGGGTAGTAAGTGGGACATCACATAAAGTATAATGTTTAAATTTATGGTATCATTCATATGCAATATGTGATGTGTATATGGCTCTCTAGATAAGCTGGTAGGAAAAACTATCCTAGTAATGAAAGGATAATCAACCATACCTAGATCGGTGGGGTGTAGGTTGAGACTTATGATAATCAAGTGAGAAGGTGGCTAGGGGCCATCATGCCCCCCAAGAATGGGATACTACTCCCCAACATAAGATGATGGAGGGGATTGATTGGGTATGCAAAGGAGGGAATGATATCCCTAGCTAGATGAGTTTATGGAGCACCATTATGTTCCAAGTAATCAAATAAGGGATTAAAGCATTAAACCCAAATTCCATAATATCCTCTAGAGGTTGATGAGGATATGTAGGGGCATAGGTGTCACCCATGTAACATGCCAAATGTATTTAGAATAGTGGACTCTTAACGCATGTTGATGGTGTGGTTCACCATTAGTTTATGTTATGGGTGTATTCCTGTGGGAAGAATGGATATATATAGTTAGATAAATGATATACTAGTTTACCAATCTCATTGGGCACTGCATATATGAATCAAATGAATATAATTTCTATATTTTCATACATTTTTTCACTATACTAAAGCGTGGCTTTAGATATAATGAATTGATGCTCATCTAGAAAACATTGTGGTTGGTAGACATGAATGTCTAAGGGACTGGGTTGTTGATGTAAAATGAAGGAATTATTAAGTGGATCATCCCTAGAGTGATATAAAGTGATATGAGACTCTAGAGGTTCTTCTAAATGGTGAATAATAATGGTACTAGAGTCAACACTACTAGATGCATTAGGAAGGTTGGGGAGATTGCTTCTCCTAGACTCTAAAAAATGGATTCCCCCTTACCCAAAAATTATGTGTCAATGTAATGGCCACAAGGTGGATGTGGATCGAATTCTTGGGTTCAAAGTAAGGGGTTATTAAACCAATAAACCTCACTATGGATGAAGTCTTTGGACTCCAAAACATATTGATCATGGGTTGATGTGAAAGAAAATACACAATATGTTGCATATTATCCCAAGGATAATTAGGGGTGGTCATGACTTCCATGATGTATTCATTTGAATGAAATATGGGTAGATGAGAGGAGGAGATACCACTTGATGTGGAGGAACTATGTGAAGCATCGTCATGGGAGCCAAGGTTAACATGCACATCGAAAATAGGAGGGGATGAATGACTAGTAGATGGAATATTTATCGATGTTGACACCGGGGTGTTCGACGAAGAATATTTGACCGAATCATAATGGATAACTCTAGAAGAGTCCCCATATGAATATCCTATGAATGAAAATAGGTAGAGAATAGGAGAAATGTTATCCATCATCTCCACATCAGGATGAGGGATCACAATATGTGTTTCCTATTATGGTGCAATAATGGTACCAAAATCCGCAGGTAGAGAAGAGGTGGGTTCACTATGAACAACATTTATTTCATGAAATGCCTAATGGGTATCATGAACATACTCGAGACGAGGACAATGGTGAGAATAGTGGCCAACATTATCACACAAAGCACAATGGTGAGTCGTGCATAATGATCTATTTTTCTTGGTTGACTCAGGTAAGGTAACATGGACCTCTATGACATTAGATTCAGGAAACGTGTCAACAACCACATCTTTGAGATGAGAGAGTTCAAGAAAATTATTGGTGGCATGCCCAAAAACATCACACAAAGTGCACAAAGGTGTCAACTTTGGAGGCTTAGGAGGAGCTGAAGTTGTTTGGGGTGCCTTTTATTTAGTTCTCTTTTTTTGGGCTTTTCTCCCCTCAGTAGATGCTTTCATAATAGGTGTATTTTCCTATTGAGGTTGTTGTGGAACTGAAGCAAAAGAAGGGGAAGACACAAGATGTTGTACCGGGGTCAAATTTGTGTAAGTTTTAAGTTGTTCAAGTCGAGTGTTTGTGGGGGGATTGATGTACCAGATTGGGATCCCCAGAGTAATGTTGGGTAAACTCAACGTAGTCATGGTAGGGGTAGAAAAAATTCTTAGTGGGGGGAATAAGAAAGGTATCTGACCTGAAGGATAATGGCTTGGAGGAATTTCTCGTCGATGGCTAAGGCCTAGAGGAATCATTCATGGTTGGAATGGACTAGGAGAGACACCAGTAGAAGGAAGTGGTCCTTCAAGAATTTTTCCTATATGCTGGTTTTAGTTGGGAACAATAGTTTTTGAAGGCTCTGGATGTTGGATGGGCACACCAAACCACTTGTGAGCATCTGTGGCACTTGCAACATGAAAACACTGTACAAGTTGGGCTTAGAAGGGGTAGTTTGTGGACCATAGTAGGCACCAAGAAAATTAGCATATTTATAGACTCCAAGTGAGACATTGGTGAGGGACGAGATAGTTGTATTTTTAGTCATGGAGGAAATGTTGTATGAGGAGAAGTCTATTCCTTAATATCATAGTATGTCAGTTGATCAATGGTGAGAATATTTCCTTTGTGGGGAAAGCACATATTATGGAAAACTGCAAATGCTATAACTGCCATTTCATTGTGTAAATATGATGTAGAAGGATGTTTTAACCCAATGGGGCATTAATGACTCCTATATCAATGGAGACAGTCTTGCCAACAACAATGACATGAAAATTGAGAAGTAAGCTAAGGGGATGAGATGGATGATTGTCCCATGCAAGAAGAGTGATCGTGGATGGGGACATGTCGGGTGAACCAAGTAGTTTCTAGACACTAGTATCCATCACATAGGTGGAGGCGCCTTCGTCAATGATACACCGCTGAAAAGTGGTGTCTATTATTGATATTGGTATTTTAAAAGTAATGAATGAAAGAAGTGGGGAATTTTTCGATTGGTCAACATCAAATAATATCATAATATCATCTGAAGGATCCACAACTCCCAAGGTATTAAGTGGATATTTCGATTGGGATGGGCATGAATGGAGGGCTTCCAGTGTTGAAATGGAAGAAGGAGAATGGGCCAAGTCATCTACTATGATGTAGGTATGTGAAGCTTTGGCTAAAGCAACATTAAAACTTAATGTTCCTTTAGGGATCTTGGTAATAACCTCTGATTTAGGCAGAGGGATATGTAAGGTACCATTTTAAGATATAATAGACTCAGTGGAAAATTTTGGTTGGGACCTAGTCACATACTTAGCGGGTGGCTTGTCATACTAGCGTGATCGAGTCTGAAAATTGACTTGCTTTGTGTTGTCGTCATTAGAATTCATCATGAGAATATGATAGTCATTGGGACCAAATTGTGAAGGTTGAGGCACTACCTGACCTTTTGTGTGTTGGACAACTATGTATCCTTGGTGAGGAAATGGGTTTCTAAGCACAACCAGCTAAGATGAAGTAGGAGCGGGAGGAAGCAAAACCATGGGCTGCTGTCATCTAGAGGCTGTTGCTTGGGTTTCCCATACTTGACCCATCCGAGGTAAAAGGGGAAAATCATGAGTATAATGGCCATATACACTACAACATGCACAAGGATTATTCGTATGAAGGGCCTTTTTATTCTTGGGTTTTCCACCTTGTTGTTGGGTTGCGGGATTAGGCTAATTTACCTAGGGTGGATTAGGTGGAGGACATTTTTTACCCCCATTACCCAAGGATTTCTAATTCCTCTTATGTTTCCCCTTATTATTCTTATTGGTGTTGGGGGGATTGGCTATGCTCTATTGAGCATACACTTGACCTTGAGGAGGAGGTGGCTTCTGTGGAAAAGGTTAAGGAGGCATGGGAGGCTAGGCACTTGTGTCTGAGGGGATGGAGTGCTAGGCAGCGCATAAGGAACATATAGAGGAGGGGAAAATTTTGGATAAATAGGTTTTGTAATAGTTGGCCCTGGAATCTGCTGATGCAGTTGGGGAAATGCATATGGCGTGCATTGACCTAGCTAAGGGATGCCTAGTGGAGGGGGATAATTATAGGAGGTTCTTCCCCCCCTGGGATTGACCATAACTCATATGAGGTAGAGAATATGGTTGTGGATAAGGGTGTGAAAGAGATCCAACGATACCGTCAGAAACATGAAATGCCCTCAGTGCATTATTAGCACTAGGCTGAGGCATATCAAGGAGAATGGTATAAACACAACCTAATTGAGCATAGATCAAGTCATATTTTAAAGCTATTTTGAGTACATATTCCGAGCATATAGAAAATTCCTCAAATATTTTTGAATCAGGGCTCAAGCGTTAGATGTACCTTTCATAATTTATGTTGAATACACTTTTCCCCTTCCTTGATCGGGATAACATGATGGATTATTTTCATGTCATAAGTTTTTAGCTCATCATATGTCAACGTGAAAACATCTTAGTCCTGCTTGGATAGGTGGATGAAAGCTTGCCGCTCTTATAGTGTAAAAAAAGTATCGAGATTGACATACTTCAAATCCTTTTATGTTCCAATATTTATTTGTTCGTGCAAAAACATTGAAATCTATATTTTTGTAGTGACTATCCTTCTAAATCAATTCAAAAAATCATACAAATTTTCCAATGATACCATGCCCTTTGGCATGGGGTTTCCTTTGTTTACGTGGGTTGCATATCACAATGTATTTCCGTGCTTGTTTTCATAGATAGTTTCATATTTGAATACATTAGCATTCATGATAAAGTCCAGTATCTGCTAGTCATCATTGAAAACATGTAAATTAGTGATATTGTCAGGGATGGATGGCGTGTAAATAATTTCAACAGAAAAACCATCCCTAAGTTGTGATAACACTACGAGGAAAATACCCCCTAGCAGATGTTTTTGAGGAACCCCTTATAAAAATATTCCAGATATCCGTTTGTAGCGTAGGTCCCTAGAGGAGAATGGTAGGTGGAGGTATTTGTGGATGTTGTTTGTTCAGTGTGTTTCTCATCATAAACTACACTGGTACATTTTCCTCAAAACACACCAGTTTGTACTAAAAACTGGCACACCGAGACACCGTGCTCTTTGTAAAAACCTGCTCGGTGCATCTAAGTACTATAGTGCATCGGTGCTCTACGTATAAATATGCTTGGTGCATCATATTAATCTAGTGCACTGTAATGACGTGCGGTGCACCATCGATAATACAACCCGGTGTGTCTCAAAAACCCACGCACTGAAACAGGGTTAAATAAAAAAATTACTGTTGGATCTCAGAATTGTTTTTAAAAGGACATCCAATTTTACCATCATGTCCATTATATCATCTCAATTTTACCTCCATTTCGCCACCATGTCACTACATTCATGTCACTTTCATCACCATTTGGGTTACCCTTGTGTTTTACAAACATTATTAATTTCTAGTTTTTTTAAGTGAATTTGTGATCAAACGTTAAGAAATAATATGCATATGCTTATACCTTAAAAGTGGAAAGAGTTTTGTGACATGTGTAGGTTCATTGGAAGCTTCTAAGTCACCCTTATGTGTCCTCCCATAATCAAATTTTAATTCCCTCATGAAGATTTGAAGATATGCCACATGGAGAAGATCATGCAAGATAAGGTGACGTTTCTTATTGGTTGAGACACTTGTAGATCTATGAAAAAAATAGTTGATCTCCATTATTGAGTTTGTTTCTAAAATCTTGTATAAATAAGAGTACTCTCTCCTATCAAAAGGGAGAAATAGAGGAAGAATTTGGAGTGTTAAAATTGTAATATTGGAGAAGTTTAGAATCATGGAAGGAGATGTAAAGTGAGGATGTAATGAGATAGATAGAATTTAATGATAGATTTGTAGCATAGAGTTTAAGTTGATAGTTGTAGATGGGAATTCATAGAATATATGATGTTCCTTTGATTTTCAATGAAGAGTGTTTTTCCATTCTACAGGTATGCTTTAGTATCGCATTTCAATTTCATGCTAGTGTGTTTCAATTTTTGCAAAGTGTGCTTAGATTAATGATTTAAATTCATGCAAGAGTGATTTAGATTAGCCATTTTAATTTCTGCAAGTATGCTTAGATTAGTTATTTCATTTCTGAAAATGCGTGTTTTTTAATTCTCACAATTGATTTTTTTACTTTCGGAAGTATGGTGTGATTTACGGTTTTTCTAGAATAGATTTATTGTTTTCTAGAATAAATTTATTCTTATGTCAATTATCATTTATTTTTCATTTAATAGATTAAAATTTCTACTGATTTCTAGAATAAATTTAATTGGATTGTCATTTTTTTTCATTTAATAGTTTAAGAATTCTGTTTCGAAATTGGAAACCGATCTCTAGCACATATAATGCACGTGTGGCTCACAAGTCCATGGACCACCGGGTTGATAATTTATGTTCAGGAATTTAAGCAATTAAATTACCTCTACATTTTGGCGCCATTGTTGGGGAGGCATACATAGGGATGAGTTTTCAATCTAGAACATCATTTTTTTTTTAATTTCATTTTACCTAGCATACATAGAGATTACTTTTTAATTTAGAATGTTATTTTATTTTCATTTTATTTTCAATTTTTCATTTTAGCTAACAAATTCATTTTTTTAGGAAATTTCATTTTCATTTTTTTAAATTAATTTATTTCATTTTTCTAGAAATCATTTTTTTTTGTAAAATTTTAATTAGTTTTTAGACTTTGACAAAACAAATTTATTTTTTAGAGTTTGACAAAAAAAAGTCAACATTGACAAATTTGGTTAAAAAAAAAATTTCAAGTTTTCAAAACTTTTATTTTTTTAATTTTTTTCGGTGGTTCACAATAAGGAGAGATGCCACGAGTTCTGAAAGTTTTAAATACATTATTATCTCATATGATTCTACTTGATTTTCGATGAATGGTTTAGATTTCCCTAGAAACTAGCCAAAATCTGGCCAAGATATCCATCTCTGGCACCAATAAACTTGAGTCATCTTAAGCTAACTGCTTGATCTTTTCCCCTCAACGAGTCAATAGTTAAAGATATTAAAAAATATATATAGATTCTATGTGATTTCCGGCTTAATAAGTGTCGGCTTTATAATCATAAAGACATTGGAAAAGCTACTAGTGGTGATGGGCATCATATTCTTCATCGTCAAGCTGGAAGTGGATATACGTGAGATGGTGGAACATAATTTCGTGCAAACCAAATATGAAATGAGCAAATGCAGTTTCACACCCTCAATACGGATTGAATGGTACACTGCCCCATTATATTGGAAATCTCCCTCATTTGCCATATTTAGATCTTTCCATGTTGTTCTTTTAGTTTTTATGAAATTGTTGTGATATCAGAAGATGCAACAACTAAAAAAACGCATTATATACCGTTTTTGAATTTATTTATAAATACCCACCCAAGAAGAAAATTCCTTGAATTATTATCTTACCTGCAATATTTTCTTTCTTATCTGAACTATAAAATCATGGATTGATATGAAAGTCTCGAGAATTAAATGGAAATTACAACTCCAACATGAACTTTGGTAGACGATCTGGAAAACAACAAACTCATATTATTAGCCGTGCAATCTTCAATGCTCTTGATGATGGGGAGTCAAAAGTTTGACTAGAATGGAAATGACACAAGCGTGCAACAAGTCAATTTAATTTTTTATTGTTATATCAGTTGATGACATGTTGCATCCCGACTTTGATGGAAAAATCCTCTTGAACCTCTCCAAAATTGTTTATGCGAAGAGTGAATTTTTTTGTCCAAAAATTTATTTTTATTTTTATTCTTTTCATGAACGCGAAGTACACAAATTTGGATTTGGAGTCTTACTCTCGATTGCATGGGTATCTATTGTACTATCATCGAATTGAAATGCATAATTGTTGGGTGGGTAGTTTTTTCTACTAAGATCTCATTGCAGGCCTCACTGGCAGGAATATTATTATTGAACAGAGGAAGGTGATTCCAAATTTCCAGATCCAGAAGTAATTGATTTTATTATCGGAGTAGAAGCCAGAAAACACAACAATTTTTAACTAATAATTTTTAAACTCATTTTTTGATCGATTGGAAGCAAATTTCGAAAAACTGAAACATGGGTTTTTCTCATAGTAGGGTGAATTGAGTAACCGAAGAGCGATCTTACGAAATTCACTACCATTTGAGAGATTTATGGGGTTCTTTGTAGTATTACTTTACAGATTGCGTGCGATTTTTTTTTTTTCAATTTGTGGCTAAGATAGAAGGAGCCAAAGCTTGCCATAGAAATCACGAATTCACTATTGGATATTAGAAAGGGTGGTGCCGAAAAAAAATGCAAGCATATATGTTAAGCTTGTGTTTTATTAAAATTACTACAATTTTTTCACAAAGATAAGCAATTTGGCACTTGAAAACAAGATCTAAGAGAAAATTGAAGCTCGTAATGAATTCATCGTGACCCTATGCCAAGAGAATCACTATAAGCAGATTTGAGCCTTTTAGTCTCATCCATTTACATGCCATGCACTATGATTTCTATGCTATTTTAAAGCAAATAAAAAAATACTTTGTCTTTTTAATAAAATTTGTTTACCGCATTTTCCAGTAAATAATCAATAAAACCAGTAAGGTATTTTATAATTTTTCTTGAAGAAGTAATACTTAATTTCAAGGTTGGACTGATTATTTATTCATGCATAGTTGTGTGTACTTAACTGTTTGTTCAAGATTTTTAGTTACAGAAGTTATGCAGTTCTGCAATTGAAAAACAATTCTACACACAAGATTACATGGAGATGTTTGAATTTTTTTTTTATAGGAATATCTGTAGTTAATTTGGCATCCCATGCTTTTACTCAATAATTTCAGTCAACTTGATTTGTATTATAATGGTTTTATTAAAAAAAAAAAAGAATGAAAAAAGAAGAAGTATGAGGCGACTTATTTGCAGTGGACTTGATGGATTTCTAATGGAAGATGAATTCATTTTGATGGATTTATAATGGAAGATGAATTCATTTTTTGCCAGAATTATTATATTTTCACTTTTGTAATTATTCATAAAAAATAATGGTCATTTTTGTAAATGTTTCAGAAACTAGATTTATGATTAAAATCATTGAAATTGGACTTCAGGAAAAGAAACGGGGACTCTAAGATGTATCATTTTCCCGAAAAATTAAAGTGCATTCAATTTTTATTTGATTTCCTTAGAATCTTTTTTATTTGGCATTAATTACAATTTTTTTTTGCGTATGTATCAAGAGAAACTGATCACTTCTCTATCAAATACTCTTACGTTTTATTGCAATGTTAGTGCCAAGGTTTTTTTGCAAGTTGCAGGATGATCGAAGATAATCAATTTGTGCAGATTGGTTTTAAAAGACCAATTTCAAGAAAAAAATTAAGAAGAAAAATAAACTTTTGTCGCATTCATAAATGCCATTATTTTATGCCTCTCAACACTTACAATTGATTTAAGCATTTTATCAAAAAAACCATAATCATTTTTCCTTGCACGTTCATATTTTCCATTAACTTTCATTCTTCATTCACGTTCACTATCCATTCACATTCACTTACTTCCATCCACTCCAAATCCATCAATAAAATCAGTCAGCTCACTTACATGTTGATTGCTAATTTTTCTTTCCCAAATAAATCCCGCTTCAAAGAAAACTGTATATGTATGGTCCTTTTTTAGTCTTAAAAATATTTTCAAAAAGTACCTTGAGACTTGCATGCCTTAATGGAAAGCTCTCTTGCCGAAAAACAATGGGAATACATTAATGTCCCTTGTTTGATGGATCTTCTAGGTGACTCAAAATCAACAAATTTATTCGTACCTAGCAAGATGTGCTTAGGCATCTTGACTCTCATTTTCATCAATAGTGAGAGGTCTCGTGTTGATTAGTGGCATACATTAATGGACACTAATTCAACAATTTATTACTATGTTTGACATCAAAAAATTCATTCACATAGATAAGAATTGTGCCAATGTGTGATAATGACATGAATACTATGAGATCCATCATTATTCAACATTTGTAGTAGATGTAGTAGATGCAGCAGATTCAAAAAATTCAGTAGAAACAATAAAGACTCACTTATACAAATTCATCCACTATTTGTACGACCAATTGAAGAAGCATCAGATGAGATTTTTGCAACATCTACATATGCACAACTTATCCATTTCATAGACAAGTGAAGGTATGTTCTTTTCTAACTTTTTATCATGCAATTCCTTAAAATGCTAAAGTTATAATTTTTGGAAAAACACTTCACAATATTCCTTTTCCCACTTCATAAAATTGAAAATACCATTAGTTGGGGGGGAAGGGATATCAATTTATATATTTACATATATTCCAGATGCCACATCACTTTCATATAACCAACATACAACTACTATTGCATTAATATTCAAAATATTATATGTTTTGGAAATAATTAAATTGATGAGCTTGTTAGATGGCTAATTGAAAAGATAAATTCTCAATGTTTTCAAAACATTTGGATGCAACAAATATTAAACAAAGTATTGTTACACAAGAACCAATACTCATAAATTTTGGTTGTCACACAAGAACCAACCATAAAAATGAATGTTGCAATCCAATTTATTTCAAAGAAAACTATGCAAAAATAATGAAGTTATCAAATGCTATGATCATGCAAAGTTAAAGGAGAATTAATACAAGCCAAAGCTCATTCAAAAGCAAGAAAATTCAAAGGGATAAAATGAATCAATGTAATAGATTGCATGAGGACATGCAATAACTTCATTTGGGGGGTATGTTGGATCTTAGAATTGTCCTTAAAAGGACATCCACTTTTACGATCATGTCCATTATACAATTTCCATTTTACCTCCATTCCACCACCATGTCACTACATTCATCTCACTTTCATCATCATTTGGGTTACCGTTGTGTTTTCCAAACATTATTAATTTCTAGTGTTTTAACTGAATCTGTGATCAAAAGTTAGGAAACAATATGCATATGCTTATACCTTAAAAGTGGAAAGAGTTTTGTGACATGTGTAGGTTCATTGGAAGCTTCTAAGGCACCCTTATGTGGCCTCCCGTGATCAAATTCGAATTCCGTCATGAAGATTTGAAGATATGCCACATGGAGAAGATCATGCAAGATAAGGTGATGTGTATTATTCGTTGAGACACTTGTAGATCTATGGAGAAAATAGTGGATCTCCATTATTGAGTTTGTTTCTCAAAGCTTGTATAAATAGGAGTACTATCTCCTATCAAAAGGGGGAAAGAGAGGAATAATTTGTAATGTGAAACTTGTAATATTGGAGAAGTTTGGAATCATGGAAGGACATGTAAAGTGAGGATGTAATGAGATATATAGAATTAAATGGTATATTTGTAGCATAGAATTTAAGTTGATAGTTGTAGATGCTTTTTGTTGATGTAATTCGGGAATTCATAGAATATATTATGTTCCTTTGATTTTCAATGAAGTTTTCTTTTCCGTTCTACATGTATGCTTTAGTATCACATTTCAATTTCATGCAAGTATGTTTCAATTTTCACAAAGTGTGCTTAGCTTAATGATTTAAATTCATGCAATAGTGCTTTAGATTAGTTATTTTAATTTCTGCACGTATGCTTAGATTAGTTATTTCATTTATGTAAATGTGTGTTTTTTAATTCTCACAATTGATTTGTATTTACTTCCGGAAGTATGGCGTGATTTACTATTTTCTAGAATATATTTATTGCTTTCTAGAATAAATTTATTCTTATGTCAATTATCATTTTTTTTTCATTTAATGGATTAAAATTTCTACTGCTTTCAAGAATAAATTTAATTGGATTGTTATTTTTTTTCATTTAGTAGGTTAAGAATTCTTTTTCGAAATTGGAAACCAATCTCTAGCACATAGAGTACACATGCACCTCACAATTTCACAAACCCCCGAGTTGATAATTTATGTTAAGGAATTTAATAAATTGAATTATCTCTACAATTATTGGCCATAAAAACATCATTTTCACTTCTTCAATGCTCCAAACTTCTCAAGCACTAATGTGAATTTTACTTGTGTGAGGCGCACTGGCATCGGTGCTCCCATTGCATGCATTGTTGCCATCCATTTCCCACCTTATGGAGTTCAAATTTTGGAAAATGGTGGGAAAATATGGTATCTTAAATTCCTCAACAAATATGCCTCCTCGACATGCAAATGTAAATGTATTTTACTTGTTTCTCAATAACTAAATGTTTTAGCGGATTAGATTTAAAGAAAAAACTTAAAATTAATCGTTTATATATATATAAGTTTTTTTTTAGCGGTGCTCTCGAGCTGTTTGGCTCGCATCGTTCGAGGTGTTTCCTGTAAATTTACAGGTCGCACCGCGTACGGTCCTAACGGAAACCACACTGGATTCCAGTGATGTAAAAAAAAGACATGCACCATGACTAATTTTAAAACTAACATGGCAGTGTGGATGATTTAAGCGACCACACAATTGACTATGTAATAATGTTGGGAGGGTGATGTGTTGATTTAACTGTCCACCTCAGGGCAGATAGTTAGGTCAACGCACCACCCACCTGACAACATTACATAGTCAACGGTGTGGTCGTTTACAGGACGGCATCGTTGACCATGTACTGCTATTGGGCAGTGCGTTGACCAAAATATCTAGCCCCGAGCAGATAGTTAGGTCAACGCACATCTCACCCAACAACTATACATGGTCAATGATGCGGTCGTTTACCACACCGTTGACCATGTATTATTGTTGGGTGGTGTGTTGACCTAACTATCCACCCCAAGGCAGATAGTTTCATCAATGCACCACAGAAAAAGTAATTTTTATTTTTTGCTGTTGCGAACAATTTCCATGCGCACCGCGAGCGATGCGTAATAAAAATGTATGCATTGGTACCAGTGCGTGACTATTTTTTTCGGCACACCGACTGCTTTTTGTTTTAAAAAAAATTGTGTATATATATATATATATATATATATTTATTTATTTAAATAAATGTCTCATTTAATAAAAAAAATGTATTTAATATGTGAATCATTCAGTGACGTCAACAGAGAGAACACAGGGAACAACAAGAACATATGGAGGACCAATATAACATGATTCACCTGTGGGAGGCACAAGAGAGGGAGAGACTTATGTACCCTCGCCCTATTATGACATCCACCCATTTTATCCTAAGGGAGGTACGCCTACTCAAGTTATATGAGGAGGCTACATGCCCAAAGGGCCATAGTGGGTTATTGGGACAACTGATCTTCAGGTGGGATGCCCACCGATAGCCTTTCTAGGTCAGTCCTAGCTAGTGGTTGACGCCCACTAAGGAGGACATATATTTTATTACTCGAATATCTAGGAGAGGGAATGATTTTCCCCATTTCCCAAATTTCCCCATCGTCTATGCATCATAGAGTCAGTTGGCGTACTCCAAGAGATACATTAGGGATGATATAGTTTCTCTTGTATATTTTTAGATGGCTGGTGGTTAGTTATGTATTTCTTCATTTGGTGCAGAGGAGGTGAGGTGCCTCTTAGTACTGCAGATGACCATTGCACACTATACCAGTGACAGGAAATGCATTATTTTCCTGCTTTTATTTTATGTTGATTCTTTATTCCATATGCCACGACTTGTGAGATGGCCTACGATTTGTTTGCGACATTTTTGTATGACATTAGATAGACGTCATTCTCAGGCACGTGGGAGGTTGAACTTCCCTTTTGCATATGAGTTATTTTGCTTATTTTTTAAGAGGTTTCCAGAGAAGAGGCCTACTTTTTTTCGACAGCCTCGTAGACTGATGCTACATGTATGGATGCCGATGTGGGGCCAGATGATGCCAAAGAGGGTCCAGTCTGAATTTTCCTTCATGATATCTCTTGATGCACTAGAGTTGCTATCTAGTGTTGATGATCACTCCTTCATTATGGTGCCATGTCTGTATGCCAGTTTGGATTGGTGAGGGTGTAACAACATCCTCTTCACATAGGATGAGATGTGAGATGCAAGAGGTAATATTAGTGTTTTCTTTAAATTAATATAGTTTCACTTTATTGTCTTAATTAATTAATTATAATTATCAAATTTATTCCAACAAATTCTTTAACTTGTTTTATTAAATTTTTTAATGAAAATGTCTAATTATTTTTTTATAATATATATTATATATATATTGGGACATTCATTGAGGATGAGATTCCACCCCCATCGAATGATCCAGGTGTAGATGTTGACGAGGAGATGGAAGAGGTGGAGGGTCAGGGTGACAGACCTAATCCTAATAGAGTGAAGATACTCGTGGGGGTGAGGCATAGGATGGAAACTCAATTTAGGATGGAGTTGGGTGACCAACTTTGTTGACTTCTAGTTGATGAGGGAGTCTGCCTAGCTATGATAAGAGAGATTCAGGCTGATCGTAGGCTCACACAACTCTAGAGAGGCATGACTTGTGATATGTTCACCCTCATGTGTCATATCATTGGAGCTTTCAGAGCACTAGCGCGGGCTAAGAGAGGTAGGCATCATGGAGATGCACAACAGAGCAACGCCTCATCTGATGATCATGATCATGAGGGGAGTGATCATCATTCTAGTAATATACCTCCTCTCCCTTCACCTCGCGGTGGAGATCATGATGAGAAACCATCATCCATTCCTGATCAGCAGGCATTGTATGAGCAGTCTGCACCATCTCAACAGACACCTAGTCCTTAACAGGCAGGTCCATCTGAGGAGGTAGGTCCATCTGATTAGGCCACACCATCCACTGAGAAGGATGCTCCATCGACGAGTCATTAGCAGGTAGTTCTTGAGTAGACTATACCATTGACTGATCAGAAGGCACCTCTGGAGCAGGAACACCATCTATTTTAGCATGAGGCTGCACCATCGACTAAGCAGGCCTCAGCTAGTACTGGTATTGACGTACCACTAGATATTTGACATATATATGTAGTTATATTACAATTGTATATTTTTGACATTATACAATTTTCTATATATATGGTCCATGTATTTTATGTTCATGTTGATGTACTTAATTTACATGTTGGTGTGATGTGTATATTGTTAGGTCATGTTAGATATTTTCATTTAATGTGCTTTCAGATATATGTATATGTGATAGCAGCTATTTGACATGAGATGTATATTTGATGTTTGTGTTGTGATGATGTTATACAATGTTTGCGTTTTGTTAGATGATCATGATTACGATGATTAAATGATGTTATCAAATTTGAATGTATTTTAGTCGAATATGATGTATGTACAATGGTTATCATGATCTTGATGTTTATTTTAATATTAAATCATAATATTTATTAAATATTATGTCGTGATTGTAATTGAAATTTTAATTGTATGTAAAATATTTGTAAAATTTTAATTTTAATTGTATGTAAAATATTTGTAAAATTGTAATTGTAATTGTATATAAAACATTTGTAAAATTGTAATTGTAATTATAATTGTACATAATTGTATTGTGAAATTGTAAAAATTGTAATTGTATTTATTCATGTCATGATTCAATTTTATTAAAATTGTAAAATCTGTAAATTTGTGAAATCAAAATGTAATTGTATTTGTATGTAAAATTGTAATTGTTATTGTATGTGAAATTGTAAAATTGTAATTGTAATTGTATGTAAAATATTTGTAAAATTTTAATTGTAATTGTATGTAAAATTGTAAAATTGTAATTGTAATTTTAATTATAATTGTATGTAAAATATTTGTAAAATTGTAATTGTACTGTGAAATTGTAAAATTGTAATTGTAATTGTATGTATTGTCATCATTCAATCACATACAATTACAGTTACAATATTTAAATTTGTAAATTTGTAAATTAATCGTCAATTTTGAACCATAACTACCGTAAGTAAAATGTATACCATAAATATTGTTAAATTACCATAATTGTAAAATTGTAAAATTTTAAATTTGTATGAATATAAATAATTGTAAAATAATAAATCTAGAATAATATGAATTTTTGTAACATAATAAAGTTTAGAAAATAATGCAAATAAATTCATGTTTAGAATTATCATATTTTATTATGATATTACATACCAAAAATAATAGTATACATTTTGAAGATATCATTCATACACATTTAAAGCAATCAAGTAGTTGTATTATTTTAGGAAATGACATTATAAAAAAAAAGAACTTTATACAGTGCGCCATTGTTTTCGAGATCAACATAATTGAAAATTAGAGTGTGAAATGATTTTAACATTAACACAATGCAAACCAATTAATTGAAAATACATATTATAATGTTTCGAAAAAAAGAGTCTTAGTTATAAGGTAATTAAGTCCTCTTCTTTATAAAAACCCATCTTAAAAAGTATAAATGATGAAATAACACATGTACCATATCACTCTCCAATTCTCATGATCACCCTCATTATCTTCCATCTCACTTGGCATGATGACACTTTTGTTCCCAAAAATATGTTTTGATCACATGGTTGTAGTGTTTGGGGAAAAAATAGGGCTCCTTAGCTTCATCCCACATCTTTCTAGAGTTAATACATATCAGCCTACTATCATGATCTTCCTTTACATTATTCCGATAAAAGGTGTCCCACCACTTGCACCTAAAAATAACACATTAGAAAGAAAATAAATCCACTTCAATTATCTCTTGTATCTTTCAGACGTAACCTAATGTCCCTCGTACTAGGTTTTGATCACGATGGCTAGCTCAACTAGATTGATCGAACTCAACTTCCACTCCACAATTTTGTGTCTTCTGTCCATCATTGAAATTTTCTGTATGAAAATGGTGTTCACATGCCCACATAGATGGGAACCAATTCACTGATAAAAAAGTTAAAAAATCATAGTGTCGTGTGTCTTATAATAACCCAACTATTAAAATATGAAATATAGATGTTACATTCAAATGTGCATTACCAAGTGCGTGCACCCAATCCCTACATTTAGCACATCCTCTTCAGCACATAAGAAATCACCCGTTGTACTGTATTTCTCTCTGAATTGGTCAACAACCCAACTATTGAGGCATATAATTGGCATATTTTCTTTTAAATGATTAGGATAAGGCACACTTCTACCATTAAACTGTATGAATTCTTTCCTGTCACTATCCCATTTCATCCTCTTTTGTTCGTACAATGCGACCCACGGTTGTGTCACTTTGGAATTGTAAAGAACTAATTTATTGATTGCTTCAATTTCTGCATTCGATGATGAAATCAAACTGACATATAGTACATATGAGATCCAAACATAAATTATATTGAAGTTCAACATGAATATTTGGTTTGTGTAAATTTGAAAAATTACAAGTCACTTACTCTTTATCGAGCACCTTTTTCCATTCGTTTGGAGCAACTCCCCTTCTCTTTTGTCTTCACCCCTTTCATCATCCCAAATCACGACACTTAGTCTATTGTCGATCTACTTGATGTACTCACTGTCATAATATAAAGACTCATACGATATGTACCCCTCTGCCATAAACCCCTTGGGTTTTTCCCTTTTTCGAACAAAACCTTTCAATTTATTCATGCAGCTATCTAAGAATAACATAAAATGGAAAGAACCACCCCAACTAATTCAACCTCATCTACTAGGTGGATTAGAAGATGAACCTGCAAGTCCATGAAACTTGTCGACAATTCCTTCTCAAACATGCAAAAAATCTCAATTATCCCTTGACGCCACCATGGAATGCTAGCCACATGAATCTCCTTTGACGTGATCCAACGTACAAATGCAGATAATTTAGATATGGCATGTCCTAGGTCTTAGGGGAATTCATGTTTCACACACCCACTCTTGAACAAGGGATAATGAAACTGAAAAGTTATAAATACATGAAATAATATACAAAATTAGTTATGTTTTATGATCCATACATGGGATAAGATTTATTAATATAAAAAGTAATAAAATCATGCTTTTGACATTATATGTACTCTTAGAAGATTCAAATGGACATGTGATTTCAACCTTGAGAAATGGTCATCCATGGTGAAGCACTGTCATAGTGAAGACCTATATGAATATGGAACCCTCACACCTATTATAAATTCCTTTGCCAAAGAAAGATCGTATTTTTTAAAATCCATGGGACATAACCTTATTTGAAATAAAAATTAGAGGGACTAGCGCCTGCCTCTGATCCCGTACTTTCTAATCATCTTGTCCAATGTTTCTTTTTAGTTTTTGAAGTAATAAGATCTTTCGTAGCAACCAACGTGTCACTTTTTTTCGATGATATGTGCCCCCATAAAGAAGATGAAACATTTTTAAATATATGCATGGGATCTAATAATTGGGTAATATTAAATGCTCCCAATATGGGAGGTTATAAAAGATAGATTTCCTTTTCATCCTAATAGGCAATTTATCAACATAGGTGTCGAAGAATTCTGGATCATCGAACATAGGCTCCCCATTTTAATCAAACTTTTATATGAACACCTTCTCCTTCTCTATCTCATATTCTCTAAGCCATTCAGCTGGTATCGTTATTGGAGGCCTTTGGGTTCTCTTTCATTTACCATTGAAAGCATATGATTCTCTTCTGTAAGGGTGTTATTATGGGAGGAATACCCTAGAGTAGTCATACACTGGCTTTTTTTAGTCATTGTTCCATCTAGATTGCAGAGAAGGTCCACAACATTTACATCCAAAATACCCTTTTATTACAAGACTTGCGAAATTATTGAATACAATATGCATGGCGCATTAAATAATATCATGAAGATTAGAAAAATTACAATGAAATAAATAACTAATATTCGAAAGAATATTGTTACGCATATAAAAAAATCAATAAACATGTAATTTACCAGAGAAAAATCCTAATCCTGGATAATCATGTGTTGTGTAAGTACATATGCCATACAATGTAAAACTCCTCTATTTGCAATGGGTCTTGATACATCGTATACATTTATCCCATCCCATAATTCCTTCAATTCATCTACTAGTGGTTGTGAGTAGACATCCATATTCTTTACATGCCTTCTACTAGGGACTATGAGAGCCAACATAAGATGTTCATTCTTCACGAACAACCATGGGGGGGTATTTTTATTGATCACTACTATAGGTGAAACCGAATAGTTGGTGTTTTGGAGGGAATATGGGTTGACGCAATCCATGGCTATGATGAGTCATATATTTCGTACTTCATCCTTGAATTTTTCAGGCCATGTATCCTCTATATGCTTCATGGCTATTGAATCAGTTGGAATTCATATAACTCCCAACTCACTTTTGTGTGAGGCATGCCATCCCTACAATATAGCTAATTATTTGCAAAGAAGGAGCCTTTGAATCCTTGGTATTATAGGCATGTGCCTCAATATCTTAAAAGGAGGACCACATGGTTTACCCTTATTTTTTGATTTATCATACCTGTCATGCACACATTTCAGACATATCTCTTTGTCTGCATATTCTCCTCTATATAGAATAAAATCATTTGGACATGCATTACATTATATGTACTCAACACCCAACATTTTCAACAATTTATTTGCATCTTTGCAACTACCGAGCAAGACATTATCACTCAGAAGAACCTTATCTTTGAGTAACCTGTAGTCGTTCATGGAAAATATTAAATGTAAATTAATACTGATATAATTATTAACGTTCATAAAACTGACCATTTGTAATGTTCATTGTGTGATTATATTTCTAAAAATATAAGGGATGACTTGATGGTCAATTACCTCAAATTTTCCGAGAAACATGCATTCGACATCCCAAAATTTTCTTTCAAGTTGTACAGAAACATCATTATCCCTAACTGGGTAGACTTTGACTGATCTCCAGGTCCAAAGAGAGGGGTGGTGGAAGAAAATTTAAGGCTTTCAAAAAAGGTATCAACGATATGAACATCATCCCCTAGCTAATCATCATTTTGGAATGCATCTAACAACACTGTCTCCATGGCAGTCGTATCCCTTAAGTAATCATCCATACCAACCTCTATTTGATTTCCTCCATTGCGAGCTTGTGAAGAACTACTATTGCTATATTCATTCCTAATTGGTGAATCTGGACATAGTGGGAGTTGAATAGGTGATTGATTCAACCATTCTTGGTATCATTCCTCTCTGATTTTTTCCCTTAATTCAACCTTTTCTCGATTTGACATTGTCGTGGGGTGCAATTGAAGATGGTAGGTAGACCGCTTATCATCACTAGAATCCTAATATTTTCAAAAATATATTTGAACATGATTAGGACAAAATCGATGATATCAATTAGTAAGCACGTCGACAATGAATGATTAATTGGTTTGATGCTGAAATAATTACATTAATATACCAAATAATTATTATTACCATAATTATCCCAGGAGTGTGGCTAGAATATGCAATGTTACAATTAGTAGGGTGAAGCCGTTGTCCATTTTCATCTACCAAATGTGCCTTGCGGTATGCTACTCCTAATAAAATCTTTCGACGATTTGGAGCTGTTTGAATATTTTGTGCATCTAAACACGATTCTGAATCTGCATGAACCTGCAAATTTTTATACATTGATTTTATTCAGTTGATTGACATGAATAAAATAAATAAATTCAATTAGATAATGAAAATATAAATAAAATCTAATGTAAATATTATGTCTCGAGATGGATAGGGAGAGCCCCACGATGGACTTTGAGAAATATTATGGAACAAGATGGATTTTGAATAATTGTCCATTTGACATAATTATGATATTTTCTCCCTACATTTGAGCAAAAACAACAATAAATTTTGGTGTACATACCTAAAAGTTTTCGTTGCCTTAAAAATGGAGTTATTGTTATCGACATGAATTTACTGTTAACCACACCGGTGTGTTTTAGTTACTGCACACCAGTGTAGTAATATTAACTGACACACCTGTGCGGTTAGTTAAAAAATGCACCGAATATCTAGAAATAAAAAATGCACAGCTTTAATTTTTTATAGTGAAAAAAAGAAGTAAGTTGAAAAATGGGCGGAAGGGAGCACAAGAGCATGAGAGAACTTAGGAGCAGAAAAATACTATCAAACATCGGCACTATTTAGAGAATCAGAATTTGAAACATCTGGTGATTCACAGAAAAACCCTGTAGTATAGTAAAATTGTTAAATTTCATTGTAATAATTGTTTTTTTACAATTTCTGTTTGATTTAATACATGCATAGTAAAAATTTTAAATTTTACTCTGTATTTTCAGAAAAATAAATAAAACAAATCCATTCTTGTTTTAAACCCTTGCTTCTTCTTGTTTCTGAAACTTCACAATTAGGGATTTTCACTTTAGATTTATAGGATTTGTATTGCTATATATATAGACGTATGACATATAACCTGTGGGACCACTTGTAGAGCCAGATCCAAATCCATATTAGCCCTTGCATGATTTTTTGAAAACATTTTTTTTTAATCGGTGCGCCCTATTTAAAATAGCGCACCGATGTGCTATTTTAGTATAGCGCACCGGGTGCATAGTGTTTGATAAAAACAATATTTTTTTATTAATTTATGTCTATATTAATCGGTGCACCAGTTAACATATAGTGCACTGGGTCTCCTTTTTGACAGAGAACACCATACAATGTTTCTATTTTTCTGGTGGCGTGTTTATAAAAACATACCGCACTGCCTTTGGTGTGTACTGTTTGAAAGACACACGTTTTCTTGATTTTTTTTCTAACCTGAAAAGTATGTGATTTATTTATAAAATATATTAATGAATGGTATGGTACATGTTTCATATTGATAAATAAATGGTTTACAAGAGATCAAGTAACAAAAATATTGATAGCTCCCAGATGCGGGTGTTTCGCAATGACACATGGAGTCCTGGCATGTGGCGCATACCATAGCCAAATGGATGTGCATGGCCCAAGTGCTCTCCATTAAAAGCTCCAACGATTTCTCTAGTGCTCCACCTACTCTCGTCTTTATTGCTTGTCCTTCCAGCGACCTTCTGCATTAAATCATGGATCCTTGCCATATCTCTCCTGCTCCCTCCATTCGACACCTATTTGTGCTGGTTGCAGGGCTTTTCTCGTAGAGCCTCTACCCGCACTCTTCACCTACTCTACAGCTTAAAGTATCTTGTCAATTTTGTGCTCGCCATCCTATCTTCCCTCATTCCTCCCCTGGGCTCTTCTACGACGCCATGCCTTGACACCACAAGATGCATTGTCGTCGGTGCAGAGGATGAGGCCAAGCCTCCCTTCCACCCATCTCCTTTCACGATGGCAGTCACTCACCCCTCCATGAGGGCTAACCTATGGAAACTGCACTCAATTTGGACTCCATGGAGGACTAGGACCAACAATGTGTCTCTGCCACCATTTATCTTTATCTTCCAGAAGTCCCCTTCAGATCAATTGGGTCCAGCTCTTGGAAGTGCCCGTGGAATTCCACTATTTTATAGTCTAATCACCAGCTCTCTAGAAAATTAGCAGCCCTTCCGACAAAAATTGCATTGTACTCCTCAGGTAGCAATTGTGGGGAGAGATCAGAAGTAGAATATAAGAAAGAGATTGTAGGGGCACACTTAGCCTTAACGCTAGATCCGTCAATGCAGAAAATGAAGAAGGCCAAGGATTCTTCCGAGGAATACAATTGCTTCATTGTTGAAGAACCTCCCACAGATGTCAGAAGCATCAATAGCTTCGGATGATTTTACATCTCGAGGTCTCCTACTTCTGCAAGATTTTACACTACTGTTTTTATGCCTTTATTTTTTATGAACAGTTTCATATTTTTTTGGACAATTATGGCTCATGCTAGTTTCCCCACCAGTGGCAACAACTTCTGGACTGGTTTCCCCACTCGGGGTAGTCCATATTTTCAGTTTTTGAACTTTTTATCGGCCGGAATTGGCTAGCACAAGCAATTACGACGAGCATGTATCGATTGTAAATCCTCTGTATTATATAATAGAAGTAATATTACTTAGAAAAGAAAAACAAAAATACTGATAGAACATCGAGAAAAGAAAAAAATGCAAGTTATTTGGAAATTCTTTACAAAAATTATTATTTTTGAATTATATGTAAGTTTAAATAATATGTATTGTTTACTGTGTATCATGCAGAGCCATAAAATGATGAAGCTTGATAAGATTATTTCTAATCTAAGACCAGAAGAGCATTAAATCTTGATGGAAAAATTGCAAAAGGATGAATCAAGTGAATGAAAAATACTATCGATCCAATATGAGTTTCTTTTTTGAAATTTTATTAATAATATACTTAAAAATATTAGATAACATGTTTCAAACAATATATTAATTCACATATGTGTAATGTCCTACAGGGACCAACATCGAAGAAAAGGAATGTTATTCTAAGAAACGAAAAAAATAGAACATGCAAATTAAAATGAATTGCTCCTTAGCTCATATGGAGTGGTGTTGGAGGTTAACGAAAAGGGGAAAAACTTTTCCAAACCTTTGAGGGATCTAGTGGAATGATTGTATAGATGTTATTTCCACTTACAATAAAAATATCAATCCAATGATTCCAAGAACCAAATTTTATTTAAACTACAGGATCAGTTTCCAAAGAATTGGTCAATGAGACATGTCAGACTTTTAATAGAAAAAACGTACAAAAAAAAGAAGGAATGAAAAACTAATATTCATTTAAATTTTTTTATAGAATTATATGTATATATTACTAGAAATAAATCATTTATAAATATCAATTTTGTTATATTTACTTTTCATATATCAATATAAAAATTAAATAGTTTATTGTCATGTTACATTTTCAGGAAAATTATGAAAATCACAAAGGATGAATGCGCTGATATCAGAAATATTCCATTATGAATGTCTAAAAGGGTGTACAAGGAGATGGTGAAAGAAATGGATATTATAATTGCATCGAACTAGGAGCCATCTCAACAAGAACATGCTTCCAATTTAATATGTAATCATTGAATTTTTCGATTAGGTATGATAAATAAATAATTTAGCATTAAATATTAATTTTCAAGTATTTTCTTGTAGAAAAGAAAATAAAATGGAACAGATTCAACACATCAAACATGACAACAAGGAAGAAAAGGGTTGATATCTATGTTTGTGAGTAATTTTTACTTCCTTATAACAACTTAAATACATTTCATTTTTGTATATTTTAAGTTGTTTTACAACAATCATCATTGAATGCTTCAAATAGGTGCTAACATACAAAGAAGAACCATCAAACGAATTGATTAACATTGGGTTAGATATGGGTTGTCATTATATGTTGGCATATCATAAATTAATTGTGGAATTTGTAAGAATCTATCTTGTTTTACTTAGCTCCATCTATAATTAATAGAACAAAAAAATATTTTATATTAAATATATGATCTGTTATGGGGTATAAAACTTGTAGGAAACAAAGTATGGAATTGCGCCAACAAATGAATTGTTGAATGATGGCAAGAAATTTGGTTTTGAAAGAATGTGTATATTTCACGAGTCAATTCTTTCTATGGTACATTTCTTTTCAATTTACATTGATGTGCATTATTTAATATTTCAATATTCATTATTCTCACCAATGTACATACACTCATTACAATGTATTTTTATGTTTGTAGATGGAACTTGAAGAAGAATAAAACAATAAACATAGTGAACAAAACATTCCTCAAAATAACCCAAGCCATGGAAGTAGCTCGAGCAGTAACAACAGTTCCAGCGAAGAATGATGATCAATATGTTTGGATATCAAAGCAAGGCATTGTATTTTTTGAAATATTTGTCTATGAAATCAGACATTTTGTTTATTGTAATGGAAATAGCTTCCCAATTGAAAGACAGAGGGATACCATTAACTATCCCATTTTGTATGACAAAGAGTGCCTTATATATATATATATATATATATATATATATATATATATATGTTTTAATTTATTCTATTTTGTTCTCCATTGTTGTTGTGAAATGTTACACCACTTGGTAAATATATGGATGATTAAATATTATAATGAAGAGATGTGAAATCTGATGATATGATATAACAAATTAATCCAAATATCACATTCAAATGCACTAATAAAAATATAATTAATATGAATACTATTATAAGATATGTGTCAACTTTTTATGAATAATGAATTTTAAAAAATCACAATAATTGCATTGTCACAGGTCGATGTTTTTAAAAATTACAAAATGAACACTAGTGCGTGTTAGTTAGTGCATCAGTGCATTTGTATGATAATTCACACTAGTGTGTTTCTACGACTTATGGGCATTGCAGAAATACCAATACCAATTAGAACGCCTGGTGCACTTTATCGATGACTACCACCCTGGCAGTATGATAGGTGTTGCATGCACTGGTGCGGTTTTCCTTTAACGCGTCAGTGAATTTTTATAACTTAAAGGCCCAGTGCATTTTATCACCTAGAGGGCTCGGTGTGGTTTTACACCTTAACAACATGATGCATTCACCTTCCACCGGCGTGGTGCAACTAGGTGGCTAACAAACACCGGGTCGTTGCTAAAAGCCCTGAGGCATCTGAAATTTGTTTTCCATCCTGGTGCTTGGTAGTTTTACAGTACCGATGCGTTCATGGTACAACACACCGATGTGTTGACACCTGATGTGTGCACCGATGAGAAAAAAATATGTAACAACCTTCGACTGCCCAATTTTTTTTAGTTGTGTTGAAATTCTGTTAGAAGCTCTACCAAAACCTTCGTTACCGAAAACGGATGTTGTAAAAAATGTTTTTTTGAAAATTTTGGCCAATTTTATAACACTAAAAACCTCCTTTATAACCTCCGCTAGAGGGTCTTTTCCTTGTAGCGTAACCTAGAAATATAATTTTCTGATGCATCCACAACTATGTTATATTTTCTAGTAAAACATATAATATTAAAAGCTTGGAAATGAGAAATAAAACACCATACCTCTTGTTAATAAACTTTTAGATGATGTGACACATAATGAATAGTATTGCGTACCTTTCTTATGATGAATCAAGTCACCATTACTTCGAGAAATTCAACATTGAGGTTAATGGCCTTTTGTAAGCCTAAGATGAGTGGTTCATATTATGTAGTGTTTTTTGTGTGCTCAAATTATATGTGGCTTGAGATCAGGTGCTTCTTTTGTCGTGGGTCTACTAAAACACAAGAAAATCTAGAGCCCTCCTGCGTCTTTGAACCGTCAAAGTAAAAAATCCAAAAATCATATGTACAAGAGATAGACCCTACACTAGTACTACTATTATTATTAATATCTACTATACAAATATCATTTCCACGAGTTGGACTAGGAAGGAGATCCAACTGTGTGTCAAGTGGGATTGGGTATCGATGGGAAAGATAACACCCAAGATCAGTTTCTATAAAGAAATTTCCAAATATTAGATCTGCGAAAGAAACTGGTTCATTCTTGCCTTCGAAGGGTGTAAGAGTATGTTTCATGTAAGGTTCTGAGTTCACCCAGACTTGGTTATTTCTTCCCTTATATGGAAGGCATAAATGTGACTATTTTGTAGAAAAATACCCTTGTAATTTGTTGGACAATTCTCTACTAAAAAATACAACGTATACTTCCGGAATGTCCACAATTACCATGTTTATAAACTAGTAAACTCATTGGTCAGATGATAGGCATATAAATAGATTTATGAGTTCACTGATAGCATGGACAAGGTTTATGTCTAGCTAACTCATTTGTGCATCTATTTTATCCCATTTTACATTATTTTTATTTTCTAAAGATAAGGGAATTACATTTACAGATGCACCAGAATCAACCAAGAAATTGTGCACATTATAATTGAAAATTTCGAATGTTAAAAAAAATGAAGGGAAAAGTGTATTTGAATTCAGTGTTAAAGAATTAAACAAAGATTCCAGGGACTAGAAGATTTACCACATCCCTTATGTGAAGAAGCGATGTTACTTGAGGAAGGTTGTTCAAGAGCGCGGATAAGAAGTTCCCGCTAGCTCATCATCCTTGTAAGCTCAAAGAGTGAGATTCTAGCACGAGATTTCTTCATGTCTTCAATGATGTTATAATCCAGTGTGGGAGACATTTTCGAATTGTATGGAGGCATAAACCTATCTACTGCTTTCAAAATGATGGACTTGATTTTTATGTTTGCGGAAGAACTCTTTGTTGTAGTAGTGTCTCTAGAATTTCTCTGAGTGTTATGCACTGAGTTGATCGACGGTGTGATCTTCCTTAACAAGTGTTATTTCAGTTTCTTCCTTGTCAAATCTGGTTCAGAAACTGGGCCTTGGATTCTCAAGTTATATCTACCAATTTTATTTTGAGCCCAGTCCTCACTCGATGGCTGAATTTTGGAATTATTCTTTTTAGTTGCGTATACACAACTGAGTGTGTTTACTGTGTGCCCAACACTCATAGTTTATTCGGTTGTAACATTTTCTTAGTTTTCTTCTATAGGCTTAGTATTCTCATAGAAATTACTGTATCAATAATGTGTGCAACTAGATCGTTCATGTTATTGTTCAATTGTAGACATGTTTTTTTTTAATGATACTCTTAATGAAACAAACAATATTGTTCCATGCCCATACTCTCAACATTCAACATGACATTCACGCTCTATGAAGACATGGCCGACTGGTTGTTGCTACTACCAGAGTTGGAATCCCTCCTCAGAATGTTGAATCTAAGAGGCTTGATGCTTATGATGGTCTTGCTTGACCTCTAATTTAGTTCTCCCAACTCATTGGACAAATATTTGATAGTGCGGGTAAAGCTATAAAGATTGACAACTTCCTTTCCCTTGGACTTACCTGAGGAGGCCTAAGACATTTTACCTGTATCTTTAGAGTCCTTTCATGGTTCATCATCCAAGATGACTCCAATCGCATGCAAGTCCTTTTCAATTGCGATTTTTTCTTTGTAATTCTCTGCAAGAGTTTCTTTTGTAGTTCATTTCATGAACTGCATGATGTTTTTGAATAAGGTAAATTTGTAGTAATCAATAGTGATGGAGTCACGAGGTTTTTTATTTGTAGGGAATTTATTCAATATGCGATTAAACCTATGATTGAAATATTTCACTTTATCTTTGTGCTCCAACTTAATATTTCCCATCTCTCTCAAGAACACGGCGGGGATTTTATTATCAGCAAAATTTTCAAGAAAAATATTCTTAAATCCTTTCCAATTCTAGATAGAGTTTAGAGGAAGATTTTGTTACCATACAATTTCTCTTCCATCTAAGGTATACGCAAAAATTATACATTCACCATCATCATAATGTACCTCTGGCATTTTTTTATGTAGGTAGAAGTTGTCCAAATGGTCCTCCGCATTCACTGTTTCGTCAGGGTCGTACTTTGTTAACATATTTTCTGGGTCCCTTAGCATATTTTGTAGAACACCCAGTAGTGAAAGTGGACCCTGAGACATCCAGTTCAGATGTTGGTATGCCATATCTTCGTCACTATTTTCCTCCTCTTCACCAAAATCTGATGGATCTTCCTCTTCTTCCTCACCGCCTAACCCACAGAAAGTGTCACCCGAGAGTAAAACATTATCTTCGCCACCACCATTATACACTAGTAAAAAATGATGAAATTAATTACTAGGTGACTAAAAAATTTAGTCACGACTATTATTTCAAGTGAATTACTACTAAATTTGAGAAATTTTAAGTGACTGAACTAAAAATGACTAACTTAAATGACTAATTCAGTATAGGAATAAAATGTATGACTAGATAATAAGTGAATAAACTAAAAGAGACTAACTTAAATGACTAATTTAGTCTAGGGATGAAATACATGACTAGATAATAAGTGACTAAACTAAAAGTGACTAACTTAAATGACTAATTTACTCTAGGATTAAAATATATGACTAGATAATAAGTGACAAAAATAATAATGATTAATGTATATGGCTATTATAGTCCAAGAATAAAAATATGACCAAACAACAAGTATAACAAGTATATGAATTAGTCATTTATGTCATTAATTTTTAATTACGTCATTCCATAAATGAAAAATTGAAATTTTGGTACCAAAGTGTTACATTTCACTACATGTGTCTTTGAATCCATCTGCAATGTTAAAATTTAGAGACAAAGGGGTCTTTGAGTTTACAGTGTTAAAATTCTGAATACCCTTTTGTCTATAAAGTTTAACATTGCAGATGGATTCATTTACAATTAACATAATTGCATGTATCATATATCGACTTTACACTAATTCCTTCATTATAATTTTAATAAAGGTAATATTTAGATAGTAAAATTAATATTAATATTAATATTTAATCTTTGGCCATAACATTTAATTTTGAAACTTCATTGACTTATGTTAAAAGTGTGAGTTATTTTAAATATAAGGTTAAATCTTCAAATTTAAATTTAATAAATAGCATTGCTTATGTTAAACCTGTGATTTCATTTAAATCTAGTATTAAATCATCATATTTATATTTGATAAATACTAAATAGATAAACCTAAAATATATATTTATAGACCTATTTAGTAAATAGGCATGAACCTTTATTAATTTACGTATGAAACTTAATTAATTCTTTAATGATGTATGAACCTTTATTTTTTTGTAATTCAATGTCTATTCATGTATGTACAAAGGAGTACATATAGTCGCTTACAAAATAGGTGGTCTCACCCCGACTGGGTTTGTTGACCAAAATTTTCACCAAATGAAAAAAAAATACAAAGGAGAGACTAGGGAAATTGTCCATAAATGGTTGGAAAGAGGCACCAAAACACATATAAAACATAAAAAACACCAAATAGCATACTAGTCGTCCGACGTGATGGATGCAGGTTTGTTGGGGGATGTTTCTGGAGGTGGTGGAGGACAGAACCTACACTGAACATCCCCTTCAAAGTGTGCGAACCAAGTCTCCAACTTTTCTACTTTCCTAGTGAGTTGATTTTGGACTCGCCAAAAAACTACCAATATCTCCTGGACTTAGCACTCTAAATAGTGCATTTGTTCCAATTTTTCCATCTGCTCTGTATGCTCCTCAAGATAGACTCTCTCAGTTGTGTCCACTCTTTCCATCAAGCTATTGATAAGTGGATGACAGTTCTCTAGGAATCAATGTTGGATAACCTACCCCTCACTTACCTCAAATAAATTATACCCATGATTCCCATTGCCACCACGGGATCCTCCGCCCCAACAACTCTACTTTTGAACCCTTGAACCCCTACCCCTGCTACCCTCACTTACCTCCTCCACGACCCCCATGCACACCCACACTATCGAGTCATGGACACCCCACAGTATTGACAACCTGGCGTGGAGCTGACATGATTATTTTCGAGTCTTCCACCCCAACAAGGCCATAGACGACAGGGGAGCGAGATGCCCACACCACACCAAGGGCTTCATAATTCTCCAAGGTCAAGGAACCCCATGGTGTGCAGAGTCTAGATACTAGACCCCCCACCATAGAAAAAAACACCACCAAAAGAGGAGCCAAATTTCGTCGCCCACCACCATAGGGAAACATAGAGCCACTTCCCCCTACCAGGCGAATATTGCCACCACCAGGAAAACCAAATACAATCACCCACCAAACCAACACAGGAATTTGAAGAAAAAACGATAACAAAGTTGTCGACACCTAAGTGTAACTTACCCCAGTGCAACGACCAACCTCCAAATTCTCCACAAAAATACCACACACCAATCCACCAAACACCATCGTACCCACGCCGAAGGGAACGAAATTGGGAAAAGAAACTAGTTTTCCGCCACCACCCTCGAGGTTTCCTAGAGTGGAGATTCTAGCTTCCTCTCTCAGCATGAAAAAACAAGCTCACCAAAATCCAATAAAAATGGAAATGAGTGAGCTCACTTCCCTTCAACTTCCTATCCTCAACCGAGACATAGATAATAGCTAAGAAACTAAGCAGCATGGATCGATTGAACACACCACACCAAAAAATGCCCACGAAAAGCACACACAAACCACTCCCTTCATAAACCTTCCTTCAACGTTCACACTTCCTCTCTGAAGGCCACCGCCAAGACCAAAACCAAACCAAAGTGAGGGGTCAAATTTCGGGCTTCCTCATCTTCCCTCACCTTATCGTGTCACCACCTCCGAACTCCAATGCAAAACTATTTTTCACACAGATTGCCAATGTGAAGCCAATACCTCTCCCACTGCATGTGTTATGGTGAAGGGACCAGGATTACCATCCCTCACCCTCACTCCACTTGTATTTACTCATGCGAGAAGCCTTCCACGTATTGCTTAGACCTCACCCCCATTAGGGAGTATATTATGAAGCTTTTTTAATTTAGATATGAACCTTAATTAACTTTTCAATGGTGTATGAACTTTTATTAATTGTTTGATATGAACCTTGGCTAATTTTTAATGGTATTATGAAATTTTTTTAATTGTTTAGGTATGAATTTTATTTAATTTTTAATAGTATATAAACCTTTATTAATGATTATAAATATGTAATTCAAAATATCTAAGTATGGTTTACTATGTAATAATGGATAAATCTGTTTAGTTTTATCAATTTCTATGAGAATTGTACCAAGAAATATATTCATTTCATTAATACATAATTTACATGATTATATCAATTTAAGCTTTAAATAAAACAATATTATTGGTTTTATATTTGATTAATAATCAAAGTAGTAAATCTCTTTTTGCAAAAGAGCTCCCCTCAAGTCATGCATAGTAGGGACTTTGAAGCCCTTTCCTTTAGCTATAATAGACTCCCACATAGCTTGGTAATATGGTGAGTGAGAAACATTAAATGGGATATATGCATCATACCACCATCTAGCAATATATTGAAAAGACGATTCTTTGCACAGTTACAAGACATGCCATATAACCCTCGATGATGGAGAGCTTGAGCTTCGCATTTGTGTTTGACAACTTGGATTTACAGATGGGGGAGACAGTGAAGGGGGTTTATTAGCATGTATGGAATCACTAATGAACCCTGGTTTTGGAGGAAAGAATGGGAAGAAGGCTCCTTTTGGATGATTGATGACTTTGATACATTGGCGAAGGAAACATAAGATGTGTGATAACAAATTTCTCTAAAATTTCATTTCTCTATAGAGATTTATTCACCAAATGTTGATAATTCCCCTTAACCCAGCAGGGTGCCAGATTAGGGACTTAAGCTCATGTAGTGGACGAGAGATAAGATCAAAACCCTTGCAATGTAACCGACTTAGCGCTCAAAGGTGTGACTCCAGATTGGAGACAAGATAAAAACCCCTGCAACATCACCATCTCGGAGCTCGAAGGCATGACCTGAAATAATGGGAGGGTTTTCAAGCTTAGCGTCATGGGATTTTTCCTCAGCGGAACAATCTTGGCTTTCATTTTCAACTGCACCAATTTAGACTCCTTGATTTTTTGGAAAACTATTTAACTGGCGAGATACCAACGAAGCTCTAGTATCTGGTGAATATTTCAATATGATTCCCTTGTAATGAATCCTCTGCGCTTATATAAATGTTAGAGATCTCCACTATTACAGGCTCATAGGAAAAGGTGGTAGACTTTGGACATTCAAAGACTGGATCCACTCTAGATTAGACTCATGTAAGTACTGCAATGAAAGGTAGTTTTTTTCCTTAGGTACCTTGTTCCTGAAAAATTTAGAAGGTAACAAATGACATAGAAATATGATGTGTATTCTTTTGGAGTAGTGTTACTAGAGGTATTTTGTGCAAGGGAAACTCTTAATCTTGTTTTTCGCAGAGAACAATTTAATATAACAGAGTGGGAAATGCATTGGCAGAAAAAGGGAAAGCTTGAAAAAATCATTGACCCTCACATTACTAGGAACATTAACTGGTTCTCTGAAAACATTTAAGGAGACTACCAAAAAGTACTTGGAAGAGAAGGGCATCGACATGCCTTCCATGCGAGATGTTATATGGAACCTAGAATATGCATTTAAAATCTAGGAGATATCGATGCAAAATGATCTAGATGAGAATAGTACAAATCATATTGCAGATATTCCTTTGTGCTACCCAGAGCCTAAGCCTTTTGGTCCAAGTTTAGTATGACTTCAAGTCTTATATGAAAGTTCTCAATTTATAGATTTCATTAATGAGCATGTAGATTTTTGGAGTTCTCGACATCCCACGAAGGGATAGTTGTGAGGATTTACCTATTGTTTGGAACATGTTCTCCTTTAGTGGATATGACACATATTGGATCCATACCTTGGTGCAACAGTTCCTTACCTTGGGATGTTTGCACAAGATTCAAGGAAAAGTGAACTCACAACACTAGTGTCTTTGGTTTGGGAGGAGAGCTACAAGTATGTAGCAGATTTTGAGGACACATGCATTCTATTACTTTGCGCTGCTCAGAGCTTGAGACTTTTTATACTAGCGTTATTGGATGAGGTGTTGGTGGAAGTGATGATGATTTATAATATGTAACCACAAGTGTTGTTTTCTCACAATTGGTGAATCCTCATGGGAGGTGATCACAAAACAAGACTCCTTTTCCATGTTCCAAATTTACCAAATTAACACATGAAGAGAGAATATTGGTGAATGTGAAATGGTTAGGTTCAGTACTTGTTTTTTTCATATCACATTGAAAATCCAATGCCTTCTCGTAAAATCCTCGCCTCGTATAATTGACCACCATTACCGACGATTACACCACATTTGGTTTAGACATTTACTTAGGTAGGTAGGGTGCCGCTATCTCCTATCTCCCTATAGAGTAATCTGGTCATATCATATTTCTTCTATAATATTGGTTCCTTTCTCTCAAGTCCTCTCTCTCTTCTATCCTCTCTCTCCCTTTCTCTCCTACCTCCCTCTCTTCCTCCATCTCTCTCTCACTCTCTCTCTCTACCCTCCAATCCTCTCACCATATCCCTCCCTCTCTCCTTCTCTCTCCCCCCCTTCCAGATTTGTGTCACTCTCTACCTCTCTTACCTTTATCTAACTCTGTCACTCCTCTCCCCCCCTCTCTCTCCATTCCTTCTCTCCCCTATCCTTCAGTTTATCTCCATCTCTCCCTTGTGACTCCCCCTATCTCTCCACCTCTATCACTATATGTCTTTGTTCTTCCTTCTCATATATATCTAGAGTTAATATATATTATAATATAACAATCCAAATTTATTAAATTTAATAATATTAATATTTTAATATATTAATATGAATATTAGAATTAATAATAATAATAATAATAATAATATTTTAATATTGATATTAGGGTTAATAATGTTGTTTTTCATGCTATTAATAATAATTTGGCCAATGGTATTCGGTTTATATGCTTCACCTAAATAAAACCTCTTTTTTGAGTTTTTGTAAATATAATGATGATTATGGAGTAAATATAAAAATATGTTTTTATTTATTTACCATATTTCTAGTTTATTTATATTTTATTTATTTACCATATCTCTATTATTTACCATTGTATTTGGCCCATAGGCTTGGTATATAATTAGATGTTGATTTCTAATCCTATTTGATATATTTTTATTTATTTACCATACATATTTTATGAATAGGTATTTGGCCCATGGTATTAAAATGGTATTTTTCCCATAGGCTTCACCTAAATAAAACCTCTTGTTTGAATTTCCTTAAATATAAAGAGGTTTATGGATTAAATATAAAAGTAGGTTTCATTTATTTACCATACCTTTAGTTTATTTACATTTTTATTTATTTTCCATAAATAAGTTTTATTTATTTACCATACCTCGGTTTATTTATATTTTTATTTATTTACCATACCTCTTTTTTGAGTGTTCGTAACCCTATTTATATTTCAAATTTATAGTGTTTTTATACATAATAATAATTTGATTGATTTTTAAATAGGGTCACATTAGATTAAAAATGTTAAATATTTAAGTGTTTATGTTTTTACTTAATATCTACCCCATATTGGACTAGAAACTCATATTCATGCTTGTTTAGTGAAATGTTTAATGCAAACACTTACAAATTTTATGAATGGACTTCCAATTTTAAAATCCTTATTTTTTATTATTCAAAAAATTGATAAATAATATTTTTTTTTCATTTTCCCTCCTAAAAATTTTGCAGAGCTATCAAAACACTAAAACCTATTGACACTCTTAGTAATATTCTTCATTAATCTGTGGACAATGAATTTATTTCTGAATTCCATATCTAGTGGATGTTGGAAACTCTGAAGTCATTAAAAAGTTTTCACATTAAGATAGTTTTTCTCCCTCACGAGCTCAACATGATGTTGGCAACTCTGAAGTCCATTAAAAAGTTTTCACATTAAGATAGTTTCTCTCCCTCACAATCTCAACATGATGTTGGAAACTCTGAAGTCCGTTAAAATGTTTTCGCAACTCTAAAGTCAGTTAAATTTTTTTCACATTAAGATAGTTTTTCTCCTTCATGAGCTTAACAGGATGCTGGCAACTCTGAAGTCTGTTAATTTTTTTTCATATTAAGATAGTTTTTCTCCCTCATGAGCTCAAAATAATCAACATTTTTAAATGTTTCTCCATATACAGGTAACATTATTTTTGTACATTTATGTATCTGAACTTCTATTTTAAGTTGTCTCTACTTAAAACTCCCAATATTTTACATAGAACAAAAGATGATAATTTGTTTCTTTCTCAGGATTTCAAAAAGAGAATTCTCAAGACGATGGCATGAGGTTTTGTTGTTATATTTTTTTAAATGAAAAATATTAAATCATTGATTTTAAGTAGAAATCTTGAAATAAACAAGACATCAAGGCTGCTACAAAGGCAAGGGGAGATTTTGATCTAAAGAACCTTTTGCAAGTTGATATCCCCATTGAGGTTCTGTGAAAAAATAATACATCTCGGATTGCAAGTTGATATCCCCACTAAGGTTCCGTGCACAAACCCTACATCTTGGATTTTTTTACTTGCAGATAATTTTATTACATAATTTATGTAAAATAATTATTTTGTGTGGATAAATGTCTTTCGGATTAATCACATCATTAGGATTTGCTCGACGTTTTGAACCATCTAATGTGGTTCATCCTCAGGACCACATTAGATGGTTCGAAATTTCGACCAAATATTAATGATGTGATTAATCTGAAAGAAATTTATCTACATTATGGATCACAAAAGTCTTAGATCTAGAATTATTTTGTGGTCAGTAAAAAAAAACTAATTTCTTTTTTTCCTCAGTTTGTCCTGATTGAAATATTAATTGTGCTTGGTTTCCTTCAGTAAAACCTAATTATGCTTGGTTTCCATGAATAAAAATTTGATTTGTTTTTGTTCTTGTAAAAGTTAGTTGCGATAATTTGATGCTCTTTACAAATCCGTTTACCCAAATTCTTGAGCAACAAAATTTTTTGAGGGAAAGGAAAATATTCACACACAAACAATATTTTTTCGACATTCTACAAGAGGGAAATTTTCTTTGCAGAAGATATCATCATTTGAACATTAAGTTTCTTAACTGAGTATGGTTGATTTCTCACCCCAGATCTATATACCATAATAATGGTTTATAAGGTTGCTCAAAAACTATTGAGAAATAATTTCATGCAGGGCCATGGTTTGTTGAGTATTTTTCCATGAGCATTAAACCCTCAATGTATTTTTTTTTTTTTTTGCGGGTTCACTTCTTAGGAGCATAATACCATAGTTTACAATTTGTCTTCATTGTGTATTCTTCTCAAATACACAGGTTATACTAAGATTCCAGGATGTAAAAATATTTCATTTCTTTCAACAAAATATACTGAGAGATTTATGGCTTATAATATTTTTGTAGTTTGGTTTTTAAGAACTTTTGTACTTTTATTTTTGTGGAGAAATAGAAGCATGTTCTTTTGAGCAATGGAATTTATTTTCCTACAACATGACATGTATGATTGAGGAGTGCTCTTCAACTAAAAAAGATAAAAAGTATATTATTTTTATTAAAACTTGAGACTGTAAACCATGCAACAATCATTCACTCATGATATGGAAGCCCAAATCAAATACCTTTATCCATGAAATGACTCGTTTCTCTACATTGGTAGGAAACTTGGGAGCATCTCTAAATTTTTAGTGATGACAATATTCTATGAATGCATTGTTAAAAATTAGATGAACATATGCTTAAGTATGGATAAAATACTACTAAATTTTTTGTTCACCCATCTAATAGAATGGGTAACATCTATATTTTTGAAATTTACTTCAAAAAATTATATAGTTAAAATGCTTGAAACTATATTTTTTTGTAATGCTTGACTAGTAGGTTTCTAGAAAAAAATAATGAGGGAAACATCTATAAGATGTTGCAAAGATTTAGTATAAATTCCCAAAATATGGTCTCCCTACATATCCCTTATTTTTTTAGTAAAAGGAAAATTGAAAGAAAGATTGTAGTAGATTGTCTAGAAGTTGTTCAACACATTTTCTCAATGCATAATATATAATATATCAAGGTTTTTTAAACATTCCTTCAAGTTAAATTCAATATACAAAATTATAAGTTAGAACCACATATATGTGGCACATAGTTGTTTATTTTTTTCTTATGTTTTAGTTTTTCTATGTGACTAGGTGGGGGATGGGGGGATGTGGAGTAATCTCGAATTATTTATTCTTAGCTTATTTTTCTTTTTCTAATAAACTCATCATATTACTAGATATATTTAGGAGGTAGGTGCATGATAGCAGGTGCAGATCTGTAATAGACAAAAAGAATTGGGATTACTTGAAAAAAAGAGGTCAATATTCCCTAAGCCCTTAAGGAATTATTTGCTCCTGGAAATTTTCCAATACAAGATTCAATTTAGTCTCCTATGACCCCTCTTAAAAAATATTATATCAACTTGGATAAGCTATTAAGTCTCCCTAGGAAAATATATGACCTTATCGTGTTAATCATGTTGGAGGTATTGGTTGAGGAGATACTATTTTCATGTATGCACATGCAAGAAAATTAATTGGAAAATTCAATGGAGAGGCCTTTTCACCTTATGTGATGGAATCATGACATGTATATCTACCTCAGAAAAGAGTTGTAAAGGGAATATTTCTCTTTTTAAATAAAGGAAAATGAATTTTTAGCTTGGAATTTCAACTATAGGAGTATCTTTAATGAGTACAATGGGGGTTCCATGGTTCTTCAAGAATAATGATCATTTTATGCAGCACTAGATTCCCCTTTATACCCCTAATAAGGTAAGTTCTTAAAAAATTTCTTGTCTGATCATATTTGCTTATTTTATTGATGATTTTAAGGTTAAAGAACTATTGGAAAAGATACATGGGTTGGATGAAGGAAACTCTTTAAGTTACTGGATGCCCTATTTTATATAGTTAAATAAAAAAAAATTGTGTACGCTCAATTGGTTGGTTGTTTCCTCAAATATTGGGCTAAGTGAAAGTGACCCACCACATGAAAAAACATATATCGAAATGGTACTCTCTAATGGTTAAGTTTTTGAGTATAGGCTTGGTTTTCTCAAGGATGAATTTTTTCCAACCAACTACATATATCCTTGACTTGTATTTTCCAACCAAGTATAGTTAGTGTATTAACACCATTTTCTGAAAAAGTTTTATAAATTAATCATTGTAGGTGATGTGATTTTGTTTGTCCTTGATGAGAAGTATCATGAAACTTTCTTTCATGTTTCTATCATTTCAATGGTTGGTACATTGTACATAAGTTTTGATTTCTTGTTTTTCTCCATTAAGGTGGATTGAACTTCTGGACTTTATGCTCACTTTTCTATCCATGTTATGCAATTATGCGCTATAACTTTGCATGGTTGTTAGTTAAATACAATGGTTATCAAGAAACGTTGAGATATTTAAACATGCTGGTCCATTAATGGGAACATATCCTATCACACTTCATTAGATTGGTGGCGCTATATATAGTTGAAAATTGACCAATCCAAAAATTAACCAATGTCACTTTAATGTACTATGGATGCCATCTTTGTTTAATATACTTTAAACGTGTTAAAATTAGTAGATTTTCATTTTTGGTTATTTTTTTCTTATCATATTTATTTTTCCCACTCTAATCCTATTCACTATGGATCTATTTTTTATTCCCCTAGATTTATTCTATAAAGGTAGAGGGGGGATGAAGTGTCTTTTTGTAATGTGTAGCTTTTTTTGCTTTGAGGTGCTAGTCTTCACACCCGTGTGCTAGTTGAAGTACTTATGGGAGGATATAGTTATCAGTGAGAGGTAGAGAGTGATTTCCTTGTATCCATTCAATTACATATTTTTATACTCATTCTTGGTTTGGATTTGGAAGTGTCTGAATGCCACTTTGATATTTTGTTGGTGTAACATATATTAGCCAAAATTTGTACTTACAATTTTTTAACATTTGTTTAGTGGTTATGTTTCATGATCATTGTTATTGATTGTTGTATTTTGACATATTTAATTAATTAATAACGAGAACCAATCCCAATTAGTTTTCTAGACCCTATAGACAGTAGGATTCAAACATGTAGCTCATTATTTATAACTTCATCATATATACTCATTGTTTTTGGGTTTTTGGCATGGAAATCAATCATTTAGAGGCATATTTTTATGTTGTCACAACATATTTACATGATTCACAAGGTGAGAAATCAATATTTGGTGTAATGGAATATTTCATATTTGATAATTCTAGGTCATTTATAGGCTATCAATTTCTTTAAAGTTTCACTTCTAATTGAGTATTTAATTGAAAATATTGAGTATATTATACATGAATATTTTTCCCTCCACCCACTTTTCATAACTTTCATAACCATTAGGTACAAAATTAAATCCTATTTTTCTTGTTTAGTAAAATATTTTCAAAGAATTTACAAAGTTTTATAATTTATCGCAAGTTTTAGACTTTACAATTTATAAAATTTCAAGATCTGTTTTTTTTAAGTCTAATTCTTTAAAGGGTGTTAGCTCAATGGAACAACGCCTTATTTACAAGAAGAAGGTTTTCAGTTTGATTCCATCATGCCATGTTATTTCTATGGAATGGATACAATCAATATTTAGTGATAGAGACTCTTCTGATCACCCCTAATGAGGTCATGGTGACATTTTTTTACCCTCACCAAAATATGAAATGGCGAAGGTAAATGAATGCCACCATATATATATGTATCAATAGTGATGACCATGAAAGTTCCATCACCATAGATCGATGTTGTTCATATGAAATGGTGACAACCACTATCCTTCATTATAATCATTATTCATGATGAACCTTGAATGTCACCACAAAACTTATACTTTTGGCAACACCACATTTGCTGACGTTCACTTTCTTGGCGACGAAGGTTAAGTTCCATCACCATTTATCATATGAAATGGTGATGGTCACTATTCGTCATTATAAACCATTATTGGTGATGCGCCTTGAATTTCACCACAACACTTATACTTTTGGTGATGCCACCTTTTGTGACACTCAATTTTTGGTGATGGAGGCTCTTTTGAGCGTCGCCAATGAGCTTATGGTGACATTTTTCGACCCTCACCAATGTCCTTTTTTCTTGTAGTGGAATTGAGGATCAAACATTGGTGGTGTTGTTGTAATACGTTAAATTCTTGTTTGTATTGAATCAAGTATTTTTTGTAAAAGATCAATCAATGTGTTATATATTGGAAATTAAAAGTATGGTAAATATGGGAAAATTATTTGTGATTTGCATGTATATTACAAAACATATCAAAACTAATATTATTTTATATTTTCATTATAATGATCACTGATGTTTTGAGTTTGAGTGGTTGAGGATGGCCATAGGTGTTACCTCAAATTGGAAGTTTGCTGTTGGAATTCAGTGTGGATTTTCCATTCAAGAATCATATAGCAACTAGAATCTGAAAGTTACATTCCAAAATAAACTTTTTGGGGGGATTAATAGTGGTGATTGATACATATTTTGATGTTGTAAATTTTCTCCAAATCATAGCTAATATATTTTACCATAGGTGAGGAACACAATGGGAAGGGGATTCTCTTTTCAATTTATCCACTTATATTGTAGTGATCTATAAAATAAAAAAAAATAATAACATGATATAGAATAGTTGGCATATTCATATGTGAGAATGGACCCAAATAGTAGTTCCTATCTAAAGATATGCTCATCATACTTGGGCATTCTTGACATCATCGACCTCTAGCCCTGGACTTCTTCACTTAGAGTTCTACATTATTCAATTATATACATCTATACGAGGCTATCCTATTATTTTATAATTTTTACTTCATTTCATTTTATTCTAGACTTAGCTTTGGAATTTTCTAGGATTTTTGTTTGCACTCCCACAATGTATAACTAATCTACAACTTGATATTTTTAGCATGTAAATTACTTAGAATGATTGTGCCTAATCTTTTCTTGAATGTTGAATACTAGTTTTACTAAGGTGTTATTTTCAATGATGATGTTTTATTTTATTTTTTTATATAGGTCATTTGGCCACATAGAAGCCATTATTTCCCAACTGAAGAAAACTAGTTCGAGTTTCTTGCTTTTATGGGGGAAAATGGAATTGACAATATTGCTGATGTTGAGGTATATATAATATAAATCATTTATAGTCTACTTTAGTTTATATTCCAGTGTTCAACATATTCCATGTCTTATACTTTGCATTGTATCTTATTTATTTTTCAGAAAAGGAACTTAGTATTGATGGTAAGAAGCAGGAATTGAAGAAAGAGGAGAACAATAACACTGAAGCGAAAAAATGAAAATTAACGAGAGAGAGAAGAGAATTGGTCTAGTGGTACCTATAGAGTCAATATCCCACATAAGAGACACACATATAGATTAATGGTCAAGTCTTCAGGGTTGGTGAATTCACCTTCAATACCTTTGAAAAAAAATGATAATGTTTTGAAGTGATGAAACAATATTTCATGTGTAAATTGTACTCCAAACAACATTAAGTTGGAAACTCGTACTGTAATAATTGATAATTTATATAATATAATTTATGTGATTGAGATTATTTATAGTTTCATTTGATATTATTTAGTATTTTTATTAACATATGTAACTTTGCATTTTCATATTAGAAGAACATGTACATTGTATGCGACTTTTTTTTTAATTTAGTTGCAAAATAATACTAATTAATTTATTTTGATTTATAATGAACAAATAATATCAATCTAAAACTACTGAATTAGTAGTTTATGTTTATTAATGAACACAAATAAAATGAATATACCACTAAATTAGTTGCTTATAATAATTTTTAATGAAAGTAAATGAAATATATATAAACTATTAAAGTAGTCATTAATATAATGAATATGAAACTACAAAAAAAGATAAATGACTACTATAAATGATAAAATTTTAGTAAAAATGACAACTAAATTTTTCGTATATACGACTATTAGTAGCTATTTTACAGTATCTTATAACACAACCAAAATTTAGTCATATTTATTTGGTCATTAATTGGTTTCAAACGATGACTAAAATTTCCATATATATGACTATTGGTAGCTAATTTACAATATATTATAACACAACCAAAATTTAGTCATATTTCTTTGCTCATTAATTGGTATCAAACGATGACTAAAATTTGCATATATATGACTATTAATAGCCAATTTAGAGTATCTTATAACACAAACAATATTTTTCTCATATTTATTTGGTCATTAATTGGTTTTCTAGGGTGGTCATTTAGTAATATATTTTGTTGTATATTTTGTCATTAATTGTGACAATTAATGACTAGATCAATGACTAAATTAATGACCAAATTTATGATGAAATATAGTACTATACATAAAGTTGAGACAACTAATTAATGACTGAGAAAAAAATGACTAAAATTTCGTCGCATTATAAGATACTGTAGATTAGCTATTATTGGTCACTGATCAAAACATAGTCATTTATATGAAAATTTTAGTCATTTTTTAGTAACTAATTAGCTATTTTGTACCAGTTATAAGATGGAGGTTATTTATATTTAAATACATTATATGAAGAGTATGCTAACTCTTCAAGGGTGGCAAGACCAAATATCCAATTGTAGAAACCACTATCCCAGTAGGGGTGGTTGAGTTCTTATTCTAAAAATAAGGAAGATTGTGTACTCTCAGAATCAATCCAATAGATTTTGCAAACCTACTGGTTATAGGATGGATGACCCGAATCTAGTCGTAAGAGATTTTACAAGTTTATACAAGCTCAGGCTGAGAATATTCACCAACTTCAAGCATATGAGCAGGGGAGGTGCTAGGAATATTAATGCCTTGGCCGAAGGAAGTAGGATTAGGGTGGGTGAGGTTATCAACCATAAAAATATGGATACCCTCCTAACACCAGAAATTTGGATAGTGTTGGACCTACCAAAATTCAAGGACTCTCCCCGATATGTGGTCCCAATTAAAATTCACACCCTTCGGGCTAGGAGCCCCATCCAAAATACATCCTCTATATCATTTTATTAAGGGTTTTCCTTGGCTCTAACTATCAGCAAGAGAGATTACTGCATATGTGCCTTTGAAAAACAAGTGGGTGTGCCTCGTGAGTATTCGGTTGTAGGTGTGTCTTGGTTCTTCTATTGCAGCGAGGAAGAAAAGTGAGCCTCTAAGAGAGAGGTAATAGTACCACCCTAGTAGAGACACATTCAAACAAGAAGTATCTATCTAGAATCCAACATAATATTCCACAAAGATGTGACAATCATTACAAACAACACAAACACGAAATATTTGTTTAACATTCAGTGGAATAGTCCACAAATATGTGACAACCATATGAATAAAATAACCAAAATAGTTCAACTACTTTAACACATGTAACATGAATCATAAAATTTCACAGAAAAATCTTACCAATATTCATAATCCATGCACGAATAATGTGCTGGTCATCAAGCTTTTGATATTAAGTAAAAATTCCAAGACTCATGTATATAATGAAAACCACTGGCTCCACTAGTGGAGCATTGGAGCCACTCCTTGCTCCCCAAAATAACTATCTTGTCTCTCTAATAATTTGTGGGAGGAGCCAAGGTGAAAAGTCCCTTGTTCATACAATGAGGGTGTTTATATAACCAATGGGGAGGTAATGCTTCACCTTCCTTGTGAATATTTGACTACCATTATGATTGTTTGTCTTCCTATGAAATTTTGACTTTACATGACTCTTTAAATTCTATACATGTCCTTTGTAATTCCACTGTACAATACATTTTTGAATAAGAAATTACATAATCCACAAGAATTATGTGGCATATTGAAGACTCAAAAAATGACATGATATGACATTGTTGACAAGGGCTTCTTGATGACATGGAAATGTCAGGCCATTATTGCTTCTCCTCGTTATGTTTCTTCTTGAGAATAATCTTCTATTTGAATCCCTATGGCTTAGAGGTAAGGAGTCTTCAGTGATATCAGGTCTTGAGCTACAATAGAAAAATGGTGTCTTTTTTATTTCTCTTCATTGATGAACTTGTATAATCAACTACAAATATTCCAACACGTTTCCCTTCTCCATATCCTTCATCATCATCATGTCATGGTATGATAGAGTACCCATATTTGGAATTAACTCATGATAAGATGAAATTAGTTTGATAAACCCCTAGTCTAAGACGTTGCATGTTGATCCACTGACTGAGCTGGAACTGGGTGGCAGGCTGAGGGAGAGGGTCAATGACTCAAAAATTGCACAACTTGGGTAATCATGGGTGAAGGTTGAGGCTTGAGACTGCACAATGCATAGTTTAGGATGAATTAAGGAAGTATATTGCGTAGTTTTGGAGCTCAATGAGCCAGGATGAAGGGTTGAGCATTGATTCAAATTACTCCATAGTTTGGGAGGGAATAACAGGCCATGTGATTTCACAATTGAAAATATCAAGATATCAAAGGTTTTTCTTGAGCTTAGAGACTACGTAATGCGCAATTAAGGCCAGGTTGGAGGGCTAAAATGCACAATTTTGGAGGCCAAGGCCCGAGCTTGAGCACTGAAACTTCATAGTGCACAATGCTGAGAGGCAGGAACTACAAAATGCACAAAGTTAAGAGGAAATTTCACAACTAGAGGGTTGAGATTGTGCAACGCGCAATTCTGGAAGGTCGGGATAGGCTAAATTTCTTGGTCAAAGAGCTTTTGGAATTTGACTATGCGTGGGATTAGTGAAGATGATGTGAATATTGATAAGACTTGACTATGATCACACATAGAATACTTGACAACCCAACAACATAGATCATCTAGGAAACATGAACATACTTTTCTTATTGTGACAACTTTGCGAATACTCACAACAAGTGTGACTCTAAAGATACACTTTGCAATGACCGTGACAACACTTGTGTGAAAATGCTTACAAATTTGGAAATGAGTTGCGACGAATGTATACATGGCAAGATAAAATCATTTACACGAAGGTAACCCCTTGAAACCACCAAAATAAGCTTATATGCATGTGCGACACTTAACATGCAAAAATACAACATTTTTCTTTTCTTGCAAAAAGGACCAAAATATTTAGAGAAAACACAAACAATGGATTTCATTATTTGCGATGAGAATATGTAAGACCAAGGTAGGATTCGAAATTTGGCGCAGGCCAAAAATTTGGAGGGTGTTGTATAAGTGACAACATGACGAAACAAATATGACAAAAATATTGGTCACATTATAAGATACTATAAATTAGCTATTAATAGTCATATATATGCAAATTTTAGTCATTGTTTAAACCAATTAATGACCAAATAAATATGACTAAATTTTGGTTGAGTTATAAGATACTGTAAACTAGCTACTAATAGTCATATATATGTAAAATTTAGTCGCCATTTGTAATAAAAATTGTATCATTTATAGTAGTCATTTATCTTTTTTTGGTAGTTTCATATTCATTATATAAATAAATAATTTAGTAGTTGATATTCATTTCATTTAATTTCATTAATAATCATTATAAACGATTAATTTATTTGTTGTATATTCATTTTAATTGTGTTCATCATTAATTAATATAAACTACTAATTTAGAAGTTTTATATTGATTATACGTGTTCATTATTAATAAACATAAATTAATTAGTATTATTTTGCAACTAAATTAAAAAAATGTCATACAATGTGCATGTTGATCTAATATGAAAAGGAAAAGCTACATATGTTAATTACAATACTAAATAATATCAAGTAAAACTATAAATAATTTAAACCAAAAATAATATTATATGACATGCCAAGTATTACAATATGAGTTTCTAATTTAATATTGGTTGGGCTACAATTTACATATAATATATTATTTCATCACTTAAAAACATTATCATTGTGTTGCAAAGGCATTGCGGGTGAATTTACCAACTCTAAAGATTCGACCATCAGCATGTATGTGTCTGTCTCTTGTAGGATATTGGCTTTAAGGGTATAACTAGACCGGTTATTTTCTCACGCTTTCTACATTTGTCTCTCCATTTTTATTTTATCCCCTCTCATTAATTCCTGGTTCTTACCATGAATAATGAGTTCCTCTTCTAAAAATGGAAGAAGATATAATGTTTAGTATAAGAAATGAAAACCTATTAACATTATATTATAAATTATAGTAAAATGTAAGTGATTTATATGACATATACCTCAACATCAGCAATTTCAATGCCATTTCCCCCCCAAAAATCAAGATACTCGAACAATTTTTCTTCAATTGGGTGATAGTGGCCACTATGTTGCAAAATGACTTGTATAAAAAAAGAAAAAGAAAAAATGTTACCATAGAAAAGAAAACCTTAGGAAATTAGTATTAAACCTTCAATAAAAGCTTAGGCACAATCATTCCAACTAAATTACATGCTAAAAATCTCATGTTGTAGATAACTTGAGAAAAAAATGGAAATAAAAAGACAATATATTATAAATAATGTATGTCAACAGTCGGCTGGAAAATTCCATCATAGAAGAAAAAAAATTCTACTATGGTTACCCATACATGTGGGTGGGTAACATGTGCCAATATGACATCATCCTTAGGTTCTATAGGAAGTAAAAATCCTATTAACATAATGATTTATTGGTTGCATCTTCGCCTCGCCTCTCCTCAGTGGGTCTAAAAAAAAAAAAATCCATCCTAAATATCCACACTTAAATACCAACATCTTAAATATCCAAACTTATTTACTACAGGTTCATGCTCACATTTCATGATTTCATCTTCTTATGCCTTCCTCATTCTAAAATTATACAAGTTGAGTAATTATCTTTGTATATTTAACTATATTTGGTACAAACTGCAGAAGGATACAATGTGATATATTCTTTCCACGATTAGTCGCATGTGCGGGGAGGGGGAGTTAGTTCCCCTTGTACATTGCGTCGAGCGCATTAGGGGGGTCACAGGGCATCGCCCCAGGAAATTTTTTTGCACCCCATTTTTTTGTGGGCGGAGCAACCCATGGTTTTTTGCATGGGCTTGCACATGGTTTTGGGGCATGATGGTTTTTGACCCTTGGTATTTTGTAGATCCGGTCAAGGGAACTATGGTTATGTTCTAATCCATGGTTAATGGATTGGGGTTTATGTATGCTTTGGCATGTATATATATGTGTTGTACCACTAAAAACAATATAATGAAAAATCAAGCTGGTAGTCCCAATTTGGGGTCTAGGGGAAAATCTCTGTGTATATTTTTTTTATGTTTTATGCTCTCACTATTGTTTATTTTTTGTCTTAAGATTCATTTTTAGATAATTTGTGTATAGAATTAGAACCTACATTTGGTATCAGAGTTGTTTTGGCTTCAAGGGGACGCCTTTGCTGCTAAGGGGTTTTTTGCATGGGCTTGTGGTAGACCTTGTTCAATGGTAGATCTGTAGGATCGATTCTTGCGGTGAAAGACTATGGAAAGCAGTGGAAAGATAGAGATCGAGAAATTTAATGGTCAGAGTTTTGAGTTGTGTAAGCCTAAGATGAAGGATCTGCTGGTGGATAAAGATCAGTGGATCATGGTAGATCTGGGTACTAAACCAATGACAATGTTAGATAAAGACTAGAAGAAGTTGGATTGGAAGGAAAAGGGCACAACACAGTTATGTGTCTCAGCTTCATTATTGCTGAATATATCCGGGGAAGCTATGACAAAGAATTTGTGGGACAAGCTAGGGACTTTGTACCAATCTAAGTCTCTGGTGAATAAATTGTTCCTATAGAAAAAGCTATATAACCTAAGGATGAAGGATGGAGACTCAGTGACAGAGCATCTGAACATCTTCAATACTGTGGTAAGTCAGCTGTTATTTGTTGATATTAAAATCTCAGATGAAGATAAGTGCATCAGTTTTTTGTGTTCTCTACCAGATTCGTGGGACATTCTGGTTATTGCAATAGGTATCAATACAACTATGTTGAATTTTGATGACATAGTCTCAGCCTTATTATTGAAGGAAATGAGACGAAGAAATATGGAGGGCCAGAATGGAGATTTCTTATCTGTATGAGGAAGGTCCCATAAGAGAAACAAGAATAAGGTTTCGAGTGGGATATCTAAATCTCCAGGAAAGTTTGTAAAGGTGTGTTGGAAATGTGGAAAGGAAGGGAAATACAAAAGGGACTGCAGATCTAAAGCTCATGAGAAAGGAAAGGGATCTGATGATGCTCCTTCTACAAAGGAAAAAACCACCTCGGATGAAGGTGGGCATGTGTATTTGGATTCTTCCTCAAATACACATGTAGATCATGAGTCTGGTTGATTGAATTGGGTGCATCCTTTCACTTCACTCCCCATAGGGAGTGGTTCTGCGAGTATGATAAATACGCTTGCAGTGATGTTTTCTTAGGGGAAGATAGGAAGCCCAAAATCATCATACATGGAAAATTCAAGTTGAAGCTGCAAGGTGGAAGGATTAGAACACTTCCTGGTGTTCTGCACATTCCTGCATTGGCTAGAAATATGATTTCTGTAAGCAATATGGATGATCCAGGTGTAAAAACAGAGTTCGAGAAAGATACCTATAAGATGGTTCTAGGAACATTAGTATTAATGCGGGGAGTTCGGATTGGAAATCTGTAAAATATTTAGGGAAGCACTATTATTGATGGGTGCAATAGTTTTGTGGTTCCTGAAAGAGGAGCGGAAAGCCTAGCTGTCTCTGGAGAAAAGGCCATGCTATGGCATCAAAGGATTGGACATATTAGAGAGAAGGGCCTTTAGATACTGCATGGAAATGGTATGGTAGAAGGTATGTATCATTTCTCTTTGGATTTCAATTTATGTGAACATTGTGTATATGGGAAGCAGAATTGGGTGAGTTTTCCTTCTGGTGCTAAGAGGGCGAACAAGATATTAGAGCTTGTGCACAGTGATGTGTTTGGACCTGTGTTGGTTCCTTCATTGGGTAAGTATTTGTACTATATTTCATTCATAGATGACTTCTCAAGGAATACATGGATATATTTCTTGAGGAAAAAATCTGAAGTCTTTGATAGTTTTAAAGAATTTAAGGCTCCGGTGGAAAACCAGACAGAGAAGAAGATAAAGGTGCTGAGGATAGATAATAGTGGAGAGTTCTGCAAGAAGGAATTTGAAGAGTTTTGTAAGAAGTGTGGTATATCACGACAGAAGACTAATCCATACACACCTCAGCAAAATAGAGTTGCAGAAAGAATGAACAGAACATTGATGGCAAAGGCAAGAAACATGCTCAGTGGTACTGGGTTAGGAAAAGAATTCTGGGTAGAAGTAATGGAGACTGCATGTTACTTGGTTAACATATCACCTTCATCAACGTTGGAGGATAAGACTCCACATGAGGTATGGACTGGTAAGAAACCGTCTCTTTCACATCTGAGGGTATTTGGATGTGATGAATATGTACATGTTCCAAAGGAAAAAAGGACCAAGTTTGATAATAAATCTGAAAGGTGCATATTTTTTAGGTATAAGGATGGTTTAAAAGGTTACAAGCTTTGGAACCCAGAAACAAGGAAGGATTTCTACAATCGATATGTGGTGTTTAGAGAGGTGAAAGATGTTGTTAAGCATGAAGTCCTACAAAAGGAACCTGAGAAGATAGATTTTGAGCTAAAGAAGGATGAATCAAACTCTACAAGAAAAGAAGATTTAGAAGAGGAAGAGCCACAATCTCCAGTTGTGAGAAGATTAGTTCGGGAAAGAAGACTACCAGAAAGGTATATTCCATCTTCTTTCTGTTCATATTTTTCTTCAAATATAACTAATGCTGATCCCAGAACTTTCAGGGAGGCAATAGATTCATAGGATGGAAAACTCTGGAAGGAGGCAATGGTTTATGAAATGACATCCTTGCATAAAAATGAGGCATGGGATTTGGTGGAGTTGTCGGTTGGAAGGAAGCCCATTGGGAGAAAATGGTTGTTTAAGAAGAATATGAATGTAGAAGGCAAGGTGGAGATATTAAATCTCGATTGGTGGCAAAATATTATTCCCAGGTGTCGGGAATTGATTTTGGTGATATTTTTTCTCCTGTTGCCAAGGTTACTTCTATTAGATTTATTTTATCTGTTGTTGTTGCCTTTGATTTTGAGGTAGAACAACTAGATGTGAAGACAACATTTCTTCACGGGAATCTGGAAGAGGAGATATACATGAAGCAACCTGAAGGCTTTATGGTGAAGGGTAAGAAATAACTGGTATGCAAGTTAAAAAAGTCTCTGTATGGGTTAAAACAGTCACCAAGGATGTGGTATCAGAAATTTGATACCTATATACGAGGAATTGGCTTCAACAGAAGAAAAGAGGATCAATGTGTATATTTTAAATTAGTTGGTGACCGTGTTATTTATTTGGTCTCGTATATAGATGATATGTTGTTGATTGGAAATGAAAAATAAATTATCCAGAATTTGAAGACCCAATTGTTCTCCAAATTCGTCACAAAGGATCTTGGTGTTGCAAACTATATTTTGGGCATGGAAAGTTACAGATATTGGGCAAAGAGGAAGCTCTAGTTAAACCAGAGGAAGTATGTCAAGACAATATTGTAGAGGTTCAATATGCAGGATAGTAAACTAGTGAAGGTTCCTATTCCTGTAGGTGTAAAGATATCTATTGAACAATGTCCCAAGACACAAGAAGAAGAGGAGGATATGTCTTGTGTTCCATATGCAAGTGAAATGGGTATCCTAATGTATGCAATGGTATATACTAGAACAAACATTGTAGATGCAGTGGGAGTATTTAGCAGGTTTATTTCAAAACCAGGGAAGGAGCATTGGACAATAGTGAAGTGGGTTTTTAAGATATTTGTGTAGCACTAGTGATTATGGCTTGTGCTACCAGGGAAGACCAGGATTGGACAAAGTTTTGGACATCCATGGTTTTTTTAATGCAGATTGGGCTGGAGATCTGGACCAAAGAAGATCTACAAGTGGGTATGTGTTTAGCATGTTTGGAGGTGCAGTCAGTTGGATGAGTAAAAGATAGTTTGTAGTGGCTCTTTCAACTACAGAGGCAGAATACATGGCAGCCACTCATGCAAGCAAGGAAGCAGTTTGGTTTCATAGATTGTGTTCAAGTATGGGGTTGGTGTAGAAGGCTATAAGGATAGACTGTGACATCCAAAGTGAAATTTTATTGGATAAGAACCCTAATTATCATTCAAAGACAAATCACATTGATGTTCAATATCACTTTGTGAGAGATATGGTTGAGGATAAAGGGTGTTGCTGATAAAGGTGGACACTTTGAATAATGTTGCAGATGCATTGACAAAGTTCGTGAGCACTCAGAAGTTCTTTTGGTGTAGAGAAACAATGGTTGTTTTAGATTTGGGATAATGACTAAGCTCTCCTTTGGCCCCCTGTGGAAAGAAAACAAAAAGTGGGAGAACGTTGGGCATGTGTTATATTCTTTCCACGATTAGTCGCACGCACGTGGGGGTCACAGGGGGGGCGGCAACACCCCGAGAAACATTTTTTGGACCCTATCTTTTGGTGGGCGGACCCGCCCATGGTTTTGTGCATGGGCTTGCACATGGTTTTGGGGAATGATGTTTTTTGGCCCCTGGTATTTTGTAGATCCGATCAAGGGAACTATGATTATGTTCTAATCCAGGCTTAATGGATTGCGGTTTATGTATGCTTCGACATGTATATATATGTGTTGTAACACTAAAAGGAATATAATAAAAAATCAAGCTGGTAGTACCAAGTTGGGATCCAAGGGAAAATATCTGTATATATCTATTTTGTGTTTTATGCTCTCGCTATTATTTATTTTCTTTCTTTAAGATTCGTTTGCAGATAATTTCTGTACAGGGTTAAAACCTACACAATGGACAACGTATGATAAAATCATCAAGGTAAACTGGAGAGAACATGTAGACCCTGAAAATAACTGAGGTAAGGAATAAAATTATAAACACAACCCACATTCTATAATATATGTGTTGAGGTGAAAATCATAAAATTTGGCATTACCCTGATGCAATTCTAAATGAAATTAAGTTCTACATACAGATCACATGCAGTGAGCACAACCACATTAAATGATGTAGTTAGTGTACAAAAATAAGAAATGTGAAAACATAAAAATAGGAAATAGAAAATCATAATATTAGAACCATTGAAATTTCAAAAGGAAAAAAAAATTCAAGGTTGGTGAAAACTGAAACATCATCCCAAAGGAAATAGATGAACTCCCTCATAGAGAATAAAACACATGCATGCCATTCAAGACTCCATGATTGAGTTCCTTAATACAAAATTGTTGGGTTAATGAGCAAGGGAATATGATTTGAATTTTCATTTTCAATGATGAATATAGAATATTCCTCCAAAAATCATCTAAATTTCTAGTAACAACATTTAATTAAAGAAATGATTTAATCCTACCAAAAGTGGAGAGTAATTGGACATGATAAATACGCCTTCCATTGTGATAGTCTATAACCTAGTAGACAAGCATATGGTAAAACAATATACCATAAAATGTTAGAACAATATTTTAACCCATTAAGTGCATATCCACCTAATCATTACTAATTAAGGGAATTTCGATAACAGACATGACAAAAACACTACATACCATATTAGTACATATTTGCTGCAATGAGTACATGAGCATTTCTCACAATTCTTTTCCTTTTCTAGGAGGATGGTAAATACATCCAACTTGGAATTTTTTGCGAGTCTATAATGAATCTTATGAAATCACTTTGAACCTTTGTTTGGGTGGGCACATAATTTTACTTCCTCTTCAAAATCCTACAAGAAACACATGATGTTCACTTATCCAATAATTTCATGTACCATATAAGACCTCCTCAACCTTTGTTCCATGTTTAACAATTCTTGTTGAATGAATTTCTATTTCTCGATGTCTATCAAATATTTTGATAAAATATTTCATGAATTCTTGGCACAAATAGCAATCTTTTTGAAAAAAACTGACACTTTGTGTCCTACCATTTTAAGTTTATAGAAAATTTATGAATTTAAAAGGTCATCCCATCTGATGAAAACATCAAGGTCCTTTATTTGTAAATAATTTCAAGAATATAAAATCAATCGAAGGTGGATTTCTTAAAACCTTTGAAAAACAATGCAATTGCAAACGGGCTGAAGACTGTTGTGATACACTCCTTTCCATTTCAATAGAAGCTCACCATGCATACTATCTACTTCTTCTAGGGATTTCTAAAGATTCATTGCAATATATTCTAAGTATTCCTTTGAATTCACCTATAAATTTATAATATGTAAGGATTTATAAACCTGAGATAAAGTAAAACCAAAATGAAGGAATATATAAAGACACTAAGGAACTCAGAAAATAATTAAAAGTAAAAACTTGGTGTCCAACTCACCAAACTGTATTGCAAGGTAATACCTTCCAATAAAGTGCTTGGTTTAAAAATATTCCACCCCTCCATTAATTAAATCCAAACATTTTAGCATCCACTAACACATATATTATTTTCGCAACACCATAATTCCTTTGACCAAGTTGAAAAAAACCTCCACATTTTGGGGTAAGACCACCTACACTTGTACCGATTCTATTGTTGCATACCATAGTAGAGGAATCATCAACATGATTGGTGCAATATGTCATTGCCATAAGTACAATAAGTTTGATATTCATTTCTAGCTACCAATAACAAAAGGGTAAAATAATTCAGATATTCACAATCACCATACAATTTCATGAATAAGAAATAATTCATATATTACAATTTCCATGCAGTTCACATGATTAGGAAAATAATGTAACCAAAGTAGCTTAAGGATAATCGGGTGTTTTGATTCTGTTATCACTCTAATAATTCTCAAATTTGTGATATTTTTTATTATAGTTTAAAGAATATCAAAGGTAACCACAAAACTACTTTTAAGCTTTAGGATCTAGCCTTCCTTAGGCTCAGAGAGGGCTCTCTCTATAAGATTTAACTTTGTTTTTATATATAATTTTAGGCTAGTTATATAGGGAAAATTGGTTTTGGGGTTTTGATTTGTTTTGGTGGGAAAATAACTTACTAATATGGATAGCTGTGGATCTATAATCCATTGGGAAAATGGAGTCAATGTATCAAGAAGATAGATCAGGATCAAGGTCTAAAGGAAAATTTTCACCGAGCAAGATAGTAGAGTCACTTCAGATCTTCAAAGGTTGATGGTGAAATGGTTTTAATTGGGATAAAGAGCAATTAAGAATTCTTTACTCCAGATAAGGAGTGAAAAGGTATGGGTCAATCGAAATTAGGGATCAATTAAGGGTTCCCTAGTTTGGATATGAGCAGAAAACATTTAAATGAAAATCAATCAATAATAGAGTGCTTTTAACAAATTCTGATATAACAATTCCTGATTTCACATTAAAATTTAGAATACATTGATGAATGGATGAAAAACATAAGAAAATTGAAAAATAACATTAAAAAATACTTCACTTCAGTGGCCCAACACATGAATCCTAAAATATGATGCTTTATTTCTTCAGATCCAGTCTGCTGACTTGAACTTGATACAAAATCCCTTAGGTTCAGAATATTATAGCTATAGAAATCTTGAGCAATTAATCCACACTCAATACTTCAAATCATGAAGTATTTATACAAAAAGTAGTACAAAATATCCTAGAACAGTTTTAGGAATTTTTCTTGGAAAATAAAATATCTCTTTACAAAAAGATAGTGACAACCACCTAACAAATTACTAGATGTCCTTTTATTGAAATTAAATAGCTTTTTGTTTGGATTTGGGCTGCAGCTGGATAGTTGAGGTGTCCCTCACGCTGGCAGTTTGATCTTCAATTAGTTTTGAACTTCATCGTTCATCTGATACTCTTTTTAATAATACTCTTTGACCTAATACACTTTGATTGTTGAAAATTGTTTTACTATTTTAAAAAATCTGTTTACTGTGTAGTAAAAACAACAATTATGTTTTACATTTTTTCTTACTATAAACTAATTTTACAGCAAATCTGTTAGTTTCTCCCAGAATTCTGCCTCCAGTAATTTGATCTTCACGAGTTTCCTGAAGTTCTCATCAGCTTCAGTGTATTTTGCAAAGGTTGGTTTGACCACAAAAAGGTACTTTATTTCATGTTGTAAATAAAAAAGGTACAATATTTATTTCACCATGAATCTTGTGATGGCTATATCCATATTTTGGCATTTTTATTCCAACTATTTCATCAATTTTTTCTTGGAAATTACTTTTCTTACCTCAATAATGGTTTTTTTCCTATATGTTATTCCTATTTCATCCAATTCCTGCTTATTTTTAGAATTGAGGAACTTAATAATTTCCAATGCTTCTTCAGGTTTAACACCTAATTCTTCTTTGGTCTTTTGTATTTCTTCTCTAGCTGCTTTTAGCAAATCCTTATGTTCATAAAATCACCTGTATAGATGGCCAAGTATCATTGACTGATTCAATGATATGGACCATAATTGATTTTTGATATGTGCCATAGGCTCTTTGAAGGTCAACTCTGTTTCTAAATTTTTGAGTTGTTCACTTAAAATTTTAGCCTTTTGTTCTTCAGTTTTAACATTAATCTGTGCTAACTTCTTGGCATCTTCAAGATTCTTAATTTTCTCCTTCAATCTGTTTATTTCATTATTTTGTATGGACATGTCCTCCATTTCCATTATGAATTTGCTAGTCTCATCTGATTTCTGGACTGCTGTAGTAGAAGACTCAGTGGCAGAAGTGGTAGATGAAGCTAATGGCACTGTTGTAGCCAATGGAACCTTTGGAGCTAATTCTTCTACTAGAGTGGATGGAACTGTTGTTGTCACCATAGGAATTACAGTAGGAGGGACATTTTTTTCCTTGGCAGCTTCTTTTTCTTAGACTAATTTGTCCATCTCAATCTCCATTTCCTTAATTTGTGCTGTCATCTACAATATGAGATTCATCATCTCATCCTTTTGATTTGCTTCCTGTACAATATTCTTGGTCTGTGGATGCTTTGTAGGGGGTAATTTCAATTGTTTTATGAGTGTTGCAATATCATCATTTTTCTTTTTTACTAGTTCTTCTGCAAATTTCACATTAGAAGGGTCATAAACCACTTCAATCACTAACTCCTCTAAAGATTTGATTCTGGTATCTTTAGCATATGACGAAGATTTTTCAACCTTGAGTTGATCTTTCACATTTTTCAAAGCATTATGGAGCTTTTGAGCACTCATTGCTTTTGCATTCATTGTAGAATATATCATTTCTGAACTTTTCTTGTGGAACTCAATTTGTTCCAAGGGATCAATGTCTTGGACTGGTAATTCAAAATCAACTTTTTTATAGTCAACTATTGTTTTAGGACTTTTCACTGTAGGTTGAAGCATTACCATCAGTAATTTCTTATTCTTATAATTAAAGGCTGAAAGCAACCTATTTTGTATTCCTGGAGTATGTTGCAAGTATTGAGAATAAATTGCATTCTTAATTTCCTCATTCTTAGCCTTGATCTCTTTATACCTTTCCTTAATGTCTATATCTCTATCCCCTGTCTGTTTTGATGATGATACTTTCACACTCTGTTGTTTCTGGATAAATTGTGTGTTGGAAGTAACAGGTTTTTGTTCATGTACAATCACTCTGGGAGGTACATTGTCTTTATTTGGAACCTCTATATCTATAACCTCGATTTTTTCTTTTTCTTTGTTTTCTGTATTTGTCTTGGGCTTTTTGTTGTACCTTAGTTTAAATTTTTTTTATGTGGTAGTTTTAGCAGTGTATGAGCCTTCTTCCATATTTATTTTTGTACCTCTATATTCTTGAGCTGGAGTCTACAAAATGTGACTAGTATTACTCTGCTTGTCAGCTTCTACCAGTGTATTTTCTAACCATTCAGATTGGTTAGAAAATTTCTCAATTTCAGTCTTCTTCTCATGAATATAGGGGGTTAATTTACACTTTACTCTTATTTTGCTAATTATACCATAAGGATAATAATGCCAAAGAAATATTTTGTTGAATTTGTACTCTGAAAATTGCTTTTCTGCCTCTACACATGCTTCTCTGTTATTGCATATAAATGGACCCACTAGGTTTTTCAATTTAAACTGAGTTTTTTTCTTAGCAGCCAAGAAATTTATTAAATCTGAGTTCAAAATCTATCTTATATATTCTAAAGAAAACAAACTCATTGGTAAATACTCTGGCAACTTGAAAGGAAAGAGGTTTGTCCCATAAAATCTAATCTTAGTGTGATTTTGGTATAAATACCAATCGCCTTTTCTGCTATGTTCTAACAATTGTAAAACCCTCTTGATTTCATCATTGATTTTAGGTTGCATACTGTTTTTAAGAAGATTTACCAATGGATGAATGAAACAACTTGTAAAGTCTTCATATGCGAACTCAATTGACTCCTTTATAAATCAAGGAGGTCCAGAAAATAATAGATTGTGCATTTCCTTCTACACCCATCTTTTGAAGAGTTATTGGAAATTTGTCTGACTGAAAGTAGAGGAACATATGGAAGATAAATGAGGTATACCTAAAGACATCTTCAGTGGGTAATTTAACAAGTTGTTCATGTATACTATCAACAATATACTCAGCAAAATATTAGATAATTGCAGGGGGCTGACCAGGTACAAATATGGACAGGAAACCAAGTATAGATGCATCAGTATGTTCATCAGTGAAGTAATCAAGGATAAAAGACAACATTGAGATGTTGTATCTTGTTCCTTCTAGGAATTTAGAAGATAAATATGGAGGGTTAATCTTGGGGATTTGTACATAGGAGGGCATGAATTTTTGAAAGATTTGAAATATTTTGGGAAAATATAACTCCAAATAAAACTTTGTAAGAGCCTCAATAGACAAAGGGACTGCATTAGGCTCTGGTTGCAACTAAAGCATTTGGTTTATGGATTCAACAGTGATGGTAATTAATACTTCTTTTTCAGAATTAACAATGGCTCTTTGATCTAGGGAATAATGAGTTTGGAACAATCTGATGGCTTCAGGGAATTAATGGGTGTGAGGGACAACATACTTGGGAAAATTAGACTCCCAAACAAGCACACCATCTACTTGGTCCAAAGATTTCTCTTGGCTCCAGCAGTGGAGCTCAAGAAGGTTAAATTCAGTTACTTGATCAGTGAGTTTGTAGTCCACATCTGCCAATGGGGTATGTTATACATCTACAACAGGAGGTGGTAGTGGATTTATTACAATTGTGCTCTTGGACGCCATTGATAGGTTTTTTTTTAACAATTTAACCCCTCTTGATATTTAAAATTCTTCTTTTAGGTCTTTAACACACTTCTGTAAGATTAAACTGTTTACAGAAGGTCTTTTAGAATATAACAGAGGTTAATCTTGGAATGAAAAAGGTATATTATTGGGTTACTCTAACTCAAATTGTCAATTCTGCTTTAAAAACCAATTTCTTAACTTTTACAGAATCAAAAAAAGATATCAAGGTTTTTTCTGCAAATTTCTTTGATGAAAACAGTCCTAAAACAGTCAAAGTTGATGCCAAGGGGTTTCTGAGCACTGTAGAAAGGCTTTGAATCACTCAAAGGGATTCTAAAGTCTGCAGATACCTAAATTCTCTTCAATTTTTCTTTAAAGAACATATTATAGCTTCAAAAAATGTGAAATTCTTAGGTTTATAGCAAGGATGAATAAATGAGGAAATATGGATGTTTCTTAGGCACACGGGCTTTAAAAAGGCTTCAATTCAATAGTATAGTTCTTTTAATGGATGGATAGGTATTTTTCCTGAAAAATATTTGTGAATTTAGGAATTTTGATGCGGAAAAGGGGTTTGCTGGGGGTTGAAATCTTTCAAAAGCTTGTTGAGACCTTTTAAATGTAGTCTAGAGGATTTTCAATGATTGTAGCGATGAATTTAGTTGAATTCTGTTCATTTATGCACTCAAAGAGGGGCGGCAACGTATTTCTCTCAGTTTGTAGTGATTTATGAGAAGAAAGCAATAGAAAATTTAAATGAATGCAGTTCGGGTGTTTTTTTAAAGAATTTAAGTTGAAACAGTGTTCGCATTAACTACCAGTCATTTCAAATCATGGGTTGTTTAGGCACGAGGAGGTAATTACCACTGAGTGGTTTTCACACCATCGAAGGATGGTAAATGGTATAGTATGAATTGATGCGATCCAATACATCTATGACGCATGGAGAAGAGAGGAAGGTCAAAACAACTTTTATCGCTAATTCTATTTTTTTTAACGATTTTGCTATCAAATTTGCGGTGTGAGTTATACACCGTTGGATCTGGCGCGTGAAAGCGAATGGCTAGGGTTAAATGGTGAAGATGCGGGGTAATGAGTGTGGGGCCCAGGATTTGTTTAATGCAGCAGGATTGAATTGATACGTTAAAAGAGAGTTTTAACATAAAGTTTATATGTGAAATGGGGTAGGCGGGTTTAATTTTTTTAACAAATGAATTTCATGTAGGTGTAATATAAACCTTAGGTGGGTTTATAATAAAAATACTTTTAACCTATGGGAGTGGGAAAAATGTATCATGTGGGGAAAATAAACATAGGCTAAAAAGTAAAATATGGGTTCGGTTATTTAATATAAAATGAATTAATATGCTATGGATGAAGGGTATTTTTAAAAGGAGTTAATACATTATATTAGTATGTTAACAATGAAATCAATACGAGAAGTAAAATATACTTAGGATAGTGTTGAAACATAATTTTAGCCAGGATTTTCATAGTGGAGGCCCAATATTAACATTTTACACTTCAAAACTTAGGATAAGTGCATTTTTAGGGGTTTTTTACTTTTCCAAAGGTGAATATGCATTTTGACTTAGGAAAAGGGGTTTTAGTAGGGAAAAATGAGTGATGTTAAGGGAAAAGGGTTTTTATGAAGGGGAAGGGTTTCAATGAGGTGGAAATGATGAAAATGGGGGGAATTGCAATACCTTGGTTCCAATTAGTCATTAAGACGTGGGTCTGGTCCCACCAAAAGTCAGGGAAATGCTTTGAGTCTTTATGACTAAAGGATTTAGTACTGTGACACATTGTGGGGAGGTAAATTAGTAATATGCCAGATGATGTTTATCCATGCCTTGTGAAACTGCTTTCTTCCTACCCATCATTTATTATACCATTTTTCCTTTATTTGCATGGGTGCATTTGATCTTGCAAACCCTAATTAATTTTTATTTTTAAAACAGGAAAATATCTAATTATAATATTATTTCATCCAAGGGCTTAGATTAAGTTGTTGATCTCCTTATTTATTATCTATCTAACTACTGATTTGCCAAGATTAAGCAGTTTTGGCAAGGTCTTTATTCTCTATCTATCAACGTGAAATTTAAAGCATGAAAAGTAAAGATTAAGCTATTTGACTAATCACGGACTATGGCATTTTGAACAAGTTACACATAATCATTTATTTTGGCAGTCAAAGTAACTAGTAGCAGTATTTTGACTTACATCACTTTCATGTATTATTCTTATCTCTTTTTTTTTGGGGTCCATTTTTTCTATTCTTTTTGATATTTTTTTTCTCTCAAGTCCTTTGAATTTTCTTTTAGGACTTTTACCCTCTTTACATTTTTTTTTCTAATATGGGAAAACAATTTGCATAAAGCAAAGTATGTACATATTACAAGACTAAGTAAAGTCAATTCAAAAATTATGAATCCTATTATTATAGGACCATAACAGATTCTAGGAATTTTAGAATTAAATTATCAAGCAATCTATACTACAAAAAAATCCAACTCATTAATTCTAACTTTCAGAAGATGATATTTGACTTCAACAACAATTGAAGCTTGTTCAACAAAATTGCACCAATATTTTTTGTAGGATGGATTGACCCTCCAAATTCCATGTAATTGGTCTCCCAAATAAAATATATTGATATAATGGATAGAAAATGACCATAACCATTATTTGTTAGAAAAATGCCACTTTCCATATGTGCAACTCTTTTCATAATATTTCCAGCAACTATATTCAACAAACAATATCTGCAAATACCTAGAGATGACTTACACAAAAAACACCATCCACATACTTCCTCTAGTACTTCCATAGATTTATTGCTAAAACATGGCCAGTAGAATTACACAACATCCTTGCAAACTTGTCTTGCAAGTGTTGTTGATGGAGATTTATTTGGAGATACTCATGCATTCACTCGTCCATATTGACCACCTTTGCAGCTACTGATGCAACTATATCACCTAAATATCACCTAAAACATATTGATTGAAATATGCGTTTGGATGGAAGGTCACTTCCTTATTTGAAGGATTTATACAAATTTATTTTTGGCCCAATACAGAGTTGGTGCCCATATGACACTTCTTTACTTGTTCCACTTGGATAACTATGATGCTAACATCAATTTTAGTAAGTAGTTCTTCTTGTAATGCATTGTTGTTAATGAATCTAGGAAAACCGTCAACACCTAAATCAATAAAATGTTTCTCAAAAATTTTATGACGTTCTTTTACATCATTATCACAATAAATACTTCATTGAAAGTAACCTGTTTTGTATGCCTGGAGTCTGTTGCAAGTATTGAGAATAAATTACATTCTTAATTTCCTCATTCTTAGCCTTGATCTATTTATACCTTTCCTCAATGTCTATATCTTTATCCTCTGTCTATTTTGATGATGATACTTCCACACTCTACTGTTTTTGGATAAATTATGTGTTGGAAGTAACAGGTTTCTATTCATTTACAATCACTCTAGGAGGCACATTGTCTTTATTTGGAACCTTTATATCTATAACCTCAATTGTTTCTTTTTCTTTATTTTCTAGATTTGTCTTGGGCTTTTTCTTGTACCTTAGTTTAAACTTTTTTTATGTGGTAGTTTCATCAGTGTATGAGCCTTCTTCCCTATTTATTTTTGCACCTCTATCTTCTTGAGCTGGAGTCTGCAGAATGTGACTAGTATCACTCTCCTTGTCAGCTTCTACCAGTGTATTTTCTAACCATTCAGATTGGTTAGAAAATTTCTCAATTTCAGTCTTCTTCTCATGAATATAGGGGGTTAATTTACACTTTACTCTTATTTTTCTAATTATACCATAAGGATAATAATTCCAAAGAAAGATTTTTCTGAATTTGTATTCTGAAAATTGATTTTTTTCCTCTATACATGCTTCTCTGTTATTTCATATAAATGGACCCACTTGGTTCTTAAATTTAAACTGATTTTTCTTCTTAGAAGCCAAGAAATGTACTAAATCTAAGTTCAAAATTTGTCTTATATATTCTAAAGAAAACAACCTCATTGGTAAATAATTTTGCAACTTGAAAGGAAAGAGGGTTTTCCCATAAATTCTAATCTCAGTGTGATTTTGGTATAAATACCAATCGCCTTTGCTGCTCTGTTCTGACAATTGTAAAACCCTCTTGATTTCATCACTAATTCTAGGTTGCACACTGTTTTTAAGTAGATTTACCAATGGATGAATGAAATAGTCTGTAAAGTCTACAGATGCGAACTTAGTTGACTCCTTTGTAAATCAAGGAGGCCCAGAAAATAAATGACTGTGAATTTCCTTCTACATCCATCTTTTGAAGAGTTATTGGAAACTTGTCTGACTGAAAGTAGAGGAAAAAATGGAAGAGAAATGAGGTATACCTAAAGACATCTTCAGTGGGTAATTTAATAAGTTGTTCATGTATACTATCATTAATATACTTAGCAAAATTTTAGATAACTGCAGGGGGCTAACCAGGTACAAATATGGACAGGAAACCTAGTATAGATGCATCAATATGTTCATCAGTGAAGTAATCAAGGATAAAAGACAACATTGAGATATTGTGTCTTGTTCCTTCTATGAGTTTAGAAGATAAATATGGAGGGTTAATCTTGGGGATTTCTACATAGGAAGGCATGAATGTTTGAAATATTTGAAATATTTTGGGAAAATCTAACTTGAAATAAGACTTTGTAAGAGCCTCAATAGACAAAGGGACTGCATTAGCTCTGGTTGCAACTAAAGCATTTGGTTTATGGATTCAACAGTGATGGTAAATAATACTTCTTTTTCAGAATTAACAATGGCTCTTTGATCTAGGGAATAATGAGTTTGGCACAATCTGGTGGCTTCAGGGCATTGATGGGTGTGAGGGACAACATACTTGGGAAAATTAGACTCCCAAACAAGCACACCATCTACCTGGTCCAAATATTTCTCTTGGCTCTAGCAGTGGAGCTCAAGAAGGTTAAATTCAGTTATTGGATCAGTGATATTGTAGTCCACATCTGCCAATGGGGTATGTTCTACATCTACAACATGAGGTTGTAGTGGATTGATTACAATTGTGCTTTTGGATGCCATTGATAGGTTTGTTTTTAACAATTTAACCCCTCTTGATCTTTAAAATTCTTTTTTTAGGTCTTTAACACACTTTTGTAAGATTAAACTATTTACAAAAGGTATTTTAGAATATAACAGAGGTTAATATTGGAATGAAAAAGGTATATTTTTGGGTTACTTTGACTCAAATTGTCAATTCTGCTTTAAAACCAATTTCTTAAATTTTACAGACTTAGAAAAAGATATCAACGGTTTTTCTACAAATTTCTTTGATGAAAACCATCCTAAAATAGTCAAATTTGACGCCAAGGGGATTCTGAGCACTGTAGAAAGGATTTGAATAACTCAAAGGGCTTCTAAAGTCTGCAGATACCTAAATTATTTTTAGTTTTTCTTTAAAGAACAGATTATAGCTTCAGAAACTATGAAATTCTTAGGTTTACAACAAGGATGAATACATGAGGAAATATGGTTGTTTCTTAGGAACATAGGCTTTAAAAAGGCTTCAATTCAACATTATAGTTCTTTTAATAGATGGATAGGTATTTTTCCTAAAAAATACCTGTGAATTTAGGAATTTTGATGCGTAAAAAGGGTTTTCTAGGAGTTAAAGTTTTCAAAATCTTCTTGTGACCTTCTAAATGCAATCTGGAGGCTTTTTAGTGATCATAGCAATGGATTTAGTTGAATTCTGTTGGGTTATTCACTCAAGCATGGAAGGCAACATATTTCTCTCAGTTTGGAGCGGTTTATGAGCAAAAAGTAACAAAAAACTTAAATGAATGTATTTTGGGTCTTTTTATAAACAATTTAAGTTCAAACAGTGTTCGCATTAACTACCAGTCATTTTAGATCGTGGCTTGTTTAGGCGCGGGGAGGGAATTACCGCTGAGCGATTTTCACACCGTCGAAGGATGGTAAATGGTATAGCATGAATCGATGTGATATAATACATCTGCGACGCATGGAGAAGAGAGGAAAGGTCGTAACAAATTTTATTGAAAATTATATTTTGTTTAACATTGCGCTATCAAATTTGTGATGTGAGTTATACACCGTTGGATATAGCGGGTGAAAGCGGATGACTAGGATTAAATGGTGAAGATGTGGGGTAATGAGCGTGGTGCCCATGATTTGTTTAATGCAACAGGATTGAATTAATACTTGAAAGCAGAGTTTTAACATAAAGTTTATATGTGAAATTGGATAGGCGGGTTTTAATGTTTTTTAACAAATTAAATGCATGTAGGTGTAATGTAAACTTTGGGCGGTTTTATAATAAAAATTATTTTAACCTATGGGAGCGGGAAAAATGTATCATGTGGGGAAAATAAACATAGGCTAAAAAGTAAAATATGGGTTGGGTTATTTAATATAAAATGAATTATACTACGGATGAAGGGTATTTTTAAACGGAGTTAATACATTCTATTAGAATGTTAACAATGAAATGAATACATGAAGTAAAATACACTTGGGATAGTGGTAAAACATAATTTTAGGCAGGATTTTCATAGTGGGGGCCCCATATTAGAATTTTACACTTGAAAACTTAGGATAAGTGCATTTTTAGGGGTTTTTTACTTTTCCAAAGGTGGATATGCATTTTGACTTAGGAAAAGGTGTTTTAGTAGGGGAAAATGAGTGATGTTAAGGGAAAAGGGTTTTTATGAAAGGGAAGGGTTTCAATGAGGTGGAAAGGATGAAAATGGGTGGAATTTCAATACCATGGTGCCAATCAGTTATTAAGACATGGGTCTGGTCCCACTAAAAGTCAGAGAAATGCTCTGAGTCCTTATGACTGAAGGATTTAGTACTGGGACACATTGTGGGGAGGCAAATTAGTAATATGCCAGATGATTTTTATCCATGCTTGTGAAACTGATTTCTTCCTACCCATACTTTATTCTACCATTTTTCCTTTATTTGCATGGGTGCATTTGAGCTTGAAAACCATAATTCATTTTTGTTTTTAAAAGAAGAAACTATCTAATTCTAATCTTATTTCATCTAAGGGCTCAGATTAAACTATTGAGCTCGTCATTTTTTCTATATCTAACTATTGATTTTCCAAGATTAAACTGTTTTGGCAAGATCTTTATTCTCTATCTATCAGCATGAAATTTAAAGCATGAAAAGTTAATATTAAGCTATTTTACTAATCATGGACTATGGCATTTTGAACAAGCTACACATAATCATTTATTTTTGCAGTAAAATGTAACTAGAAGTGGAATTTTGACTTTCATCATTTTCATGTCTTATTCTTATCTCTTTTGTTTGGGGTCAATTTTTTCTATTCTTTTTGATATTTTTTTTCTTTTAAGTCCTTCGATTTTTCTTTTATGAATTTTACCCTATTTACATTTTTTATTTTCTAACATGGGAAAACAATTTGCAGAAAGCAAAGTATGTACATATTACAAGATTAATTAAATTCAATTAAAAAATTATGAATCCTATAATTATAGGAGCCTAACAGTGGCTCCACATGGGGATGGCATTTCCTATTGAAATGTCAAGAACTTTGAGACAGTAGCCTCTAAATTTTGACTATGATGGCCTTGTAAATGTTGTCTAAGCTCTGAAATTATTCATACTTGTGATATTTTATCCTTCAAAGCTTAGGGCCTTCTCTCCAGGCTTCAACTTTGTTAGGAAAAATATCTAATCCAATCTAAAATATGCAATGTTGTGTACAATGAATAAAGTAAACAAAGTTAACTATTGGTTATTTCTGAAGAGTAGTAATGCTTCAACTTTCTGCCATTGACAAGTCCACCTATCAAATATGATCCATCCATCTCTTTAAAAAAGAAAGCATTATTACCTCTGTAACCATAAATAACATAAGGTCCTTTCCATAAGAAATCAAATTTCCCATGTTTACCTTTCTCTTCTCTCCCTGAATCCCACTTTTGAACTTTTTCACCAATATAGAAATCATCTTCTTTACTCTTCTTGTCAAAAAATTTCTTAATTTGTCTTGGATAACTTGAGACTTAAGATAAACCTCTTCTCTTATTTTTTGCAAGTGTATGGTTTGGTTAATCCTTCTTTGAATATCATTGGTCTCAACTTGTAATTCTTGGATTATTTTCATTACTGGTACTCTTAAGGAAGATGGAAAAAAAACATCCATTCCATAAACAAGTTGGTAAGGGTATGTACTAATATATTTCTTAGTGGTAAGTCTATCTACCCATAGGGAATTAACTATTCTCTTCTTCCAAGTTTTCTTATTGCCTTCTAATAATATCTTGATGATGTTCACAAGGCTTTTATTGGAGGATTCAGCAAGGCCATTACCTTGAGGGTAATATGCAGTAGAATGGCCAAGGGTAATGAGGTATTTATGATAGAAGTCAATCATATTTTTTGATTTGAATGCAGCTGCATTTTTAGTGATAATATTTTTGGGGCATCCAAATCTTGAGAGTATGTTGTTTTCTAAAAAGGAGATTATGACAATGTCAGTGGCTTACCTGGAGGGTATGGCTTCTATCCACTTAGTGAAATAGTCTATGGCTATCAGAATCCACTTGTGTTGGGATGAGGATGGAGGGTGAATTTCACCAATGAAGTCAAGACCCCATTGTTGAAAAGGAATTTCTATTGAGATGGATTTTAAGGGCAGCGGTAGTAGCTTTTTATTTCGTTCAAATATTTGGCACTTGTGACAGGAGGTCACATACTCTTTTACATCTGCAAACAAAGTAGGCCAGTAAAAACCAGCTCTCAAGATTTTGTCTGCAGTAGTATTCCAGTAGAGATGTCATCCAAAATCACCTACATGAAATTCTTCCAAAAATTTGTCACCTTCTTCTTTAATCAAACAATTCAATAAAATTCCACTATTATCTTTCCAAAAGAGTACATTGTCTATGATACAAAATCTTACTGCCTTTAATTTTAAAAATCTAGCTTTTGTTCTTGATAATCCAGGAGGAGCTTGTAAATTTAGTAATACAAATGCAATATTTGCATACCATGGTGAGTTTGAAAAGGCTTCACTGATCTCTGGAGTTGCCATCTCTTCCTGATCATCTATTTGGGAAATAAAATTAATATCTCAAGCATGACAATTTGATTCACCCATGAGTTTGGCTAAAACTTGACCTTTTATGAGTTTGGTGTGTTTGATTTCTATGTCATATTCAAAAATTGTAGCAATCAATTTGCCTCTTTTTCCATCAGGTCCATTTTTTGTTAGAATGTCCTTTACAACTACATTTGGAACATAAGCAATGATATGTGAATAAAGAATGTACACTCTAAAGTCTTTTATGGCCTTTACTAAAGCTAGGGTTTGTTTTTCCATTATGTTATATTTTAAAGTGGCATCTTTGAGTGATTTGCTAAAGAAAGAAATAGGCTGCTCATAACCCTGGTCATTTTTTTGCAGTAAAACTACAGCAATAGTGTGCTCCGAAGAAAAAAAGAAAACAATGATTTTTTTTTTAAGTCAGGACTTATAAGGACTAGTGTTTTTTTTAAGGCTTTTTTAATTGATTCAAATGACTGCTTGGCCTCGACATTCCATTTAATTACTGAGTCTTTTTTCAACATATTTTTAAGTTCTCTAATTATTTCAACTAGATTTGAGATAAATATTCTTAGAAAGTTAATTTTACCTAAGAAATCTTGTAATTCTTTAATATTCCTAAGAGTACTAATGTTTAGAATGGCCTCTATTCTTGTTGGGTCTATCCTAATTCCCTCTTTAGATATGATATGTCCTAGTAATTTACTTTCTTCCAATCCAAATAAAGTCTTCTTAGGATTTAGAGAGATGCCAAATTTCCTGCATTTAAGAAAGACTTGTCTGAGATGATCTAAATGTTCATTATCAATATTTGAAAATACATTTATGTCATCTAAATAAATTATAAGGAATTCATGAATTTTTTTTTGCAAAGGCTATATCCATATCTCTTTGAAAAGTGGCTCCTGCATTCATTAACCCAAAAGGAATTTTCATATACATGAAAGTGCCCCATGGAGTAGTAAAAGAAGTTTTAGCTTGGTCTTCTGGTTGAACTAGAATCTGGTTATATCCACAGAATCCATCTAACAATGAAATTATGGAAAAACCAACCACCCTTTGTAGAATGTGATCCATCTTAGGGAGAGGCTAGTTTTCTTTTAAGGACACTTTATTTAAATTTCTAAAATCAACACACAGTCTAATTTCTCCTATCTTTTTCCTAGTGGGAACTAGATTAGAAACCCAATCAGAATATCTGATTGGTGCAATTATTTGGGCATCATACATTCTATTGACCTCTTTCTCTATTAAAGGCATCAAACATGATTGATCCTTCTTAGCTTTTGTTTAAAATGTTTTTGGTATTCTTTTATAGGTATTTATGCTATATTATGCTAGTTTCATAGGATTTTAAGTCCTCATAACTCCAGGAAAATACATCCTGAAATTCCTTAAAAAGAGCTATGTATTTTTCTTTTTCTTCCTGAGGTAAAGCTTTTGAAATTTTAATCATCTTAGGTTTTAACTCTGTACCTATATTACATTCCTCAATATCAGATCTTAATGGCTCCATCTTAGGTTTTCTTGCAGCATCATTAAAGTCAAACAGATATTCTAAAGAGGCTAATCCTTTTGGTAAAAAGTTGTCTTTGAGGTTAAAAATATCAGATTCATCATCTGCTAACTCTTCAATTTCTACTTTTTCTAAATTATCTATGTCTAATTGACTAAATTTAGTAGGTTTAGAAAAATCTAAATTATTTACATCTACATTATTTAAATCAATTTCACTATCGAAGTTCTAATATATTGTATAGTTCGTGTCTATATTACAACCCTGGAATTCTCCTTCATTGTTCATCAAATGATAAATCTGTTCATCCTGTGAGAAAATCTACCAATATTTAAGATTTTCTATAATTGTAGGTCTGTGTTTGACTTCTGCAGTGTATCTATGATTTGGTTGAAATGGCAGATTACAGGTACTAGAAAAAGTTGCTAAACATTGGGCCTGTATATTCTATTTTCTTGGGATTGCAAAAAAGTCACATTCTAACAGTTCTTTAATCAAATCTAAAACAATATCTCTATATCGTCGTAATCTTGGATTATAAAAATAATATTCTCCAGTTATATGTTTTCAATTAACTTTGAATCTCCCATAATTGACACTCTTTTACCTCCTAAATTCCTAACAATATGCAGTCCTAAAATAAGAGCTTCATATTCAACAATGCTTTTTGTACATTTAAAATTTAGTATAAAAGCATGACCTTCTACATGATTTTTTTCCATATTATGTATCCAAACTCTTGCTCCTGCTCCTAATTTATTAACTAATTCATCAAAATCTAGGTGCCATAATGATCCATGAAAAATGTTTTCACTGTCTGGTGCTTTTTTTTACTCTTTTAGTTCAGTATTGTTTTCAATTCCAGTTTTAGAGTTACATAAAATGAATGAATCCATGTCAGTAGGTGTAGAGTAAATAGGATATTTTCTTGGTATTTCTACACTACTAACCATATACTTCATCAATGTTTCTTTGTAAAGTTTCTTTGGTTGGCCAAAAACTGAGATTGTTGCATAATACATATCAAGTTGTAGAGATCCTTGCAATTTAGCTCCCCATGAGCGAGATAAGAGCATTCCATACTTGGGAGGGATGTCAGCCACTAAAATTTCCATGACTATGCTTTTTCCAGGATATTGAACTAAAGTAACACATAAATCTTTAATCAAACCTAAAAACTTCACTTTGCTGGAATTAAATGAAAAGAGATCTTTGTAAGGCCTAGTGATGTCTAAATTTAGGGTTTCCATTATTGCTTTTGGCATCAAATTGTGTGAAGCCCCTGAATCTAGCATTGCATCATGTAAAATTTGATCATGAATAGTTAAGCTAATGTAAAAAGGTGGAACTACTCCATCTTGGTGTTTTCCATTAACATCAGGACCAAAAATTAATTCAGGTTGATCATCACTCAAGTTTACTAAATCTTCTCCATCATTCATATTTGCAGTTTCAGCGATAGGTGTTTTATATAGGTCATGTTTTACCAATTTTTTCAAAGGAATTGGTATCTTTAATTTGGAAATTTCAGCTTGGATATTAAATGGAGCTTGTGATTTTCCTAGCTGAATTATCTCTTCTTTTGTAACTATAGTTTGGGTAGTTTTTTTTTCTTTTTCTACAGTTTTTTTCTCATTCTCTATTTTTGTTTCTAATGTCTTACCATTTTTAGTTTTCTTTTCAAGGACAGTTTGAGAAGCAATAGATGTTTTGCAGATTTTGTATTTTCAGTAGCTTCTTTAGCAGTAGCAGCTTTTGGATTAGCTGATTTTGGATAAGTAGTAGGTGTTTTGGAGTCTAAAATTGTTGTTTTAGCAGAATTAGTTGTCTTAGTAGCAACATTTTTTTGTAAATATGTTAACATTTGGAAAACATCATCTGTAATGTCAACAATTTTAGGACTAGGTGAAATTTTAGGGTTTGAAACTTTCTGAGATGAACTAGAGTTTTGCTTGGTTTCCCTAGGGAGAATTTGTAGAACTTTAGTGGTAGGAGCCTCTATTGTTTTCTTTGTTTGTGTTTGGATAGATTTATTAATAGAAGGATCTATAATTTTCTTGCTCCTAAGATTATATTTCTTATGTACTTAATTGATAGCAAACTCATAACCTTGCTTGTAATCAAGAGACTCACCAAAATCTAATTGCAATTTTTGTAACTCATATAACTCCTGATCTTCTTGTGTAAGAAAAATGGTGTTATCATCATTAATGCCCATTATATTTATGGTGTCTTCATCATTTTCATTTTGATGAGAACTTTCAGCATAGTTCTCTTGGAAAGGTGGTCTTATTATTTGGTCAGGTGCTGATTCTCTAGATTTTCCTGTGTTAGTGTTTTTCCTGAAATTTGGATTTTTAATTTGAGGTCCTTGTTGTTGGTTATCCCATTGTGGCTTCCTTTCCATATTATCTAACCTTTCCATCACTCTCTCTAGATTTTTTTCTAATTGATCTATTTTTAAATATGAAGTAGATGTTTCTTCTTTTATTGTTACTCTTCTTTCATTCCTTAATCTAACTTTCTTTGCTAATAGATTTGCCTCTACACTAACAACATTACTTTGCATCTTATCTAAAGTCTTTGGATTTCTCTCTCTTAGTTGATAGGCTATATCAGTATCAAATCCATTAGGGAATTTGATAAGAACATAGTCTGGAGGGTGTTTAAGATTAGCAGGAATTTCATTATAAATACTGTTATATCTAGTACAATCATCTTGAACTGTTTCATTTGGTGCTCCTTTTATATTTTTAAATGCAGATAAGATTTGTAAAGGATTTTTATTATTTTCCCATCTATTAAGAAATAATCTATGAAAAACTGCTAAATCAACAATACTACTATCATTTAAACCTTTAAGCCACTTTTTACTTCACTAATTAAATTTTGAGAAAAAATTCTTACTTGGACATGAACCTCATCAATTTCATGCAACTAAAACAATCTGTCATTTTATTAACATGTTGTTGGGAAGTGTAATTAGTGGTTGCATCAAATTGTGGTATTTTTCTTTGATAATCTTGGGGCATGTCATGTAATTGTGCTAGAAGGACCAAGGGAGCATATCTAGAAACCATGGCTTGAATTCTAGTTTGGCTAGGAGGTAAGTTGGATGTACTTGGAGAAGAACTAGAAGTACTTGCTGATGTAGTTAAAGAACTTGAAGATGAGATTGGAATATAAGAATATCTACTAGAAAATGTGGTTGAGATGCTAGATGATGAAGTTGGGATATATGAAGAGGTGCTTGGGAATGAGAATGATGTATTGGAAAATGCAGAAGAAAAAATAGTGGATGGACTTGAGGTGGTGGAGGATGGGAATAATATTCTAGGTTGAAATGGTTGCTTGGGAAAAAATGAATCTGTAGAATGAAGTGTGGTAGAAATAATGGATGAAGTAGTAGTGAATAGATATGAACCTACATATTTTATAAGTCTCGTATCTAAATGAGTGGTAGAGGGCTTAGGGTTATAGGTTGATAAATCACTTAATTCAACTGAATGGTGTAAATAAGCTTCATCTATTTCCTTAATCAAAGTAGAAGTTATTGCATCAAGCTTATCATAAACTTCAAAAATCTTTTCCTCGGAATCTAATGAAATAGTTTCCTTATTAGTTTCAATAAATGAAATAAAATCAGGATCTATTACAGTGCTATGTAAATCACTTTTTGATTTGGTTCTGAATAGAGATTGTTCAAAATTTAAATCAAATTATATGTCTTGTAAACTTGATAGTTGTTTTGGAAGAGAATTTGCTTTTAATAATGGAATCTTATTACCTAAATACTCTACTCTATTATTTTTCTTTCCAATTCTGTCAGGATTATCTACTATGATAGAAGGTTGTGGATTTGGATTTGACCTGGTATAGTAGACTCTTCTGGAAGCCAGAATTACATTTTTTTATGAAAATATACTCAAAAATTATTAAAACAGTCTTAAAGTGAAGAGATAATGAAAATATTTCCTTTAAGATCTATTTTAAAACTAAGGATTGGTTAGTTCCCCAGTGGAGTCGCCAGTATGTTATCACTCTAATAATTCTCAAAGTTGTGAGATTTTGTATTATAGTTTAAATAATATTAGAGGTAACCACAAACCTAATTTTAAGCTTTAGGATCTAGCCTTCCTAAGGCTCAGAGAGGGCTCTCTCTATAAAATTTAACTTTGTTTTTTATATTTGATTTTAAGCTAGTTATATAGGGAAAATTGGTTTTAGGGTTTTGATTTATTTTGGTGGGAAAATCACTTACTGAGATGGATAGCTATGGATCTTTAATCCATTAGGAAAATGGAGTCAATGTGTCAAGTAGACAAATCGAGATAAAGGTCTAAAGGAAAATTTTCACATGGCAAGATAGTAGAGTCACTTCAGATCTTCAAAGGCTGATGGTGAAATGGTTTTAATTGGGATAAAGAGAAATTAAGAATTCTTTAATCCAGATAAGGAGTGAAAAGGTAGGGATCAATCAAAATTAGGGACCAATTTATGGATATCAGCAGAAAACATTTAAATGAAAATAAATCAATAACAGAGTGCTTTTAACAAATTCTGATATACCAATTCCTGATTTCACATTAAAATTTAGAACACATTCATGAATGGATGAAAAACATAAGAAAATTGACAAATAACATTAGAAAATAATTCACTTCAGTGGCCCAACACATGAATCTTGAAATGTGATGCTTTTTTTCTTGAGATTCAGTTTGTTGACTTGAACTTGATACAAAAACCCTTAGGTTCAGAATATTACAGCTATAAAAATATTTAGCAATCAATCCACACTCAATACTTCAAATGATGAAGTATTTATACAAAAAGTAGTACAAAATATCCTAGAACAATTTTAGGAATTTTTCTTGGAAAATAAAGTATCTTTTTACAAAAAGATAGTGATAGCTCTCTAAAAAATTGATAGCTATCCTTTTATTGAAATTAAATAGCCTACTGTTTAGATTTGGGCTGCAGCTGGATAGTTGAGGTGTCCCTCACGCTGGCAGTTTGATCTTCAATTAGTTTTGAACTTCATATTTCATTTGATACTCTTTTTACTGATACTCTTTGACCTAATACACTTTGATTGCTGATTTTGACTGCTAAAAATTGTTTTATTGTTTAAAAAATCTGTTTACTATGTAGTAAACACAACAATTCTATTTTTCATTTTTTCTTACTGCAAACTAATTTTACAACAAATATATTAGCTTCTCCTAGAATTATGCCTCTAGTAATTTTATCTTCATGAGTTTCATGAAGTTCTCATCAGCTTTAGTGTATTTTGCAAAGGTTGGCTTGACCACAAAAAGGTGCTTTATTTCATGTTGTATATAAAACAGATTTTCAATGCTTTTGTGCAAAACTTTACCTGTTGGAATCCCTTGCCAATCTAATTTGTTCACATGTTATTTGGAAAATTCCATTATATTTTTATTATAATCTTCTTGTTTCATCATTTTATCATTGATTACTAGAATATTTGGAAGGCCTTTTTGCCTCAAAGTGTCAAATTTCACCATGAATCTTGTGATGGCTATATCCATATTTTGGCATTTTTCTTCCAATTGTTTCATCAATTTTTTCTTGGACATTAATTTTCTTACCTCAAGAATGGTTTCTGTCTTGTCTGTTATTCCTATTTCATCCAATTCCAGCTTATTTTTAGAATTGAGGAACTTAATAATTTTCAATGCTTCTTCAGGTTTGACACCTAATTCTTCTTTGGTCTTCTGCATTTCTTCTCTAGCTTCTTTTAGAAAATCCTTCTGTTCATAAATCACCTGTATAGATGGATAAGTATCATTGAATTATTCAATGATATTTGACCATAATTGATTTTTGACATGTGCCATAAGCTCTTTTAAGGTCAACTCTGTTTCTAGCTTTTTAAGTTGTTTACTTAACCTTTTAGCCTTTTGTTCTTCAGTTTTAGCATTAATCTATGCTAACTTCTTGGCATCTTCAAGATTCTTAATTTTCTCCTTCAACCTGTTTATTTCGTTATTTTGTATGGACATGTCCTAAATTTCTTTCATTAATTTGCTGGCCTCATCTGATTTCTGGACTGCTGTAGTAGAAGACTCATTGGCAGAAGTGGTAGATGAAGTTATTGGCACTGTTGTATCCAATGTAACCTTTGGAGCTAATTATTCTACTAGAGTGGATGGCATTGCTTTTGTAACCACATGAATTACAGCATGAGGGACATTTTGTGCCTTGGAAACTTCCTTTTCTTGGACTAATTTGTCCATCTCAATCTCCATTTCCTTAATTTGTGATGTCATTTGCAATATGAGATTCATCATCTCATCCTTTTGATTTGCTTCCTATATAGTCTCCTTGGCCTATGGATGCTTTGTAGGGGGTAATTTCAATTGTTTTATGAGTGCTGCAATATCAACATTTTTCTTTTTTACTAATTCTTCTGCAACTTTCACATTAGAAGAGTCATAATCCACTTCAATCACTAACTCCTCTAAAGATTTGATTCTGGTGTCTTTAGCATATGATGAAGCTTTTTCAACCTTGAGTTGATCTTTCACATTTTTCAAAGCATTCTGGAGCTTTTGAGCACTCATTGCTTTTGTAGTCATTGTAGAATATATCATTTCTGAACTTTTCTTGTGGAATTCAAGTTGGTCCAAGGGATGAATGTATTGGACTGGTACTTCAAAATCAACCTTTTTATAGTCAGCTATTGTTTTAGGATTTTGCACTATAGGTCGAAGCACTATCATCAATAATTTCTAATTCTTATAATCAAAGGCTAAAAGCAACCTATTTTGTATGCCTGGAGTCTGTTTCAAGTATTGAGAATTTATTTCATTCTTAATTTCCACATTCTTAAACTTGATCTATTTATGCCTTTCCTTAATGTCCATATCTTTATCCTTTGTCTGTTTTTATGATGATACTTCCACACTCTGCTGTTTCTGGATCAATTGTGTGTTGGAAGTAACAAGTTACTGTTCATTTACAATCATTGTGGGAGGCACATTGTCTTTATCTGGAACATATGTATTTATATCCTCAATTGTTTCTTTTTCTTTATTTGCTGGATTTGTCTTGGGCTTTTTGCTATACCTTAGTTTAAACTTTTTTTCTGTGGTAGTTTCAAAAATGTATGAGCCTTCTTCCCTATTTCTTTTTGTACCTTTGTCTTCCTAAGCTGGAGTCTACATAATGTGACTAGTATCACTCTACTTGTCAGCTTCTACCAGTGTATTTTCTAACCATTAATATTGGTTAGAAAATTTCTCAATTTCAGTCTTCTTCTCATGAATATAAGGGGTTAATTTCATTTTGCTAATTATACCATCAAGATCATAATGCCAAAGAAAGCTTTTGCTGAATTTGTACTCTGACAATTGCTTTTCTGCCTCTATACCTGCTTCTCTGTTATTGCATATAAATGGACCCACTTGGTTCTTCAATTTAAATTGTTTTCTTCTTAGAAGCCAAGAAAATTGTTGTATCTAAGTTTAAAATCTGTCTTATATATTCTAAAGCAAACAACCTCATTGATAAATAATTTGGCAACTTGTAAGGAATGAGGGTTGTCCCATAAACTCTGATCTCAGTGAGATTTTGATTTCATCACTGATTCTAGGTTTCACACTATTTTTAAGTAGATTTACTAATGGATGAATGAAACATTCTGTAAAATTTGCATATGTGAACTCAGTTGTCTCCTTTCTAATCAAGAAGGTCCAAGAAATAATATACTATGCATTTCCTTCTACATCCATCTTTGTAAGAGTTATTGGAAACTTGTCTGACTGAAAGTAGAAGAACATATGGAAGAGAAATGAGGTATAACTAAAGACACCTTCAGTTGGTAATTTAACAAGTTGTTCATGTATACTATCAACAATATACTGAACAAAATTGTAGATAATTGCAGGAGGCTGACCAGGTATAATGATGGACAAGAAACCAACTATAGCAATGCATCAGTATGTTCATCAGTGAAGTAACAAAAGATAAAAGACAACATTGAGATAATGTGTCTTGTTCCTTCTGGGAATTGAGAAGATGAATATGGAGGGTTAAGATTGGGGATTTCTACATAGGAGGGCATGAATGTTTGAAAATTTTGAAATCTTTTGGGAAAATCTAACTCCAAATAAAATTTTTTAAGAGCCTCAATAGACAAAGGGACTGCATTAGGCTCTAGCTGCAACTAAAGCATTTGGTTTATGGATTCAGGAGTGATGGTAAATAATACTTATTTTTCAGAATTAACAATGGCTCTTTGATCTGGGGAATAATGAGTTTTTCACAATCTGATGGCTTCAAGACATTGATGGGTGTGAGGGACAACATACTTGGGAAAATTAGACTCCCAAACAAGCACACCATCTACTTGGTCGAAATATCTCTCTTGGCTCTAGCAGTGGAGCTCAAGAAGGTTAAATTCAATTACTAGATCAGTGATTTTGTAGTCCACATCTGCCAATGGGGTATGTTCTACATCTACAATAGGAGGTGGTAGTGGATTGATTACAATTGTGCTCTTGGATGCCATTGATAGGTTTGTTTTTAACAATTTAACCCCTCTTGATCTTTAAAATTTTTCTTTTAGGCCTTTAACACACTTATGTAAGATTAAACTGTTTACAGAAGGTCTTTTGGAATATAACAGAGGTTAATATTGGAATGAAAAAGGTATATTTTTTGGTTACACTAACTCAAATTGTCAATTCTGCTTTAAAAACCAATTTCTTAACTTTTACAGACTCAAAAAAATATATCAAGGGTTTTTCTTCAAATTTCTTTGATGAAAACAGTCTTAAAATAGTCAAAGTTGATTCCAAGGGGATTCTGAGCACTGTAGAAAGGCTTTGAATCACTTAAAGGGATTCTAAATTCTGCAGATACCTAAATTCTCTTCAATTTTTCTTTAAAGAATATATTATAGCTTCAAAAACTGTGAAATTCTCAGGTTTATAGCAAGGATGAATATATGAGGAAATATGGTTGTTTCTTAGGCACACAGGCTTTAAAAAGGCTTCAATTCAATAGTATAGTTCTTTTAATGGATGGATAGGTATTTTTCCTAAAAAATACTTGTGAATTTATGAATTTTGACACGGAAAAAGGGTTTGCTGGGGGTTGAAAGCTTTCAAAAGCTTGTTGAGACCTTTTAAATATAGTATGGAGGCTTTTCAGTGATTGTAGAGATGAATTTAGTTGAATTATGTTGGTTTATGCACTCAAACAGGGGTGGAAACGTATTTCTCTCAGTTTGGAGCGGTTTATGAGAACAAATTAATAGAAAACTTAAATGAATGCAGTTCCAGTGTTTTTATAAAGAATTTAAGTTGAAATAGTGTTCGCATTAACTACCAGTCATTTCAAATCATGGGTTGTTTAGGCATGGGGAGGTAATTACCACTGAGCGATCTTCACACCGTTGAAGGATGGTAAATGGTATAGTATGAATCAATGCGATCCAATACATCTGTGACGTGTGGAGAAGAGAGGAAAGGTCTAAAAAAAAATTATTTCAAATTCGATTTTGTTTAACGATTTCGCTATCAAATTTACGATGTTAGTTATACACCGTTGGATCTGGCGCATGAAAGCGAACGACTAGGATTAAATTGTGAAGATTCGGGGTAACGAGCATGGGGCCCAGGATTTTTTTAATGCAGTAGGATTGAATGGATACCTTAAAATATAGTTTTAACATAAAGTTTATATGTGAAATGGGATAGGTGGGGTTTAATGTTTTTTAACAAATGAATTGCATGTAGGTGTAATGTAAACCTTAGGTGGGTTTATAATAAAAATAATTTTAACCTATGGGAGTGGGAAAAATGTATCTTGTGGGGAAAATAAACATAGGCTAAAAAGTAAAATATGGGTTGGGTTATTTAATATAAAATGAATTAATATGCTACAGATGAAGGGTATTTTTAAAACGAGTTAATACATTATATTAGTATGTTAACAATGAAATGAATACGAGAAGTAAAATACAATTAAGATAGTGTTTAAACATAATTTTAGGCTCGATTTTAATAGTGGGGCCCAATATTAACATTTTACACTTGAAAACTTAGGATAAGTGCATTTTTAGGGCTTTTTTACTTTTCCAAAGGTTAATATGCATTTTGACTTAGGAAAACGGGTTTTAGTAGGGAAAAATGAGTGATGTTAAGGGAAAAGGGTTTTTATGAAGGGGAAAGGTTTCAATGAGGTGGAAATGATGAAAATGGGGGGAATTTCAATACCTTGGTTCCAATTAGTCATTAAGACGTGGGTCCCGTCCCACCAAAAGTCAAAGAAATGCTCTAAGTCTTTATGACTGAAGGATTTAGTACTGGGACACATTGTGGTGAGGTAAATTAGTAATATGCCAGATGATATTTATCCATGCCTTGCGAAACTGCTTTCTTCCTACCCATCATTTATTATACCATTTTTCCTTTATTTGCATGGGTGCATTTGATCTTGCAAACCCTAATTAATTTTTATTTTTAAAACAGGAAACAATCTAATTCTAATCTTATTTCATCCAAGGGCTTAGATTAAGCTGTTGAGCTCCTTATTTATTATCTATCTAACTACTGATTTTCCAAGATTAAACAGTTTTGGCAAGGTCTTTATTCTCTATCTATCAGCATGAAATTTAAAGCATGAAAAGTCAAGATTAAGCTATCTGACTAATCACAGACTATGGCATTTTGAACAAGTTACACATAATCATTTATTTTGGCAGTAAAAAGTAACTAGTAGCAGCATTTTGACTTACATCACTTTCATGTCTTATTCTTATCTCTTTTCGTTTGGGGTTCATTTTTTCTATTCTTTTTGATATTTTTTTTTCTCTTAAGTCCTTTGATTTTTATTTTAGGACTTTTACCCTCTTTACTTTTTTTTTCTAATATGGGAAAAAATTTGCATAAAGCAAAGTATGTACATATTACAAGACTAATTAAAATCAATTCAAAAATTATGAATCCTATTATTATAGGACCATAACAGATTCTAGGAATTTCAGAACTAAATTCTCAAGCAATCTACACTACAAAAAAATCCAACTCGTTAATTCTAACTTTCACAAGATGATATTTGACTTTAACAACAATTGAAGCTTGTTCAACAAACTTGCACCAATATTTTTTGTAGGATGGATTGACCCTCCAAATTCCATGTAATTGGTCTTCCATATAAAATATATGGATACAATGGATAGAAAATGACCATCACCATTATTTGTTAGAAAAAGGCCACTTTCCATATGTGCAACTCTTGTCATAATATTTCCAGCAAATATATTCAACAAACAATATCGGAAAATACCTAGAGATGACTTACACAGAAAACACCATCCACATACTTCCTCTAGTACTTCCATAGCTTTCTTGCTAAAACATGGCCGGTAGAATAACTTCCTTCCAAAAAATTTTTGCAAGTGTTGTTGATGGAGATTTATTTGGAGATACTCATGCATTCACTCGTCCATATTGACCACCTTTGCAGCTACTGATGCAACTATATCACCTAAAACATATTGATTGATATATGCATTTGGATGGAAGGTCACTTCCTTATTTGAAGGATTTCTACTAATTTATTTTTGGCCAAATACAGAGTTGGTGCCCATATGACACTTATTTACTTGTTCCACTTGGATAAATATGATGCTAACATCAATTTTAGTAAGTATTTCTTCCTGTAATGCATTGCTTTTAATAAATCTAGGAAAACCGTCAACACCTAAATCAATAAAATGTTTCTCAAAAAATTTATGAAGGTTTTTTACATCATTATCACAATAAATACTACATCATATTATTTTCATCTTGCTACATCACAATGATGGAGACCCTCCATGTTTTGAGATTTCAATTTTTCGAGGTTTACATCCACTTGGGAATGTAGAGATATAAGTATATACCATTTCTTTCAATCTTGTTGAACAAAAGACAGTGAGAAAAATATAGAAGACAATTCTGATGAGAATTTATTAGAAACATTATCTACATTTATGCTCATTTTATGCTTTGGCTCACCACTATAAATGGTTAGGATATTCTACAATTCTACAAAAAAATTTCATATATTATTATATAAAGGAATTGATGAGTCTAATATCTTCGACACCTTCACTCTGTCATTTTTTTTGTAATTATTGTGAGTTATAGCTCGATCAAAGGGAGAATTTGACCTGTGACATTATAGTGGAAAGAAATCCTTAGAATTAAATACATCCAACATAAAGTAGTCTCAAAATAATTGTAATTCTAAGTCGACTCTATTATGAATCATTAACTTGAAAAGAAAATAATGGTACAAACATTCTTTCCTTAAAAGGTGACAAACCTATAAATAACTCCAAAAATGATGTGCCCAGAAGGTATCGTAAAGTAAAACACCCATACTTAGGACTATGATAAATGAAAATATAAGTCTCTATCAGATCAAAAGAAAGTGCATACAGTGGAAGGAATGGAATTGTTCAGCCTATCAAGATATAAATTATTGGCTCTATTGAAAGCTTCAATTTAGAACCATAAGATTGCCACAAGTGTGAACATTGAAATGTCTTGAAATTCCTAATAAAGGGAAACATAAGTAATTGGAAATTGCTAACAATGTAATTGGGAGGGGAAAAAATTCAAAAATTCAAAAATTTAAAAGTTTTCAAATGCAATAAATAAAAAATATTCCATCAAATGACAAAGAGCTTGAAACACATATGAATCAACTTATATTCCCAAACATAGTAAACACAAAAAACAACTCAAATTGATAAAAGTAGCATGTCATTGTTGACAATGTCCTTTTATACAATTATTTTCTTTCATAAAAAAGTCTAATAATATTCGAAATTATAATCATAAAGAGCCTTGGTAATAAATGAATTGAAAAAATTAATAGAAGACTGTTGGGTGAAATATTTGAGGATATTTCAGGCATCCTTTTTCCCATTTTTGGCCATTTTCCCCTCATCAAACCTACAATTTCCCTAGTACAATGTCACTCCCTCTGATTTAGAAGCAACCTTTTTCTTTGAAGTATTATTATTCTATTTTCTGCTAAGTATTGAATGAAAAAATTCTTTCTTTGGGATGACTAACTAGGGTGTCATTGGAGGAGTTATTTTGAATGTTTTTCTTTCAGGTGTTTCCATAATTACTGAGAACCATGGGTAAACAGTTGTTGTTGTTACTTGCTGTTACACGGTGCGAGTTGTTGTTACTTGCTGTTACACCCTGGGTTTGTTATTTTCTGCTGTTACACCACAAAGTTGTTGTTACACTTTGAATTGTCAATATTGGAGTCAAGATTTTCAAATATAGCTGTCAAGGACCACATGAAGTATTTCCATGCGGATAGTTAACAAGATCTAAGAAATTACAATTTCATCTAAACGAGAGTGGTGCAACCATAAAAAATCTTTATTAAAATTAGTTTGTAAAAATTTCTCTATTTTTATTATTTCTGTTAGCTTAATCAACATGAGAATCACCAAATTCTCATGATTGATTCGTTTCCCTAATTTTTGGCTTTGTAAAGTCTTTATAGAAAGATATTTTCCTCATGAGGGAATGAGGATGAACAACAGAGATAATACTGACATTATGATATTGTACTCTTCAACTATTTTTAATAAAAGCATATATATGGTGATGTTACTGCAATTTATGTGTTGAATTCTTAAGTAATTTTAATTTTACTCCTGCACCCTGCTTGGGAGGAAGGGCCCTCCTCTTTAGCAGGGATCTGAGTGCTAGTAGGATAATTTTTCTTATCTGTGTGTGTGGATTTATTATTATTATTGCACACATTTTATTGTGGAATAGATACACTTCTTCTTTAGATTTACTCCATGCTATTACACAAGTTAATCAATTATATTGTTGCTACATCTTTAGCTAATAGTATATGGAACGTCTGTCTTTATTCAAAAAAATTTATGAAGTATGGATTTTTCCTTGTCGAATGTGTTTCAGAACTGTAGTGTGCCTTTTAATTGCTGCAAGTGTGTTCCATTTTGCAAGGATGCTTTAAATTTCTACAAGTGTGTTCAACAAAATATTTCTCTTTTTTACATGGATGTTACATGTATCAACACAGATAGTGCAGATGCCTTTGAAATATAAACACCTACCCTGGTTGATAATTAATGATTGTGGTTTAGTTACTATAGGAGTAATAAAATTTCACAAACATTTTGGCTTCATTGTCGAGGAAGGATGTTAACAATACAGTCAACCAAAACTTTCTTTTGAATTTTATTTTGAGTTTCCTTTTGATAAAGTGTCTCTAATTTTACATATGTTGGGCAATAAGATGAGAGGTAAGAACCTACGCATCACTATAACACACATGAGAAAGCTCACCTCTGTAGTAATTAGGACACTTAGGGTATGCAAATAATTATACATTTGATCCAAGTATAGAATGTATGAGTGAAGAAGAAGAAAACCGTAGAAACCCTAATAAACCTACATGTAAAATGGGTCTAACAAGAAACAAGAAAAATACTAATCAAGGTAGAGTAACACTTATTCAATAATTGATATCAAAATTGGAAAGGGATCAGTTAACACCACATAAGGATACGAGGAAAGAAAGCCCACAAAAAACTATTGCCTCTACATCAAAATCAGGAGTATCTAGTTCCTTTGTTTCAAAACCTTATTCTCCTCAAACTAACCTACAAACTCCCAATTCTGTAAAACCAAATCAGGAAAAACACAGAGAGACTATGGACAATATTTTGGATTAGGAGGACAAGGGGAAATCAGTGGGAAATATCAAGAACCATAATTGTAATAACATTCTTTTACTTTCCAATATCTAGACTCAGGAAGTGCAGTAAAACAACCAGCCCTCGAACAAGCTAAGAAATCATCACAACAATCCATATCCATAGAAAATTTGTCCGAACAATCTTCAAAATAAGCTTTAATAGAACTAGAATCAGGTGAAATGTCAATGGAGGTTAACAACAACAACAATGGGACATATGCCACCATTACCAATTTTGAATTCCCAATAGGTGATCTAAGGGGAGAATCCCCCATGAAAAATATCTCTCTATTATTTCTTCCATCTTTTCAGGGATTGATTGCAGAAGATCCTGATCCTTTTCTATTTTATTTTGAAGTTCTATGCAGGAGTTACGATTACACTTCATATGCTCAGAAATTAAAACTATTTCCTGCCACTCTGAAAGGGGCAGTGACTTAAAAGCATTCTTGGGAACCTTGCTCAATCATTACCTCAAGAAAGCAAGAGACCTAAGAATATCCTACCTCCACTTAAATATAAATATTCAAATTTAAGCATCTTAAAGTATACTCATCCAAAGGGAGGAAAGAAGAAAGGTGTTGGAATCATCAATAATTCAAGGTGATCTCCCCTCCTTGAAGGATCATCTTTTGAAGGAAGAAATCTTCATCAGGAATAAATCTCCATAGAGAAGTCATCAAAATAAAGAAGGAAATAGATTGAAGATATTTTCATCAAGGGGTATCTTCACAAGTAAGTATATTTATGTCTACATTTGAATATATCAAAATGTATTTTTTCAAGGAAAGCACCGAGTTGGTTGAGGATTCAAACTTTCTTACATGGAAGAAAAGGATAGATCTGAACCTCATAAAAAATGAAGCCATGGAACATGTTAATGGCTCATTTTCTAGACCTCCAAAGGAATAAGCTCAAGTTCTTGCAAAATTCATGAAAGGGTAAATAAGGGCTTAAAGGATTCTCATAAAATCTATCAAGGATCCGCTCATTCCCTTTGTATCAAAATTAGAAACATCAAAAGAAATATATGACAAACTTGTAGATTTTTTTTCCATAACCACTATAGGAGAAGTGATCTCATTAAGACAATAACACTACAATACAGAGATATTAAAAGAAGAAGGAATAGCCTCATACTTTATGAGGGTATCTAAAATAAGGGACCAAATAAAAGAGTTGGGAGAAACAATGTATGACAAGGAAATGACTACTATAGTGATCAATGCACTACCACTGGAATATGATAACTTTACATCAAGCATCTATGGGCCTGAATGAAGCTACACCATTCAATGAATTATGGTCACTATGAAAAGTTGAAGAAACTAGGATGAAGGCTAAAAGTTTTGTAGGATAAAATGAGTAAACTCAAGCATATGTTTTCATGGCGAAGAGGAAAGGAAAGTTTGGGAAATTTTGTCCTCAGAAAAGGATAAAGAATATGGAAAAGGTTCAATGCTATGGACGTCAAGAATATGAGAACTACAAAAGAGAATGTTCCAAAATCAAGAAGGAAAACAACAAAAGAGGAATAGAAGAATCCCATGTCACCGAACAAGTGGAAGAATTTGAAAAGAAGAAATACAAGAAGGAATAAGTAAAATATCTCTACTATGATTGAGATAAGTCTTCTCCACCTAGTTATTTTCATTTTTTTGTAACATATTGTTATCATGGTAAGAATCATTAGAAGGATTATAGGATACATCTTTATAGATTACAAAATCATAAGGGCATACGATTGAAGCAAGGGTACCTGAAATCATCATAAGAAGCTTGAAATATAGCTGAAGAAGAAGTATATGATAGTCATCACTAGAAGTAAGTAGCAGTTAGTACCCTCACTAGAAGCATGCGTAGCACTTATGGGTAGAAGGAAGCCATCTAGTATAGAGCTCATCATACATCATTAGAAAGGAGCATTTGCAGGATGAGGATAATCAAGATCCTCAATTGGAATATTCATTAGAAGGTTCATTTCTTGGAGAAAGAAAGTTTCTTGTTGATAATACCACCTTGGATGGGATTCACTATTTGGAAAAATGATGATATGATGACAAAGGAATGAAACATGTCGCAAAGTTTGTAATACTTTCAATTAAGGAAAGTAATCTGTTGTAAGGAGTCTAAATGAACAAAAAGAAGGTAAGAGGTATGAATGCATATGATTTATAAGTTAGGTTATGTCATCATATAGTTGCATTCAACTAGGATATATACTCTACCTCATTAGTATAATCAAAAGAAAAGGTTCTCTTCTAAAAATGCATAAAAGATATGGTTCACATATTGACTAGATGAAATCAACATATTATTTCCTCATATGAAATATGAGTTGGTTGACAAGGTGTAATATCCCAAAAGGGAGAATGCATTAATACTAAATCACAATATAAGCTCTGCGACAAAGTAAAAAAATAATCTAAATACACCATACAAATCTACATAATAGCTGTGCCATTTTATTATATAGGAGGTGGATAGCCAGTACAACAGTGCTCAAAGTATGAGACACTCAAGCCAAAGAGATCGCCTAGAATGACCCTGAAATGATCCAACAAGAGGGACAACGTAACTATTGGACTACTTGAAGGAATATTGCATTGTCCCTACTGCAAATGCTGAAAAAATATAGAAATGTAGATCTGGCAGTTCTGGAGCTCCGATGATGTTGAAATTCAATATCTAGGCTCTATGATGAATACCCAATATAACCTAGAAAGGATTTCTAGATATGACAATCTTGGAAAATCACCCTCTTAGGCCCTACAACTATGACCGTTGGGTATGCAAATCTGAAGCGTGAACTAAAGAATAGATGGCTACAATGTCATGCAATCAGCTCAATGCTTGAAGTGTTGATCCCTTCACTAAATCCTCAAGCCTAAAAGCTCAAGATCTAGCTCCTCCAATATCCTCCACTAAATGCAACTGTTGAATACACAACAATTGAGTGAAACTTTGTTGTCAAGGATGGAGGCTCTATAGCATGCTACTACATAATGAAAATCAACTCAACAATGATGGAAACAATATGCTCAAGGTGAAGGTATGGTCCCCCATAGGATTTCCAGATGAAATATTGGAAACTTCCCTCCTCCAATAGATCTACAGGATAGGACTGCGCAATCCTTGAGGGAACTGCTAGTAGGATAATTGTTCTTACGTGTGTGTGTGGATTTATTATTACTATTGCACACATTTTATTGTGGAATAGATACACTTCTTCGTCAGATTTAATCCATGCTATTAGACAAGTTAATCAATTCTATTGTTGCTACATCTTTAGCTAATAGTATATGGAAAGCCTATCTTTATTCAAAAATTTTAATGAAGTATGGATTTTTCCTTGCCGAATGTGTTTCATAATTGCAGTGTGCCTTTTAATTCCTGCAAGTGTGTTCCATTCTGCAAGGATGATTTAAATTTCCACAAGTGTGTTCAACGAAATATTTTTCTGTTTTACATGGATGTTACATGTATCAACACAGATAGTGCAAATGCCTTTGAAATATAAACACCTACCCTGTTTGATAATCAATGATTGTCGTTTAGTTACTATAGCAGTAATAAAATTTCACAAACATTTTGGCTTCATTGTCGGGGAAGGATGTTAAAAATACGGTCAACCAAGACTTTCTTTTGAATTTTATTTTGAGTTTCCTTTTGATAGAGTGTCTCTAATTTTACATATGTTGGGCGGTAAGATGAGAGGTAAGAACCTGCGCATTTCTATAACACACATGAGAAATCTCACCTTTGTAATAACTAGGACACTTAGGGTGTGAAAATAATCATACATTGGATCCATGTATAGAATGTATGAGTGAAGAAGAAGAAAATCGTAGAAACCATAATAAACCTACATGTAAAATGTGTCTAACAAGACACAAGAAAAATACTAATCAAGGTAGAGTAACATTTATTCAAGAATTGATATCAAAAGCAGAAAGGGAGTAGTTAACACCACATAAGGATGTGAGGAAAACAGACCCACAAAAAACTACTACCTCTACATCAAAATCAGGAGTGTCTAGTTCCTCTGTTTTAAGACCCTATTCTCCTCGAACTAGCCTACAAAATCCGAATTTTTTAAAACCAACTCAGGAAAGAAAAAGAGACAATAGTGGCTAATATTTTGGATTAGAAGGACAAGGGGAAACCGGTGGGAAATATCAAAAACCATAACTGTAATAAAATTCTTTTACTTTCCAATATCCAAACTCAAGAAGTGGAGTAAAACAACCAACCCCCGAACAAGCTAAGAAATCATCACAACAATCCATATACATAGAACATTTGTCCAAAAAATCTTCAAAATAAGCTTTAATAGAACTAGAATCAGGTGAAATTTCAATGGGGGTTAACAACAACAACAATGGGAAATATGCCACCATTACCAATTTTTAATTCCCAATAGGTGATCTAAGGGGAGAATCCCCCATGAAAAATATCTCTCTATTAGTTCTTCCATATTTTCAGGGATTGACTGTAGAAGACCCTGATCCTTTTCTATTTTATTTTAACGTTCTATGTAGGAGTTATGATTACACTTCAGATGCTCATAAATTAAAACTATTTCCTACCACTCTTAAAGGGGCAGTGACTTAAAAGCATTCTTAGGAATATTGCTCAATCATCACCTCAAGAAAGAAAGAGAACTAAAACTATCCTACCTCCACTTAAATTGAATAAATATTCAAATTTAAGCATCTTAAAGTCTACTCATCCAAAGGGAAGAAAGAAGAAAGGTGTTGGAATCATCAAGAATTCAAGGTGATCTCCCCTCCTTGAAGGATCGTCTTTTGAAGGAGGAAATCTTCATCAAGAAGAAATCTACATAGAGAAGTCATCAAAATAAAGAAGGAAATAGATTGAAGATATTTTCATCAAGGAGTATCTTCACAAGTAAGTATATTTATGTCTACATTTGAATCTATCAAAATGTATTTTTGCAAGGAAAGCACCGAGTTGGTTGAGGATTCAAAATTTCTTACATGGAAGAAAAGGATAGATATGAACCTCATAAAAAATGAAGTCATGGAACATGTTAATGGCTCATTTTCTAGACCTCCAAAGGAATAAGCTCAAGTTCTTGAAAAATTCATGAAAGGGTAAATAAGGGCTTAAAGGATTCTCATAAAATCTATCAAGGATCCGCTCATTCCCTATGTATCAAAATTAGAAACATCAAAAGAAATATATGAAAAACTTGTAGATTTTTTTCCATAACCACTACAGGATAAGTGATCTCATTAAGAAAATAACACTACAATATGAAGATATTAAAAGAAGAAGGAATAGCCTCATAGTTTATGAGTGTATCTGAAATAAGGGACCAAATACAAGAGTTGGGATAAATAATGTCTAACAAGGAAATTACTACTATAGTGATCAATGCACTACCACAGGAATATGGTAACTTTACATCAAGCATCTATGTGCCCAAAGGAAGCTACACCATTCAGTGAATTATGGTCACTATGAAAAATTGAAGAAACTAGGATGAAGGCTAAAAGTGTTGTAGGATAAAATGAGTAAACTCAAACATATGCTGCCATGTCGAAGAGGAAAGGAAAGTTTGGGAAATTTGTTCCTCAGAAAAGGAGGAAGAATATGGAAAAGGTTCAATGCTATGGATGTTAAGAATATGAGAACTACAAAAGAGAATGTTCCAAAATCAATAAGGAAAACAACAAAAGAGGAATAGAAGGATCCCATGTCACCGAAGAAGTGGAATAATTTGAAGAGAAGAAATACAAGAAGGAATAAGTAAAATATCTCTACTATGATTGAGATAAGTCTTCTCCACCTAGTTATTTTCATTTTTTTGTAAAATATTTTTATCATGGTAGGAATCATTAGAAGCATTATAGGATACATATTTATAGATTACAAAATCATAAGGGCATACAATTGAAGCAAGGGTATATGAAATCATCATAAGAAGCTTGAAATATAGCTGAAGTAGAAGTATATGATAGTCATCATTAGAAGGAAGTAGCTCTTGGTACCCTCACTAGAAGCATGCGTAGCACTTATGGGTAGAAGGAAGCCATCTAGTATAGAGCTCATCACACATCATTGGAAAGGAGCATTTGTAGGATGAGGATAATCAAGATCCTCAATTGGAATATTCATTAGAAGGTACATCTCTTGGAGAAAGAAAGTTTCTCATTGAGAATTCCACCTTGGATGGGATTCACTATTTCGAAAAAATGATGGAATGATGACAAAGGAATGAAACATGTCTAAAAGTTTGAAATACTTTCAATTAAGGAAAGAAAGCTGTTGATGGGAGTCTAAATGAAAAAAGAAGAAGGTAAGAGGTATGAATGCATATTATTTATAAGTTAGGTTATGTAATCATATATTTGTAGTCAACTAGGATAAATACTCTACCTCATGAGTATAATCAAAAGAAAGGGTTCTCTTCTAAAAATGCATAAAAGATATGGTTCACATATTGACTAGATGTAATCAACATAATATTTCCTCATATGAAATATGAGGTGGTTGACAAGGTGTAATATACCAAAAGAGAGAATTCATTAATACTAAATCACAATATAAGATCTGCGGCAAAATAAACAAATAATATAAACACACCATACATATGTACATAATAGGTGTGCCATTTTATTATATAGGAGGTGGATAGCTAGTACAACTATGCTCAAAGTATGAGACACTCAAGCCAAAGAGATGGCCTAGAATGACCTTGAAATGATCCTACAAGAGGGACAATGTAACTACTGGACTACTGGAAGGAATAATGCACTATCCCTACAGAAAATGCCGACGAAATATAGCAATGTAGATCTGACAGTTTTGGAGCTCAGATGATGTTGAAATTCAATATTTGGGCTCTATGATGAATACCCAATATAAGGTAGAAAGGATTTCCAGATATGACAATCTTGGAAAATCACCCTCTTAGGCTCTGCAATTATGACTGTTGGGTATGCAAATCTGAAGCATGAACTGAAGAATAGATGGCTTCAATGTCATACAATCAGCTCAATGCTTGAAGTGCTGATCCCTTCATTAAATCCTCAAGCCTAAAAGCTCAAGATCTAGCTCCTCCAATCTCCTCCACTAAATGAAACTATTGAATACACAACAATTGAGTGAAACGAAACTGTCAAGGATGGAGGCTCTATAGCATGCTACTGGATAAGGAAAATCAACTCAACAATGATGGAAACAATATTCTCAAGGTGAAGGAATGGTTCCCCATAGGATTTCCAGCTGAAATACTAAAAACTTCCCTCCTCCAATAGATCTACAGGATAGGACTATGCAATCCTTGAGGGGATTGCTGCTGCATGGAGGTATGAAATGGTGGCCTCAATGCCGGATATGAATATGATGCTCCTGAAAGGTTGATTTTGAAGAATAAGGTGAAAGGATGAATCCTCCACCAATTTCCTAGCTGAAATGCTAGAAACAACCCCCACCTCTCAAACCATCAAGAAGGAATGCATTGTTCCTATGACTGAATGTGCATATGAGAGTAGCTGAATGTGGCACCAATTCCTGATGATGTATGGCAGCTCATAATAACCTTCCCAGAGTAGGCACTCGAAGTTCCCCATGGGTAAGGGTGGGATTTCTGCTCGAAAACACTCATGTACTAAACAACACTGTAGACTTAGCTAAAAAACATAAGCGTGCATAGAAATGTCACATGAAAAATCTATATCTAAACAGATCAGAAATAATAATACAAAGCCCACGTTCTATTGTTGCATTCATCTCGCTTATATGCTTTGTGAGCCTTCCATAGCCCTGGCCCACCTCATAACTGTGCTGCACATGCGGCCACTAGCCTCCATGAAGACTATGCTATCTCTCCATGTTCTCCACCATATCTGCATTTAATTCCCACTCTCTCCATCATGTGTGCATTAGATTTAAAACTTTCTCCACTATCTCATCATTAGTGTTCTATGATCTTACTTTTATTGCACCATGATCTCATTTGACTTCCTCCATGATCTCCATGATCTATCATTAATGTGGCATGATCTCCACTCTTCCTTCATTTAAGAAGTTGCTCCACTACTCCATAATGTAGATCTAACTCAAAAATATTCACATACACACATAAAAAGTTTATTTTATTCATCTATGGGGTTTGTCGGTCCCTCCACCCTCTTATTTACTTAATTAATTAGAAAAAGTAAGAACTCTAATATTCCAATTAACTAATGGAAAATTGGGAATATTACATTCCTCCCTGCCAAAATGTTTCTTTTCCTCAAGCAACTGAAAAGGTGGATGCTACAACAAACATCCTCCCTCCAAATGGCATCATCATATGGAAGGCCTCCCCATCTTCCATAATGTGTAATGCATTCCCAACTCCAAAGTTACCTCTCTAGAATGTCTAGAATGGCCTCCAACTGAAAAGTTAGATGCCTATCCTCATCAATGAATCTACAAGTGGCAATGAAATGATCTCCAAAGGTCTCCTCTATACATGAGATACATGAAACGAAGTGGTTTCTTCCCAAAGTGAAAATTCCCAACTCACGAACTATCTCTCCAACCCATGTCACATAGAGTAGATTTCATCTATCAATGCTCTCATCATTAGCCTTGTTGGCCTTGTGGGATCCAAGAATCACATCAGCATAGTGCAAAAAAAGAAGTAGAGACATAAGGATTAACATGTATAATGTCAAACCATACTCTCCCAATAACAACCATCGCAACAAATCCTTCTGTTGCCATGCTAGATCATCATGAAAACAAGTAAGCGAGCCATACTCTCTCAATAGAAGCCACCGCAACAATGCTTCTAGTTGCCATGCCAAATCAGAATCAATATAAATATGAGATCCATACTCTCTCAAAAGAATCCACCACAACAATGCCACTTGCTGCCACACCACATCATCATTGTACCAAATGCAGTGGCCATATTCTCTCAAGAGAAGCCACCATAGTAAGGCCTCCTATTTCCATCCTCTATCAATGTCATGCAATGTATGGGGAGAAATCAACCCATACTCTCCCAAAAGTAACCAAAGGAACAAGGATTTTTTCTGCCTTCTTACATCATCATGATGCAAGTCATGGAGCAACAAAATACTAATGGACATGTGGAATGTTTCATCAGAACAATACAAATAAGCTCTCTGCTACCACATCATGTGAGATTCATGCCATGTCCCAAACCCAAGTACATACATGAACATAAGATACATCCCAAATAGAAGTACATGTAAATACATGATACATATCCCAAACAAAATCAAATACATGGACATAAGATATATCATGAGATGTCCAAACTCTCTCATCAATAACCAGCACAACCATGTCTCCTGTTGTTGCATGTCATCAGTGATATACATGGCATGGATCCTATAAATGTGAGATTTTGGGTAGTATCCATACTCACCCAAAAGCAACCAACGCAACCATGCTTCTTGCTGCCCTGTATCATAGATCTGAAAGAAGGTTGGCAACCTCTTGTTCCTCATCTGGATCCATTCACCCCAATTTGGATGATGAATCATGCCAAGCTCAATCTCGGTATCCATCCAAGGAAGAATACCAATATCCTCCATATGATAAGATTTTCACTCCATGATATGTTGAAGTGCACCTCCTTTGAGGTCTCTCCATAAGATCCTCCCATAAATGGCCCAAAAGAACCCATAAGGCTCCATACATGCTGTAGGTAGAATCTCCTCTTTGAGCTATGAGGTGCTCATCAAGAAAAAATCATCCTGACAATGGAAAGTACTCTCCATCACAAGATGTCCACCATCTATCATATCTCTGTCTAGTGCTTCATGAGTGAAGCTACCTTTAGGATGCTCCAATAATAATGGGGCCATTTTCTCATCACTACTGCTAAGTGACAGTGTTGTAGATTTGCATGGGGATACATGTGTTGTCTCATGGCCATATCTAATGCTAAAATCATAGTCCGACACTGTACTGAATAGGATTTTTCTCCTCCCATCTTCTGCAACTCCACACTTCAACACAAAGTGTTGGGTGTATCTCAACCATGAAAAAATGGGATCGCAATACATCTTCTCCTTAATCAAATCAAGAGTCCTCTGTGGAGTGAAAATTTAGTGCTCCAAATCAGTAAGGTTCTCTAATCCTTTTTTATGCACTTGCATTGATGGCATGGTCTCACAAATCTCAATCTGAGGTACTGAAATAATATGAGATGAAAGTATATGCAAACGTTGGATAAGCTAAATCTCAGGAACATATTGCACATCTTCAAGAGTTCCTCCAACCGGTGCCATGGCCTCTCCAACTACTGGTAATGATGATGGATGATCTTCTTAAACTTTACCAACGCTGGTATCTGCCTTCCCCTCCTCATGCATCTCACAAATCATACATGGGGCTCCAAATTTCAAGAGACCAAGACCATCTTGCAAAGATGCAAGTGTTCCTCCTCCTGATGTCAGTACATCTACAGCTGATGGTGGTGGTAGAGGCTCCTCCTCCTGCGTGGTAATGAGGACATATTCCTTGGACTCTTCATGTACTATCTCTTCAATGATGGGAGATGTATGTATGCGAGATGTCTCTGGTTTATTTCTATCGAAATTCTTCTTCAGTCTTTGAATAAAATATGCATAAGTAGACACTTTCATATGGGACAAATGACTGAACCACCAATTTTCCTCTTCACCTTCTAGGTGCAGCACTGCAATATCCACAACCTCTCTTAATGCTACTAGATATAGCTGAAATAAGGTAGCTAATTCTTCCCTCCAAGCCCTGAATGTGCTTGTGGAAGATCCATCAAATGTAGCCAAGAAGAATCTATGGCTCTTTCTTCTATTGCTGCTATAGGATATCCTTTCTTCTCTGAGTTGCAAAAACTGTTGGAGAGAGAGATTCTCCTTCAGTGCTATAGGATGTGCTTTGTACTCAGAAAAATATTTACTTAGGGTCTCATACCCCAAGTCTCCTTCATATTCACACCATTTCCTTCTCTTATCAAAGGAAGTGGATCTAGTAGAATGATGTGAAGCTCTTTGCTTCTTCAATTGCTTCTCATGCCGATAGGAAGTGCTTGGACCTTCCTCTTTCCGAACTCTTCTTGGATCCTCCTTTTTACTTTATCTCTTCATTTATTTGATGTCCTTGGAGAGATATTACATAGATATAAAGAGAAGAGAGGAAAAATTGCAATCCTCCTTCATGGTAGATCTCTACGATTTGCTTATTTTTTTGATGCAAAATATGAAGTGCCCACAAGTTGAGCCAAATATCATGCTCTGATACCAATGTAATATCCCAAAAGGGAGAATGCAGTAATACTAAAACATAATATAAGAACTACAACAAAGTAAACAAATAATATAAATACACCATAAAAATGTACATAATAGTTGATCCATTTTATTATATAGGAGGTGGATAGCAAGTACAATAGTGCTCAAAGTATGAGACACTCAAACCAAAGACATGGCCTAGAATGACCCTAAAATGATCCCAAAAGAGGGACCACGTAACTGCTGGAAGGAATAATGCATTGTCCCTGCTACAAATGTTGGGACTACAACTGCTGAAAAAATATAGAAGTGTACATAAGGTAGTTCCAGAGCTCCATTGATGCTGAAATTCAAGATCTGGGCTCTATGATGAATACCCAAGATAACCCAGAAATGAGTTCCAAACCTGAAAATCTCGGAAAATCACCCTCTTAGGCCCTGCGACTATGACTACTGGGTGTGCAGATCTAAATCATGAACTGAAGAATATATGGCTGCAATGTCATACAATTAGTGCAATTCTTGAAGGGATGATCCTTTCACTAGATCCTCAAGCCTAAAATATGAAGATATAGCTCCTCCAATCTCCTCCACTGAATGCAGCTGCTAAATACACAATAGCTGAGTGAAACTGTGCTGTCAAGGATGGAGGCTCTATAGTGTGTTGATGGATAATGCAAATCAGCTAAAAAATTATGGAAACATTATGCTCAAGGTGAAGGAATGGTCCCCCACAACATTTCCAGCTAAAACACTAGAAAATTCCCTCCTCCAATAGATCTATAGGACTGGACTGCATAATCCTTGAGGGGACTGCTACTGCATGGAGGTATGAAATGATGGCCTCAATGCCAGATATGAATATGTTGCTCCTAAAAGGATGATCTCGAAGCACAAGGTGAAAGGTTGAATCCTCCACCGGTTTCCTAGCTGAAATTATAGAAACAACCCCCACCTCTCAAACCCTCAAACAAGAATGTGTTATTCCCGTGAATGAATGCGCATATGAGAGTGGTTGAATCTGGCACCAATTCTTGATGATGTATGGAAACTCAGAATAACCTTCCCAGAGTAGGCACTCAAAGTCCCCCATGGGTAAGGGTGGGATTTCCGCTCGGAAACACCCGTGTGCTAAAAAACACTACAAACATAGCTAAACAACATAAACGTCATAGAAATGTCACATGAAAAATCTATATTTAAAGAGATCAGAAATAATAACACAAATCCCATCTTCTATTGCTAGCTTCATCTCCCTTATATGCTTTGTGAGCCTTCCATAGCCCTGTCCCACCTCATAACTGTGTTGCACATGTGGCCACTAGCCTCCATGAAGACTGCATTGTCTCTCCATTTTCTCCACCATCTCTGCATTCAATTCCCACTCTCTCCATCATGTGTGCATTGGATGCACAACTTCCTCCACTATCTCACCATTAGTGTTCTACGATCTTAATTTTAATGCACCATGATCTCATTTGACTTATTCCATGATATTCATGATCTATCATTAATTTGGCATGATCTCCACTCTTCCTTCATTTAAGAAGCTTCTCGACTACTCCATAATGCAGATCTAACTCCAAAATATCCACATACATACATCAAAAGTGGATTTTTATTCATATATGGGGTTTGTGAGTCCCTCCACCCTCTTATTTACTTAATTAATTAGAAAAAGTAAGAACTCTAATATTCCAATTAACTGATCGAAAATTTGGAATATTACATAAGGATAAGGGAACTATGATTGGAAGTTCCTAGGAAACAATGTGTGAGTAATAAAAAGAAGAGATCATGAAATATGTAACTATGGTGACATAGAAAAAGGAAATCAACATCCAATGACTAGAAAATTTGACTATGGTATCTCCATGGGAAATATATGAATACATTGGGAAAGTTTGGAAAGAAAGAAGACCCTTGATAATTTAATATATTGGAGATGTGTCAATATGAATGCAAGGTGTTTATGTTGCAATAATAATATGTCATGTTGAAGGGCCATCAAAAAAGGTAATTTTGATTTGATGTTCATTTATTATTTTTGAACAATATCTGGATGGGATAAAATAGGGCTACCTAAGGAGAGGTGGATGTCATCTACAACTAATACTCATGTGGAAGGATGGAAGATCCTGAAGGATACATGATGTGGAAAAGGTATATGTATGAGGAAAATCTGTATATGATCTAATGGATCACTCTACAATGCAAAGAAGGATGAAATGACCGCGCTGATTCAAGAAGGAAAATGATGGATGGTTGATTCTCTACAAAGAATTCAGAGAGACGAAGGCCCCACAATGTTAAAAATTTAAATTCATGACATCGAATGGACGAGCGCTACAAGCAGCTAAAGTCCCATGATCTCCACCAATGAAGAAAGAGTTGTTGTTGGAAACAGGTCACTAGTTAAGATGAAGCATGGAAGAAAGTTTCTAATTGAGAAGAAACTTGGAAGAAAATCCCTAAGCTAAGAGGGGGCTTGGAGAAGTCCTCGGTTAAGAGGGAGCTTGGGTAAATTCCTTTTATCGGAATGGGTAAATTCCTTCATATGAATACACATATCCTCCTTAGTTAAGAGGGAGAGATAGACACATCATTCTTGTCTTCACTTGGGAAGAAAGAATGGATGATTGGGTAAGAAGATGACATCTGATACTATTTGATGATGTGGTATGGAATCCAAGATAAGATTATTCATGGAGGACCGATATTCTTTGAGGAATAGGAATCCAAGTTAAGAATTTTCCTGGAAGGACATACCGTATGAACACCAGGGCGGGGTATGGTCCTTGAGAGATAATGATGAAGGTGTCTATAAATCACGTGTCTCTCCAACATTGTGATATGATCTTGTGGAGAGATAGAGTTTTTATTCAAGACCTTTCTATGTGACAATGTTGGATCATATGATGCTATGCATATGGGTTACCAATCTAACTCTTCTTATGATAATTTTTCAGATTGAGAATGATCAAGTACCTTGTATGGATTATGAATACCTACCTAGTTAAGTGAGAGTGTTGAAATATGTAACTAGGTTTGATCTTCATAATGACATATGTAATCATGATTTTATATGTTTGAAAAATAAATTTATTATAGTTGATCTTCATGCACGGGTTTCATGCTCAAGGAAATTTATCTTTTATAGTTAAAGGTCCCATTGACAAATTCTTGGCCATTTTCATGTATGAAAGATCCATTTGGGGAATTTTACATACTGTAAAAAAATTATTTGAGTCAAGATATAGTCAAAATAACCCTCCAATATCAATTCAAGGAATATCAAACAAGTTGGCCTACCTAAGCAACAAGTCAGCCTAAAACAGTGACAATTTGACCTAATATCAAGTGACTAGATGCCTTTATATAAAGTGCTTGGCCTCATTCAAGACTCAATCAATAAAAGACCATGAAGATTTCAATTAAGGTGAATAAAGGAACCTAATACCTAACAAAGGAAGGAGAAATAATAAATAAGCATCTATGATCTATTTTTGGGCTACAATTCCTCCACACGTGTGAAGACTATGGGATCATTCTGAAGCAACAAAAGTTGAAAATTACAGTCACTAAAGGGGAGGAAGTTGGGTCAAAGAAGGTCAATTTATCAAGTTGAATTTTCAAGGAAGGGATTCAAGTTCAAGCGAAGTCAAATGGAGAATAATATGTCCATATTACAGCCACATGTGTGAGCTAGGGTTTCAGAAGAAGAGTTTGAAATTGTAGGTCTGCAACAACTAGCCTAAATTTTCAGTTGGGGCCAAAATTTGAAGTTGTGGTACAAGTTGACTAGTGTTGACTTGGAGAAGGAGAAGTTCATCTAGAATAAGAATTGACTTGGTCTTGGATAGGTTATTATTCAAGGGTCTAGGTCTTGGAATTCGTCAATTGAAGATTTTATAAGAAGAAGAATTATGTGGGTTTTCCTCTCAAGATTGGAGAGGTTTTGGCCCTAGATGATCAACTATATGTTGTGTCCTTTGTCTAATTGTTCTTTATGTTTCGATAGCTGAAAAAAAATGATTCAAGGTAAATATGAACCTAATTAATAAAATTACAAATTCTTCATAAGTAATTATCATAGAAAGAGAAATCACTTACACTTGTTGCCCCTAGATTGCTCAACACTCCCACCACAAGGAGTCCTTACCATGAAGTTATAAGTGGTTGTTTTATCTTTTAAATTTATAGGATACACATACACCTCAAAGTATTTATTTATATTCAATAGCCATGCCTCAACTTCTTCCTCTATTTCTTAATAAAATTTTAGAGGTTTGATATTTTAAAACTCCCCTTACATTTCTAGCTTTTTTTTCCCCATTGATTAAGTACTTTTGGAATTGTTTTGACTAAATTTTGTTCATTTTCCTCTTCCTTTTCAGGTCGAAAAACCTCACTCTAATTCACAGTGTTTGTATTTTTATGTTTTGAGGAATCCTTATGTTTTGAGGAATCCTCCCCATCCTCCTCTACATCTGGTCCTTCTATTCTCAAATTTTGTTTTTTAGTTAAATTATTAATAATCCTTTCTTGCTCAGCACTCTATTTCAAGAAATTTTCATTTTATTCTCTAATATTGGCTAACTCTAGTTTCACACCTTTTACAATTTCCAACAATTCCATTATACTGAGTTGATGTTTCACCTCGCAATTTCACCTAGATTTTTTCTTCTGTATGAGGAGGTCTTGCAAATTATTATTCCAATGGTGTCCTCTTCTTTACTCTTTACTCCATGTAAAACAATCATCTAATTTTGTTAAATTATTTTCATAAATTTTCCCATATAATTCGATGTTGTAACCTACAAATTTGATACCATATGTATCGTGCCTCAAAATTCACAGTGATTTTTTTTTGCCCTTTGCCTTAAATAACACCCTTGATTTACCACAATAATGGTGTGTATTTACACATTACTCTTCTACATACATATATCTCATGCTTACTAACATGTTGTAAGAATGTATCTTGCTAGTCATTATCCACTTAAGGCTAGAGGCAATTAGTTTCACATTAATTCCATTTTAATTATCTACAACAATCTCCTCATGTATGGAAAGTAAATTTATGTTATTAACTCAATTCAAATATACCAGGCCATTCATATGATAATAATATATGACCTATTATTTTTGGCAGACATGATAAGGTTCATATACTCATAAAATTATGATTCTTCATAGTCATTGTTGAAACGTTTTATTTGCATATTACATTATAGAACCCATAACCTTATCTTTTATAACTATGATCTTTCCCATTACGTCCCCACCCATAAAATCTTCTCCCGGGGTTTAATAGTCTTGGGTATATGTTATATATGATATTTGGTATTAATAATTAATATGTTACAACACCTCATCCCCCACCATCGCTCGTCATGTGAACCTTGCCACATGGTTCCTCATGTAGTGTTCCACCTTGCCTCCATCACAGGAGGGTCATTGTTGGATGGTTGATATCACTCAGGGAAATCCAAAGTGGATTTGGTGTTTGGTTACATTTTTCTAGGGTATACTAACCATTCTTAGGTTTATTTTGTTAGCTATGGCTTCCAGTGTCTCGATAATTATTTAGGAGGTTTCAGCCATATCCCCTCTCATTTTCACTCACTAAGTTCGTTAATGATTTTACCCTATTCTCTTAACTAACTATCCTATCTCGCCATTGGAACTTTGACACTATATGGAGATTTATTTTTAGGGAAGTGATTATCGTTGGATGGTGCTTTTTTTGGTCTCTTTAAAATTCATCAATAGGTTTTGTTGTTTTATTGGCTCATCTTCTCTGTGTTTTTCCTTTGCATATTGGAGGCCCTGAGCTACTATATCAATACTAAAAATAGTTCTAGGGTTTTATTCCTCCAAAACTTAATATTACTCGACCATTTCCCATCGTCTTAATTTCAAATCATATATTCAATTTTGAGTCCAAACTGGCGCAAATGATCACTTAGGGTTCGATCTCATGTAATTAACCAGATTATATCAACCCATTTTTGTTTCTTTTTATTTTTCTTTGATATTATAATACAATTCATTCCCCTTGTAACCATCCATTTGTTTCCTTGTGTAGATATGGTGCATTAAGGGTGAAATGGAAGTAACTCCTGTGAGGGTTTGTTACCAATTATAAGTATTCTCATGTTTCCTCTCTTGTTGTCCATTTGTTCAAAGCTATTGCTAAAGATTTTGAAATTTCTCTTTCATATTTTATCTCTTGTGATATCATTTTTTTCAATTTCATATGGATGGTTCACATCTGGAGTTTCCATTGTGGCCTTCTGGACAGGTGGCATAAAATGTGTTTCACCTTCTGGCTTAAGCCTATAGGCTTAGACCTAAGTTGTTGTTGCTATTCGAAGGTAAAGGGTTTACTCACCTTCCTGAGGTTTATACGCTGATAATTTCTCTAAGGGTATATCTCATATTTTAAGTTATTTTTCTTTTCCTTCTTGGATTATCTACTAAAAATGATGGTAATTTATGGTTGGCCCTATTTTTTCTTCAAGAGATACAAGACCCTCTTCTTAGAAAACACTATGCAGGTAATTCTCCTTACCCCTTCCGCTATTTATTATATTTAATTAACATCAATGGTTTATTTATTTATTTATGGTTTTCCCCAAACTTAACAAATATTCTATTTTTATTTTTCAGTAGGTGCACAATAACCTCTAGTCCTCAAAGTTATGAGCACCCTTCCTCAAATTTTCTCCTTATTCAAGTAATATTCCCTTGACTCCTACTCATAACCTTTATTCTTATAGGTCTTATGTACATATATAAATACTTAGTGGCTTGTGAATAAATAAAACAGTGGCCCTCTAATTCCATATTCAATGGTTTATTTACTCAATTTATGAGTACTAATGGGAATGCCTCGATGTTAGTTTTATTTAGGTTTTATTACAAACCATTTATTTTTTGATAACGTGCGAATTTGATGATGCTACTCGCTCATGAAATTGTATAAATACTTTCCGTTGTTGTTCAATATATTGGAAATGTAAATATTAAATATACTCTCTAGTTACATTCACCTTGTTTTGCTTATCCAATGCACAATATTTTAAATTTTAAATTATCAATATAATACCTTGGTTGTAGTTTCTCTTGTGGTTTGTCTTCATATTATAATTTTAATCTAAGATCTTATTTTCTCTAGGGATTTATTCTCCCATTGTAGTTTTTCTTTTGCATATACAAGAATTTGTTTTTCTTTTGTCCTTCTCAATTACATTCATAGTGCTTTAGCCCTCTATTTTTGGGCTAAGATAACACCAACTAAATGATTTAGGATGTTAATACATTTTGGTTGTCTTATCCTAAGCCCTCTATATTAGTTCCCTATGTCTCTAAATGAGATAGAAATTGGGTATATTATTAATGGGATTTTCCCTTAGTTAAAGTTGCATTGTATGTTATCTTTCTCTAGTTAGTTTGTATTCTTGAAGGGGTTTTTTTCCTTTCATTGCAATATTATAATCCTATTAAAAACAAAAATTGTCTCCTAGACCATAAAATATCTCTCTCATGTTCACAACACTTAAATATTTGAAATAATTTAATATTTTATTCTTATTTAATATGTTTGATAAAAGGTCAGACCTAGATCACTTATAAACAAAACTTAACAAGGTAGCATAATACTCTACTTTATGGTCACTATGACCGTTCCTAAGGGAAAACATTATAATCATCTTGTCCTTTAGCAATTGATTATAATCATAGATGAGATTTTTGTGAAATGCATGATAAATCATTTGTAATACACAAGTAGCTTACTATTTTTCTATTCCATCTTTCCTTTAATAATTAAGCTACATGAATATTATATTAAATTGGAAAATCTTGCATTAATCTCATGCATCCTTACTTTATTAAATTTTTAATTATCTTTCTTACTATACCATAGTTTCATTTTCACTATTTATAGCCATACAACCATTCTATACTCCAGCTCATGATTAACCTACATGTCATACATTGGTTAGAATCTACATCATGGATCATAATATCCCTTCCATAACCAATAAATACAATAACCTTACCTTATGGATTATTTTGAAAGTAATAAGAGAAACCCATTGGTTAGTATATAAATACTTTCATACATAATTAACTACTTTATGGATTAAACAATCCTATTAAAATATAGCCATTGTACTTTTCTAGCTCGTACTAAATCCTTTGGAAATACTATTAGAAAATGAAAATTCCTCCCAACTAATAAGTTGTGCTCCTCACAAATCCATCCAAGCTCAAACATGTTGCTTCCTCTCTATTGTTTCAACAACCCTCAATTGTTTTCACTTAGTGGCATATATTGTTTTTTTCCTAGCAATTGTTTCCTAGCAACATCCTGTTTTTAAGGGTTTCCCACCGTTTTGATTTACGTAAGCCTTTTTTAAAATAGGAAAAATCATCCCTTTCTCTCCAACTATAGTTGTTCTTATCTTTTCACCCAACTTAAAATTTCTCTCCAGCTAAGATTATCATTCCACCTAGCATAAAATTTCTCTCCAATTATGTTGTTTCCGATTGGTAGTATTTCTCCTAGAAATTTTGGGGGAGCTTGCGGAGGTTTCAACTATGACTTATGTCACTTTCCTCTTTTATGACTTCCATATGGAATTAAACACTTAACAATTTTTTGGATAGAAAAAAGCCCAAAATACTCATGTGCTATTTTCCATATCATTTCGAAGAGAGGCAAATTTTTTTTTTATTATTAAATTTATTTACATAAACCAGTTAGATTTAGTGTTGGCCCCACAACCAACATTTCTACAATATTTACAAGTAAATATGAATAATAATGTCTGCAAAAGAAATTGCAATAGGCGTGTCACATTCAACTCCAATTTCATCTTATAGACATGTATCTACACAATGGGCTTCACTTTTTTGCATGTTGATATTCTTGTTCTCTTCTTCTTCCTTTTCCAAAATGTCTCCAATTATTTTTGTGATATCAAAATATTTGGCCTCTCTTGTTACAATAATAGTTTCAATAAAAAAAACAACCCTTTACTTAATGGTGTTGCTCCTCCTTTTACTCTATGTCATTTATGGAATATTCCAAGCCTCTTTGGACCTAATAATTACTACAATCTTGACAAAAATACTATCATCCAAATATTATTAAATGAGAAACAATTTTATTGCATCATGTTCATTCTAAACCAACAAACTACTTAGTTGAAAAAATTTCAAATCCATTCAAAATAATAAATATAATTCATCTATTTTTAATCTAAATCTTATTTTAACTGCCCAAAATTCCTAACATTTACAAACAAAATTAGGCTATGGAAAATAGAAATTGCTAACAAAATCCATATCCATAGTGATATTTATGTGAGGAACTCAATTTCGATACTATACCAATATATTGCGACTACAAAGTTATTTGGTTGGATAATTATCCGCTTCACCGAACCACAAACCTTTGACATAGTGTAGGCGTTGGTTATTATTTGTGAGGAGACTAAGGGTGAGCGATCGAAAGCTAGGAAAAGGGAATGAGTAAGGTATTTAATGCACTGAATGCTTTATCATAAATATAATATTTTAATTAATACAATAAAATAATTTTTATTTTTATTATATTTATTAAAATAATTGTTATGTATATTATATTTATTAAAATTTATGGTTAGTGATTTTAATTTTATTATTTATATTATATTTATTAACATTTAATATGAATTAATTTCAATTTTATATTTATAAAAAAATAAAAATAAAAAAAATTGGTAAAATGAAAAATATTTTTAAATTAGAAACTAAAATAAAAAATTATTTTTCTTACTTTTTTAATGATAATTATTTTAATAGGATTAAACCATGATGAGATGGGTTATTATAGCATTCATAACAATTCCTTTCTTCTATTGGGATGATGTATCTAGACCTGGTGATGAAGATGGAATTAAAAAAATGAGAGGAAAAAAAGAAAAATGAAAAATCTTACCAAGCTTAAAACTAGCAATTGCACCACATGTTGCAAAAGAAACACTGTAAGGAAATAGCATAGGAAAGAGTAGCCTAGAAGAAAAATTGTAAAAGCTAAAATTATGTAGTGAAAAACTTTGTTTAAAACTTCAAAATAAAAAGTTGAGTAAGTTTGACATCATATAATATGAATTTTTTTTATGATTATAAAGTAAAAAACATGTAAGATTTTTTTGGCTACAATTAGGTAATTAAAGATATGTAGAAATTTGATATTCATTAACAAAAAAACTCCAGAAGAGTATGTATGTAGTTACAAATTGTTATGAAGTTAGAAATTATTACAATTAAGTAATTAAAGGTGAATTTAGTGTTTTTTAAGAAATGATAATTATGAACACTCATCATTATTGCTCAACATAAATCATGTCCTACGAAATAATTTGGAAATTTAAAAAGATCACATATTTTAAAAAATTCCATTATTAATTTATTTTCTATATATTAATAAATACTACTCATGAATAATAAACAATTATAACATAAATAATATATAACAAAAAAAACCATGTATTTTTGGAATAATAAAATAGTTGTAACAAAAATAATATAGAACAAGAAAAACTATGTATATTTGGATGTATGAAAATTTGTAATTACCATGGCCCTCATGTACTTTCCTCTTATTACTTTTTAAATATTTGATGTTTGTAGCTTATTCTTAATCAAATAGTGTAAATTTTGTAAAACTATAATCTACATATCTCACTTTTTATAGCTTTGGTGGAAGGGTAGAGTATCTAAATTCCCTTACCCTTTAAGAATCATCCTCAATTATTGTACCACCCACCTTGACATTCAATCTAGACATCTTAGGTTATTCTAAATTGTTGAAGAGTATATAATTTTTAGGGTGGTGTTCTATGTGCAAGAGAGACATATGCCCTCTCTTGGCTCTTGGTAGATCTAGAGTTAAGATTGATCTAGGCCATCTTAATTTCCCTCTTTAAATAAAGTACATTCCACATGAATACCATGGGTCAATACCATGGGATGTTTTTATAGTTTATTATTATTTTATTTTATTATTTTTAATTTTATTGCATTTTGACCTAGTTAAAATGTTCATTACATTATGTCAATATTTTCATTTAATTTACTTTTATTTTTATTTTTGTGTAATTTGACATAGTCAAAATGTTAAATTGAGGTTAAAATCTAACAAATTTTTAATAACAACATTTTTACTTAAAAGTCACCAAAACTTAAATTCAATCCAACTTATTAAAAAGAAAAAAATTAACATTATAAAAGACATATAAAAAACTATTTAGTTGTGGATCTAATGGCCTAAAACATTTCAATCGTCTAACATTTGATCCAATGACTCAAACATGGACATAGTGGCAGCTAGGGGAGTTATTTTCAAATAAGAACGCCTTATAGCATATATATATATATATATATATATATATATAATTCATGTTTCAATTGTAAAAAAAAATTATTGTCATTTACTTTAGATATATAAGAAAAATAATCTAGATAAAAATAGTTCTTACAATGGTTTGGAGAATGATATTTCTAGCCTAATGAATGAAGGTAATATCCTTTTCGTGGATGATTTTAATGCTCGAACTTCAAGCAACCAAGCTATTCTTCTAAGCAATCATTCCAAGCCCAATCCTCTTTGGTTAGACGAAGACCTTACTCTGGCTAGTTGGTAAAAAAGGAGCTCTGAAGACCTCGGGGATAATTTTTTTGGGTCGGAGCTGGTCAAGCTCTGTAGTGCTCAGGATCTCATAATTTGCAATGGTCTAAAGTAGTGGCCCAATTATAGCCAGATGACTTGCATCCATGGGCTTGGCAGCAGCGTGGTAGACTATGTTATTTCCGATCTCCCTTTATACAATGAAATAATAAGTTTTGACATCTTAGACGACCACAAGACTGACTCTAATCATAGGCCTTTACTCATAACTCTCAATTTTGTGATGCATAGAGATCCCATAGTAGATAATCCTTATAGTCAAAAGAACCTAATATTTGATAGAAATAAAAATGATCTCTTTCTAAATGAATTAAAAACTAATTTGCTTCCTTTATCTAGTATAGACAACATAGATGACCTCTATCATAATTTTACTACAACCCTCTCATATTCAATTAACAAGTTTTCAATTGAATTCTCAAGTAACCAAAGAAATAGCAAAACCAACCCATGGTATGACAAAGATTGTAAAAGTGAGAGGAGAGAAATTAAGGAAGTTGTTGATGAATCTCTCAAAATTGACAAGATATAATCTACAAAGTCCTAACTAAAAGGAAAAAAAAGGCAACATATTCGTAAAAGACAAGAGAATCTTTTACACCTCTCTAAGGTGGCTCCTAAGAAATTCTGGAGGCAGATTATAACTAGGAAAACTAAAGTTAATAATAAAATTTCTTTACACAACTAGAATTCCTATCTTAAAAAGCTTTATGAATCTCCAAATTCCAAGGATTTTGAAACCATTCTCACAACGAAAGAATTTTCCTCATTAGAAGACATTGATTTTTGGGTTAAACGCTTGGAAAATGGGAAAGCTAAAGACATTAAAGGTTACCAGGCGGAAATCTTAAAAATTGGAGGTCCTGTCCTCATCCCCCACATCCACAAGCTTTTCAACCAAGCGGTCAAGCAAGGGTTCCCTAAACCTTGGAATCAGAGCCTCATTATCCCTATTTTTAAAAGTGGGGATATAAATAACCCCTCTAATTATAGGAAAATTATGATCAGCCCTCTCTTAGCCAAGTTATATGGTATTATTTTGGAAAAGAAGTTGATCATTTGGCTTAAAAGTAAAGGTAAGTGGGCTAAAGGCCAAGCAGGTTTTAGAAGGCAACACTCAACAACGGACCACCTCGTTATGCTTAGGATCATTGTGGAGGAATGCCGCAATGATAAATCCAATATCTTCTGTTACAGTGTAGACTTTAGAAAGGCTTTTGATACGGTTCCTAGAAACAACCTATGGAATAGATTAGAAGAGCTAAACGTTCCTTTCAAACTAAGAGCGGCTGCTATAAGGTTATATGAGAATGTAATTTCCAAGTTAAAGAGAAATGAGGGGTGGTCGAAAGATATTAAGTGTAATATTGGAGTTAAACAAGGTTGCCCCCTCTCCCTTACCCTATTTGGAATTTACATCGACAAGCTAGAAGGTTGTTTAGAGGAAGCAGGATGTGTTGGCACGATCTTAGCTGGGATAGTCATCATCCTTATTCTCTATGCTGACGATATTGTTCTTCTCGCAAGGTGCCCATCTGATCTTGATAAGAAACTTAGACTTCTTAAGGATTTCTACTCTACCATGGGTATGTCTGTTAACACTAACAAAACAAAAGTTATGATTATCAAATCCAAGAAGGACACTTACGGTAATTTTATGTATGACAATAGTAACTTGGAGGAAGTGTCTTCTTAGAAGTACCTAGGAATTGATATTCATCAGAAGCTCAAATGGAACTATAGCATTCAAAAAAGGATTAATGGGGGGTGGAAAGCTTATTTTGGTCTTGAAAATAATTGTAAAAGGGAAAACCTTGTAATGTGGGATAGAAAGAAGTTCCTCTTTGAAAATTTAGTCACTCCCGTTATCTTATATGGATGTGAGGTTTGGGGTTGTAGCATCTCTAGAGAATCTTGGAGAAAGATTGAGCAAATCCAGAAGCGTTTTATAATTTATAACCTTAAAATTAAAAATAACACACCCTATCCTATTCTCCTTATAGAAGTGGGTATTTCCCCTATCGAGAGCCTAGCTATGACTAGGCTTCTGTTGTACAAGCACAAGCTCAATAGCATAGGAGACCATAGACTTCCTAAGCTAGCTTTAAATTCCAACCAAAACCACCTAAGGCTTAAACGAGGTTGTATAAAGACACCAGGTCCTGGTTAAACCATTGGGAGATTGACGAGAATGTTGCATTGCAAAACATTAATAACATTAAAAAAATTGTTACTTCTAAGTTCAAAGAAAAAATGTGGTGTGAGAAAGATCTAGCAGCTAAAAGAAAATTAAGATATTATAAGGAGGTCATCCACCCCACCCTAGAAGATCAAAAGTATCTATTTGTTTTAACTAGATCAAAGAAGAAAATTAATATAGCCAAGATTAGAATGAACTCTCATGAGCTCCATAGTGAAACAGGTCATTGGACAGTTCCTAAAACACCATGGATGGAAAGGATCTGCCATCTTTGTGAGAATATGAACATCGAGGATGAAAATCACTTCCTCTTAGAGTGTCCAGCGTACAACCACATTAGAGCTCAATTTCATAATCTTTGTTGCAATACTAACCTTCCTAGCCTTTTAAGATGTCAAAATTATAGTGAGCTCGGGAGGCTTCTCTCCAAGCTTTTTGAGCATAGGAATAAAATCTTAAATCAAACTAAATAACTCTTTTCTTTAGGTCTGATAGATCAAAGATTGGTCTCACTGGATGTTAACCACCACCATCATCATCATCATAATTAATTGAAATTAAAACATTTTAATCATTATAACCATTGAAATTTTTATTTATAATCCAAATTGTCTACATTAAAATATTTGTAATTAAATGTTTAATGTAAAAATTAATATAAAGTATGGAAATAATTTTTATTTATATCTTACATAAAATAAATATCGAACATAGCCTTAAGAGATAGTTAGGTTGATCGAATTCATATTGTTGCATACACTTTGGTCACTAAGTCAAATCTTCTCATTGTCATTGTAGTTAGACCTTACTAAAATTTCCCATCAAACACATAATAAATTACAAATTTATTTCATATTTAAAAAATAAATTCATTTTAAATCAACATTATAACTTACAAATCTATTTTAATCCAACACATAATGAAGTACAAATCTATTTCATATTTGAAAGGTAAACTCGTTTTAAATCAAAATATATCAGTATCCAATGAAATCTATACATTGTATTAATATCAAGTATTCAATGAAATTTATATAGTGTATTGATACTTCAATATTAAATGACAAAAAAAAAATCTCCTTTATTTATTTTGTATAATAATCTTACTATCATAAGCTTATACCATCAAAAGCAAAGCTTTGTATTCTTATTGTTATTCTCTACCCACTTTACGTATTATATAATTATTCTTTCACTGAAACACGGAATTTGAGGCCATCGAAAACTTGGAGAAGGGAAACAGCAAAGCACTTTAATCCTATCCCTCGGTAGTGCCCGAATGATGATGACGTGGACGATCAGAAGCAGCTGGGGCGTAATCAGGAGTGTCGTCGTCATCATCATCGTCCCCATCGTCCCCATCGCCATATTTCTTGTACCAATCTGCGCGCTTTGTATTGCAGAAGCTCCCATCGCTGATGGACATGCCACTGTTTCTCCTGATCTTCAACATACTAGTGTATGTTACCTTAGCGTTCCTTAAACAAACACAAGTATGTACACTGGCTTTCACAGCAGCTTCTACAATAATAATAATATTATTCAAATCTCACACCAAAACAGATTCAACAGAGTACTCGAGCGAATAATTCATGGAATTGCTTGGTTTGGTTACAAGTCTCTACTCCTATTTGTACCATCTCGCCGAAAGGAGAACCCGAGTTATGTCTTTTTCTGCCTCGCTACACGCGGTGCTCTGTGTCAACGTGCGTGCTTCAGAATGTTAAAGTTGCCCACAAAACTGAGCATGTTGTGCAAATGGAGTACATGTTTCATTTACTATTTTCCTCCTGATTACGGAGAACTTGGTACTGCGGAGAGCCTAACTTGTCTATGAAGGAATGTTAGGAATTATTAATATATTAATTAATTACGAAAATTTAAAGTAACTTAATTATATTTTTATAGAAGTTTTGGAAAGTTTATTCATCTTATTTGGTGTCTTTGTCACCGTGCCTATGAACTCACATCAATGGTTCACAAGTTTTATGACTCCACATACTTGTAGCACTTCCTCTATTTGTCAATCAAGATTACACAAACTTCTACCTATTTCACTATTTCTCAATAAAAGTACATATAGTTGTAATTATCTCTAATTTTTTGGATCACTTATTTTATTTCTAAGCATCTATATTAGTTTTTGTATACCTACACTTTCGTTTTTTTAAAGCTAAATACAGCCCCTTATTACTGCATATTAACAATTAGAATTGCGAACTAATCCTCTCTCCAACCTTCCCTACTTGAAGAGAAAAGTGAAGATGTTTTTACACCGTAACACATCACTATTTGAAAACAACTCTCCTAGCTATCATTGTGTCCATGTTTGAGCCATTAAATCAAATGTTAGACGATTGAAATGTTTTAGGTCATTAGATCAAGTAAATATTTTTATATATGTTTTTTATAATGTTAGTTTTTTTCTTTTTAATAAGTTGGATTGAAAAGTAAAAGTAAATTAAATAAAAATATTGACATAATGTAATGAACATTTTAACTAGGTCAAAATACAATAAAAATTAAAAATAATAAAATAAAATAATGATAAACTATAAATACAGCCCATGGTATTGACCCATGGTATTCATGTGGAATGTAGTTTTTTTATAGGGGGGACTAAGATGGCCTAAATCAATCTTAACTCTAGATCTAAACTAATTATTTAATAAAATTATTTTTAAATGTTTATAACCATTATTTTTTTATATCAAATTCAAGGATACAGAAAAAAAGAGACATGGTGAAGAGAAGCTTTCAACCTTACAACAAGCCCTAAAAATACACCTTGAATGTATGGAATCCATTTTCCCTGATACACATGAGAAGTGCAATGAAAAATCTTGGAATTTGGAAAATGTCATGAAGCTTATCTAATGTTCCATTCATTTAGATCTGAAGTATATGGAAGAAGAAAAGCATGAAAATGGATACTTATCAAGAATGTGTGATTCTTCATAAGGAAATGATGTCGACAAGGCTATGGAGGACCAAATAGCAGAATTAAAAACAAAAGATGACTCTTGAGAAAATGGGTTGCTCAAGAATTTTGGAATCCATATGAGCTACATTATCTCACTAATTCAAGCAAGAGCTCAAAAAGAGACAAACAATAGTGATATAGAGATAATTTATTCATAAACAAGATAAAGTTAGAATTATAACCCGAGATAGAGTTATGGGAAGAGAAACATTCCAATTGCAAGGAGGAGTCAAAGTTACATGAGTAGTAGTTCACTCAACATAATTCTCCACCGCTTATTCTGGAGGAGAAAGTTCCTACTACCTCATCAATTGAAGAAGGCCCACATGAGAAAATTAGAAGAGATTCCTCAAATTTTTTTTATAATAGTCTATTTACCTCTACCCTTAAATTCAATGACTCATAAAATACTAGACAAAAGACACTTACCTATTGCAATCAATTGAAAAAAAATGTATCTTTAAAGGGTCACCTGGGGAGGAATCTATTATTTAAAAGATCGGGAAAATAATTTCATTTCAAAACAAAAATGTACTATCACTAGGGAAGGTAGTTATTACATTTAAAATTTGTTCCCATTCTTGTCACTACAAAATTTGATTGTTGATTTTTATTTGATGGGAAAATAAATGATCTTTAAAAGGCACTAAAGTCTTGAATTATGATCCTTAAAGAAGTCACTAGAGTCCCTGATTATGAGTTGATTTTTTATTCTTACTTTTGGAGGTGAAAAGTTCCAAAGAAGTGGAATATTGGTTGTTCAAAGAGGAATTATGGAAATATGATAGTAGATAATTTATTAATATAAATTATCTGAACTAAGATTAATTAATCATCCCCAAGGGCCTAAAAGCACCCAAATGTCTCTTATCCATAAAATTGATGATTAAGATAACTCTATGCTCTATGTTCAAATGACAGGTGAAGGTGGATTTACCACACTTAAGCTTCTTAGTAGTCTCTTATGAAGTACAACATGTCATAGTGATAAGTTTGTATTCCATTAAATAATTCTAGATGTAGAACAGAGTCAGAGTTCTAGGAGTAGTATCAGAGGAATTCAACATTAAGAATGTGATAGAAGCAAATAATTTCGTGGAAGGGTGAAGTCTGCCCAACTTGGTCATAAAAGCCAAGTGCATCCTTCATGCAGAAAAATAAATAAACATGCAGATTTCGTCATATAGAGGTCTTGAGTACTTTTGAAAAAATGTCTCATCCATTATGAAAAAACACATCTTACATGCAATTAATAACAAAGAAGTTGTTCCACATCAATTACCCAATATGGATATTTTGATTTGAGGTCCAGTAAACCTAATTCTCCACTCCTTATTCTGGAGGATTAGTTGGAGCCGAGAAAGTTCCTACTACCTCTTTTTTCTTATATGTTATTCTTTCCTATACCATAACCTTACGACGTTTCCTTTACAACATGTGGTGCAATTGCTAGTTAAGATAATTTGAAAAACAGTTACACCAATCATATCATCACACCATCTAACGTAATCACCTCACTTACAACATGCCCAACTTCCAAACACCTTTCATTTTTCTATATTTAATTATTTACATGCATTTTTAGGAATCCTTTACAACTCTTTAGTTGTGTGCATTGGTATATATTTAGGGCTTCACTTGTTGGTCAATATTGTATCATGTTTTTTCATAAATAAAAAATTTAAACCGTGACAAATTGACATAATATATTGTCTCATATTAAGGGGTAAGAGGTAATTTTTTAATGGTAGGCTTACACTTATTATCAGATAGAGAGGGTGTATATGGTAGAGATATTTTATAAGTATTTTATGATGGTTGATAACAAATAAAAGCAAAATCAATATTGTAAACATGCAACAATAGTTACTCAACAAAGGGCATAAAAATATTCGGTTGTTAATTTTTCATATAAGTTGTGTTGCAGGTGTGATGAAGGAAATGTGTGTGTGCTGAAGGAAATGATTATTTTCCTTATGTTATTGAAAGTTAGTTCTTATGCCAATAACTTGATATAATGGAATGATAAGACATTCTTTTAGTTTGAAGTTGGAACTAATAATTTGTAATTTAAAAAATAGAAACCCTAAATGCTACATATATGCTACATTGGAAGGCATCACAACTTTGAAATTGTTATTATTTGTAATAAAATAGGCTGATCACATGAATAATATTAAATATAAAATGACATTATAAATACATAAAAAATAGAATGCATTGTTTCTCTTAATACCTTAGCTTTATTGATTTCCATAGTTACTCACTAATTTCATTAAATGATTTTCTTTTAAACTAATTCTTATTTTATATATATGTTATTGGTTTTAATTTTTTTAATTTGAATTGAATCTGGTTTTTGTTATGTTATAGGTTTTATTCTAATATTAATAGAAACCACTTTTTTGTTATGTTATAAATTTTAATTTTTTTTAATTGAGACAACATTAAATGTTTACACTTATTTATGGGAGCTACGTGATCTCCTATCATATTTGCCTGGCACAATTGTACAAATTATTTACATTGTATTTTTGTATTAATTACACATCTTTATTAAATATTTTATCCATGTTTTTTTTTTACAATTTCCTATATGTTATATACATAGTTGACATTCAAATATTTTATTCAACCCAATTATTTAATTTATGGTTACATTTTTCATACCGAAATAATTTTTTTTTGTCTCCTTAAGAGGATATCTACAAACAATTATGATAGAGATGGTGTCATGTAACATTACATTTTAAAATAAGAAAATAATTTTTACACTAAAAATTGGAAAAATAGTAATAAGAAAAAAAATTAATGTTTTTTTTAATAGAAAAGAGTATACTTATATATTAATCCAAGCCCATTCTTGGCCATTAATCAGGTGATTTACATTTCCATTTCATTTCAGAAGGTTCCATTTGCTGGTCTATTACTTCAGAGCCTTTCCATTTTACAAAATTTCTATTTTAGATCCATACTAATATCCTACAACTATATTGTTGGGAAAATTGCTTCATTCGAATCTTGCATTTACAACTTGCACAAAAAAACATAAAACCTTCGACAAAAAAAATTACTACACAAATGATCATTCTTTCATATCATCTAGGATGTTTGGATCAAATATCGGGCCTTTCATGTCTTCCTCCTTACTCTTGCTGCTCTGCTTGAATTTGAGCTCCTGGAGTTGATGTCGAAGCTCGTCAATTTCGTCATCCATTTGTTTGATTTTTTTCACTCTTGGCCATGTTCTACTCTTGGATATTGGGCATGTATTGTTGCTACTGATGTAAGCTTAGATTAATGATATACACCCCTATGTGGATGCCCTCCAAGTCAGAGGAACACTTCTCATAGTCACCTCACCCCGAGCCGCATACTGTTCCTCCTCTGCAGTGCCCACGAGCATACCTAGGTCTTCGACACCCCCAAGTTCCCTTGTCCAAACATCCCACGTCTGAGTTGCATTGAGAATACATGCAGATAGCCACCGCAGTCCTCCTAAGCATTTATGTGATAAGCCTACAACACTTAATTCCACCAATCGAATCCCAGATTTTAGCTATAACCTGAACTCTCAGAAACTTCCTTCAATCTCCTAATTTTCCTTATACCTTTCAGCTTCATCCTCACCCCAACTTCTTTCACCGGAGGAGCATTGTTCACCTCCAATTCGAACTTCTTTCCCCCTGAATCGCAACTTCCAACTTCCTCCTCCACCAACAAGCAAGAAGGGGAAGATCTAATTTTCCCAACGCTCCCATCCAACAGTCTGGATTCAAACTTAACAAAAAACCACAACATGTAGGTAACCCCAATTATATTCAAACCCGAGCACTCAAAGGTAGGATGCCAAAATTAAAAATTTCTCCCTGCTCTAAACCTTTGACTAAAATTTAGAGAGACTCCCAACACAGAAACACCAACAAGATCTCTCAAGAGACTCGGCTCCCCAACGTCCTTGCAATTTTCAGACCCCCAGGCTCTGCCACCTTCATTCCTCTCCTCAGCAATCACCAAGAGAAAATAAATCAACATAAAGCACACATTGTCACTGCTCGCCACCCTGGTCAGAGTCTACCTCAATGACAAAATCCAACCAATATTGCTGACAATATTTCCCTTGTTGTCTTTTAGGTCCCTGGAGCCTCTGAATAAATAGGGGCCGAGACTAGCATGACTAACCTCATTCAAATGCTCATCGTGCCACAATAACCTTGATTAAATACCATTTCCATTTTGTACCTGGAATTCTCCTTGACCCTGTTATCAGAGAGATAGTTCCATGTCATCTGACCTACTCTATGATTTACATTTAATTGCATCCCTTGTAATTGCATATATGACATGATGACGAAAGCACAACCCTCGAGTACAGGTGGAAAACACAGTCTTTCGGATTTCAAATTTTTTGTATTATAATTGTGGTCTGTTTAACATACGCCAGCTCAGACTTCAGATTTGACAATGGTTAAGTGAAACTATCACAATACGAATCAATTGCATTTAAGATTGGTGTATGTATGATCTGTTGGTAGTGGTGACAATCCACCTTCGCATTTATCACTTTATCCCCGAACTCTGGTGTATTAACTATACTCCGCTTCTTGCGCCACCCTCTCGCACTTTTAGCTATGCTCCGGTTGTTTTGCTATTCCTCTGCCAACTGAACTGTGAGGAGGGTTTCTTTGACCTCTGCGAGGGTTTCTTCATGCTGCTCTGTATTTCTAGACGAGGTAATGGGTATTTCTTTAAATCGAGCAGACTTTTCTCTGTCTCTGTCGCATGGCCTCCTACTACTACTAGTATCCTTTCGATTCCTGCGATGGCTTTTATCAATTATTTGTATGTAACTCCTTCCACGGTGGTTCCCTGCTTTTTCAATTCATTTTTTTTCAACTGTGTGTCCTTTTCTCGTCTCTAACTACTAATGACTGTGTGTTGTCGACTTATCTCTCCAGGTTCGGGGCCGACCAGAGTTCTTGTGGCCTCCTACAGTTCGAAGAAAAACACAGGTACTGATTCTTTTTCGGTTTTATACTCTACAGCTTCTATTTGTGGCTCTAACCATTCCTCTCCTTTGTGAGAAGGACCTATTGGTTCGAACCTGGTTACTTATCCTTGCTCAAACCCAAATCTTCAAGTGAGTTCTGTTACCTTTCTGTTTGCTCGGTTTACAGGTTTACTCCGTCGTTTCGATAACACCTCACTTTGCAATAATGCTGAAACGTTCTAAACTCTGGACATTTGTGGATAATGTGCAGGCCTTTTTTTCTTTAGTCAAAACCCTGGCTTCTCGTACCTCAGTGACTAAACCCTACGAGTAGGGTCAACTCCATTTCTTTTTTGTTGTAGCTTAGGTTTTGTAAATCGTTTTCGTTACCAACTCTGTTCCGTTTGCTAGACTCTGTTGGCTGAAAAATTCCTCGATGTAACTTATTAACGATATGGAATGGCTCTGGAAACTTTGCGGTTCCACTGTAATCGTATTTTGTTTGTGATTCAAACCCTCACTCGATCATATGTTAAATACTCTGTTTCCTTTTTGATAGTTTTGGAAACTCGGCAAAAATTTTAAATGAATAATACATAAATGTTTTTTCTCGTAACGAAATACAACCTTATCCTGTGTATGGAACTCACCTAGTCTTGTCTGCAAATTCTTCTTAATTTAGTTTCGTTGTGGGAAAACACGAATGGAACCCCGCTCTCTGCTTGCCTGTGCATATCATCCACTATCTTGTAATCTGTTAATAGTATGAAAAAAAAACAATTTTCGTCCTCCTGTACGCAGTGACCTTCTCTGTTCAACTTTCAGTTTACAAATAAACAATTTTGTTTTGCGTTTTCAGACATAGGAATTACAAATACATGAATAAAGAAATAAACAAATAATCTTCTCAATATTCTGATGCAAATTAACAAATTGGCTGGAAAAATTCTGGTTGCAGATGGTTTTATTCAAAAACGGGTTTTTCTCATATTCTCTAGATGGAAAATAGAACCCCCGCATATAATTTTTCCTCCCATTTATATGCCTGTAGGTGTTAATTTGTTTTGGTTTTCGGTTGAACTATCAACCGCATTATTCTAACTACATTTCTAGTTTCGTTAAAAAAACTTCTAATTAACTACAAAAACATTTTATTTTCCTAATCCTATTGTCCTTGTCCAATTAACGAATAACAGAAGTAATTAAAACACATGTTTAGTAACCTATCCAAAAACACGTGTAATAGTGAGATAGTTAGCCATCTTTCGTCTACTCCGAGCTAGATGCTCCTGCATCACATGATCTCCCATGAATGTGCCGATATCCATTCACCCTCTAGGGCATATATCCCTTGGCACCTATGCTACAATGTGTGGTGTAGATAGGTGAACCTCCTGTGATTCTCCAGACAGTATGCGTCATAAATCCACATCAATCTCTCATGAAGGAGATGCCATGAATCACCATTAACCAACTTTGGAACAAAGGTCCGATGTGATAGGGGACAGGGGGTCCCAAAGGGAGATGAGATGACCAATATAGAGGAGGCATAAGCAACATGGACACATGAGAGTGAAGACGAGGGTTCAGGATAATGAGGGTCGAGATAAGGTTGACTAGGGGAGAGGATAGGCAAAAAAAATTTATAAATGGGATAGAGGAAAACTAACCAATGGGAGACCAACCATCTGGGGGGAGAGGGAAAGAGAGGGGGAATGGGTAGAGTGAATAATATGGTAGGGAAGGGATAGATTTGTTTGAGCCCAAAATCATCAAACAAATATCACAAATTTCTTTTACTCCAAGTTCTCCATCTCTTTGTGGGTTCAACAAACTTGTTTCTTAATCCCTTGTCCCTAGCTTTGATATTTTTCCCATCATTTTTTCTCATTTTAACATAGATAGGGGAATGGGTGCCTTCCCTCCTTTCCATTTACCATATTGACCTGTTCTTGCAGAAGGAAGGCCTAGCTCACCTATCTATCAACATATTTATTCTTCCCACGAATAATATGATAAAACATGACTTCTCCTAGGGTTGTCTCAATACATTTTTTTCTTTGTATGATATGATTGATATTGCAGTTTTGAGCCAAATTCCCTTTGACCATGTGTTTGATTATTAACAGAGAGTCTCCTAAGATGAACACCTCCCTAATTCCTTTTTTCTTGTACTAGAGTTAGTCCTAACATTAGGCCGAAGGCCTCTGCTTGATTATTATTCTTTGTTCCCATATCCCATGCATATCTTACTTCTATTTTTCCTTCGAGATTTAAATGAATCCCTTCCCCTCCTACCACCACAACCAAAAAAAAAATAATGTTAAAAAAATTTAAAATACTAAAAACAAAAAAAATTTAATGTTGGCCACAAATAAGATACTTCAATTTCCACCTTAATATTACATCAAACTTTATATGGATACATAAATTAATTGAAAGTAAAAATAAATTAAATTACTTTTTATTATAAGGGAGATAATTCCTTCACTACTTAGTATGATGTTCACAACCTTTTTTTTAAATAATTTTTCTAAAAGTAAGAGCTACTAAAATTCATCAAGGATTTGAGACTAAGCATGTAGAATCAATCCAAATCCTTAATCCATAACTCCACAAGGGATGTAAAGCCTTCACTACTTAATATGGAGTTCACAATTATTCTAAAAATAAGAGCTATAGAAATTCATTGAGGATATGAGATTGAGAAGACATAATCAATCCAAATCCTTAATGGAGAACTAAACAATACATAAAAAAATGTTCTCATTCCTCCTAAAAACCCTTAATATCCAAACACATTTGCATCCCAATATGAACTATTTGTCATTTTAACTTTGATTTTCTTCTTGTTATCTTTGGAGAGATACTTTTTTCCAACTTTGATCCACCCTAAGTTATTTTGTTAGTTTTTCGCAATATCTGTCATTGGATGGCCTCTACTAGTAGCTTTGTACTTTTGAATCATTAATTTAACTTCATTGTTTTCCTGGTTAGCCCAGTAAGATATATGTTCAATCTTGTGTTTTTGGTGAAACACTAATATAGGAATTGTTCTTAGAGATGTTATATGAAGAAATAATGGAGTCAAAATTCTATGTCTTGTCCTTGACCACTTTTGGGATATTAGCCAAGTTGAATTTTTTCAAATCATTATCATAAAAAGTTGGGGAGCCTAAATTCTCAAGGTTTTCATAACCTCCTCTTTGCTACATCTATCACTTTCCTTGATGTTGAAATTCCATGACCTTAGTGGAGGTCTTACTTGGATTCTAAATATTTTTTGTCTTCTTGCTGATTTTCCTCATTACTAAGATTTGGCGGAGTTCTTCCTTATATATCGTGTAATGTTCTAACTTGGCACCTTCCCACCATATTGGTTTGAAACTATTTTTCCTAGCTTTCACTTTCCTAGCTTTTGGACAATTTTTAAGGGAATGTCTTATTTCATAACATGCTCTACAACAAAAATAAATATTTTCATAATCTAGTTTTTACACCCATAGATATCCAAGGCCTATCAACTTAATTTATGCATGAAATCCTTTATTAAATTCCATCCCTAAAAAAATAAGAGCATATGTGGGTTTTGAGTACTATTTAGTATCATCTCTTTGATCATAAAATTAACCTAAGGAATTTCCTATTGCTTTCAATGATGAGAGATTCCACATATGCAAAGGGAGGTTAGTGAGCCTTACCGAAACCATAGCTGAAGAGATTGAATCCAAAAGAGGGGGTACCAAGTTTGCATAGATATCATTGCACTACCCAAAAACCACAAACTATAATCAAATATTAACACTCAATATTCAGCTTTAATAAAGACAATTAAAAATAACCTTATGGAGAAAGGATATATATTCAAGTATTAAAAAATGAAGGGTTTCCCATGTTCAAAGATATTTGAATGTAGATATACTAAGAGTGGACGTATACCATTAAATATATAAATCAAACTCAGCTCTGAGAAGAAATTTTCCTCTCAAATAGCTTCTTCAATCAAAGGAGCCTCTATCAATGGGGCTTCATGAACTAGTAATCTGGAGAAAGAGGGGCCACATTCATAATTCACTACATTGTGAAAAAATGGAGGAGTCACTGTCAGTATTAAGCCCATTGGAATTGAGGATTTTTCTGAAGGAGCAAGTTTATTAGAGCCTTACACCATTAGAGGAAAAGTATGAGTTCAAAGAAGCGATGTACTTCACGAAAAAATTTCCAGGAGCATAGGACAAGAGTGAGTCTATTTCCATGGAGAAGAGCTAGCTCAACCCATCATCATTAAATATGTTCTTTTTTCTAGCCATTGGGGAAGCCATGGTGAAAGACAAGTTTGTAACAGAGGGAAGAAGTGCATAAGATTTTGAGTTTCACACAACCATGGACGCTAGAAAATATCAGTAAATACTAGGGTATTTAAAAGATAGGGAGGGGAGGATCGAAGTTGTATCAAGAGAGGAATATGCCATCTACAAAATTTTGGAAGCAAGGGAGGAGAATTGGCCCGCTAGAGTAGAACCCTAGTCGCCACAACTAAGGAGCCACACACAAAGTCCATTTCCTTCATTAATATGCAATAATGTTATTGATATTGCATGATGTATAATTATTTCTACGTTCACTTAAACTGTAACATTTAAAACAAATATATATATATATATATATATATAGTAATAGTATGAGGGGAACGCATGATTCTGTCCATAATCAACATGGAGCTAACACTCAAAAATAAAATTTAAATATAATGTAAATTAAAAAATAATCTCGGCTATGTTTTAATTAAAAACATTATAAACATTAATAATCTCACTCTGAGTATGCTCACTCAATTAGTTGTGAATATTATAGCCAATGATGTAGGAGATTTGGTAATTAATATTACAACCCATGAAACATGGTAAATTTTTTTCACTTTCACTATATAGTCATAAATAAAATATTTCTATCTTAAGTCTTTAGAGAGATAAGATAAATAAAAAAATATTATATTTTCCATATATATATATATATATATATGAAATTTACACACATGCAAAGTAAGAAGTAATTAAAATTAAAATAAGCCAATTAATTTTTAATAAAATGAAGATGTGTAATTCATTCAATTGTTAACATAAAATTGATACCTCACATTTAAATAATAGTAATAATAAATTCAATATGTGTGATAAATAAAATATTTCACTATACAAGTTAAATTAATATTGATGTGTATATACAACTATATTGATAACATAAAACATTTTAATATGACAATGTACTTTATAAATCAAATATTTCAATGTTCGTATTAAGTAAAATATTCCACTGTCCACTATCATTTTCATATATATATATATGTGTGTGTGTGTGTGTGTGTGTGTGTGTGTGTGTGTGTGTGTGTGTGGTTAAAACAATTTTAAAGACTTAAAGATTTGTAGTCTCACTATTTTTCATTTAAGTTAATTTTTAATATATTTAAGTTCTGTAGTCAACATAATCCAAGTGTCCAAAGAGAATTTCAAAGTATTGTATCTATTCATGAATTCAAAAATGTGTTTTAAAAAGTGAAAAATTACAGATTGTGATTTTAATCACAAGTGGCTCATTAAATCTTTGGAGGTCAAATTTTTGTTTTGAAGTTTGCACTGTAAAAGAGGTTGGTTAAGATGGATGTATACTAGTAATTAAATTTTTTTATTAATGTGTTTTTCAAAACCAATATAGATCCATCCTAATTCTAGATCTACCCATAGTCAAGAGGAATCAGATTTTTTTAAGTGCAAACCTTTCCTCAAATTTGTACTATTTGTTTTTTTGCATCTTTAGAGAAATGATCCCTCTCAGCCTTTGGTAAATCTCCATAGATTATTAATATTTAAAAAAAATAAAAATTAAGCATCTCCTTCATATTATATATATAATGTTTTATGTAGTATATATAGTCTTTATTGAAAATGAGAATTGAATTATTTTAGTTATGACCACATTGTTTACATATATATATATATATATATATATATATATATATATATATATATATATATATATATATATATATATATATATATATATATATATATATATATATATATATAAGTTTTGTTTTTATTATTAATAATTTTTTAAATAGTTTTATGTTAACTTTATATTAATTGCAAATTTCATTCATATCTCAATCAAATACCAATTATATCTCTTATATATGTGTATATATATTTTACTTAATGTGTATATCAAGTTATGTTATTAATAATTTTCAAATCTTACATTTTCTTTTTAAGAAAAAATTGTAATTTTATTCAACCTGAAAAAAAAGAAGAACATAATTACATTTTAAAGATGCTCAAAGGAATCGATCACTTTAGCTTTGCAGTTGATGCATGATATGAAGAAGAAACTTTGTAATAAATACATCAATTTTATGTGGCTAAATCTTATACTTAGATTCCATTTTTTCCTTTATTTTTCTACATATTTCACCAAACTCCTTCATTGGAAGCAGTTGTGACTATTTCCATTTGATTGACAATAAAAATGAAGAAGCACACATAGTGCACATATTTCTCAAAAAACAATTTTTATTATGCAATTGAAAGCCAAATTACAAGACATATAAATAGTTCTTATGAGATTCAACAAATTCCAAACAAGAGGAATATTACTGAGAAATCTCTCCAAAAAGCTCAAACAATCAACAACCCAATCCTACCTATTTATTAATGTAAGCATTATTCCAAGTGAGCCCTTTAATGCTTACATTTACAACATTACAAAGGTTAATATAGAAAACATTAGAGGAAATTTCCGCCTAAAAGTGCCCAGGAAATTTTCATGTAATTTCCATGTCATAGTAAGTAAACCAATCAAAATGCTTTAAATTTAAAAATAGGCTTATGTAAATATTTTGGAAAAGAAGAAAAACTACTTTTTTTAATTGTATTTTTGACGTATCTCCTTATAGATTTACTAAAATTTCAACTGTAGACACTCATTAGATGCAAAATTAAATTCCACATCTAATGAGTACCCATTATGCATAATTTTGAGAAGACTCACCAGGGAAAATTTTAAGGATGGAAAATTATCTTGAAGTTTCAAAACATTGGCAAATATCACTAGTCCCTAATATGAAAATTATACAATTTTTATTGATGTATTTGTAACATTATTAAAATCTATAATGATTTTATATATACTCTATATAATTTTGGCGAGTTCTAATGTAAAATAATTTTATCTTGTAAAATTTGAGCGAAACATTTTATAAAAATTGGAAATTGGCGAATCGTTTTTTGGAAAATCATGGAAAATTAGCCCACCTGCGAATATTAGCCCTTAAAATTTTCCATGAGACTCACCTTAATAAAAATCACAAACACATTAAAAAAATGTGTTTCAACACACTTTTTAATGGATCTGTAAATTTTATCAATGTGAGTCTTCTAAAAAGTATGCATAATGGGTACTTGTTGGATATGAAATTTAATTCTGCATCTAATGAGTTTCTAAACGTGAAATTTGAGTAAAACTGTAAGGAGATAAGTCGAAAATACAATTAAAAAAGTAGTTTTCCTTTTTTCCCTCCAAAATTCATAACTCTTATTTTATTATTTTTACTATTATTTTATTATTTTTCCTTAGGAGGTCAATTTTTGGCTGAAATTACAATTACAATTCTTCTGTCCCATGACAAATTACAATTCACATGTCACATTTGTTTGACTAGTCTTCCTTGGCACTTATCCCCACTTTGAAGTCTCTCGGAAAATGCTCTTTTCACCACCACCATTAGGGGAAATTTGAGGTATAAAATGGGCCTCCTAAGGAAATTATAAAAAAATAGTAGCAATAATAAAATAAGATTAGATTGTATTATCAAAGTTTAGAGGGAAAAGAAGAAAAAACTATTTTTTCAACTTATCTCCCTATGGTTTTACTCAAATTTCGAGTGGGAATACTCTTTGAATGAAAAATTTGATTCCTCATCTAAAGAGTACCCATGTTTCATACTTTCCATGGACCCTACTACACGAAAAATGAGAAATGCATGAAAAATGTGATTGCAATCACGTTTTTTCATGTATTTTTATTTTTCATGTATTAGGCTCCATCGAAAGTATGCAACATAGGTACTCTTTGGATGAGGAATTACATTTTGTGTCCAACAATTACTTTCACTTGAAATTTGAGTAAAACATTAGGGAGGTAAAAATCACAGATTATGTGTTTAATCACAAGTGGCTCATTAAATATTTGGAGGTCCAATTTTTGTTTTGAAGTTTTGCACTGTGAAAGAGGTTGGTTAGGATGGATGTATACTAGTAATTAAATTTGTTCATTAATGTGTTGTTCAAAACCAACATAGATCCATCTTAATTCTAGATCTACCCATAGTCAAGAGGAATCAAATTGTTTGAAGTGCAAACCTTTCCTCTAATTTGTACTGCATCTCCTTCATTAAATCATAGATATATATATTATATATAGTCTTTATTGGAAATGAGAATTGAATTATTTTAGTTATGACCACATTGTTTACATTAAAATTTATATATATATATATATATATATATATATATATATATATATATATATATATATATTTCGCTTCCTTTTATATATACACACATTGGTTTTGTTTTTATTATTAATCATTTTTTAAATGGTTTTATTTCAACTTTATATTAATTGCAAATATCCCTCATATATCAATCAAATACCAATTCTATCTCTTACATATATGTATATATATTTTACTTAATGTGTATATCAAGTTGACTGAAAGCCTCTAGTGTCTCATCAAGAATGATGTCCAAGATCAAGCTCTAAAGGGAATTATGATCCATAACCAACCTCCCATCTCCCATCAACAATTTGTGGATGGCAACATGATCATGGTCCATCCATCTGTGTAGGAAGCCATATCGCTCAAATCTCTTCTTGATGGTTTCTCGAAATCCTCCTGAACCACTGTCAATTCCAAGAAATCCCAGATTTTCTTTTTTAACACGCCCACTATCACTCAACGAAATATTGCTAGGATCCTGGGATTCACAGTTGCCTCTCTCCACTCAAAATATCTTGGAGCCCCTCTGACCACCTCCGCCATCAAGCACTCCACTTGGAAATAATTTCTAGGAAAATTGGAAGTCGAGCTCTCTTCTTGGACTTATAGATCCCTAAACATTGCTTGGCGTCTAGTCCTTATAAAGTTTGTCTTACAATCCTTTCCCATTTATATTTTTTATGTTCTTGTAGCTCCAAAACGGGTCCTCAAAAATATTCGCAACCTTCAGCGAAACTCCTTATGGGGAGGAAACAAGGATAATAGAAAATGGGCCTTGGTTAAGTGGAAGGAAGTTTTCTCCCCAAAGACTCAAGGATGTCTCAGCCTGAGAGATCTAGTTAAAAGCAACACAATCATGGGCACACGAATCTGGTGGAAATGGGTTTCCAACACTCATGAGCCATGGGCTAACTTATGGACTACTAAATATGTTGTTACTTGGTTACGAGAAAAATTAATTAGATTCAATTGAGAGCCTAAGGGCTCCCTGATTTGGAATGCAACCAGTCAACATAAATACCTCATTCAAGCTCACAACTTCTGGGAAATAAGGTCAGGCATGCAAGCCCGCTTCTGGGAAGATTATTGGTAGAAAATTTCATGCCTTTCATCCATTTTCCAACGTCCTCTTTGGAGATTCATTCTGAAAGAGAGAGAGAAGAACAAGGTTCAAAAATTCTGGATTCAAGAGGTCACCAATGGATTTAGAAACTGGCTACCAATGAACGATTGACAGGAAGACTGGCAAGAGGAAAAACACCTCGATATTTGGGTAGAATTAGAGAAACAGAAAATCATAGTGCCGAAAGGACCAGGTATTTTACGTTGGGATACACACCACGTTGCATATTTTCAACCAAGGAGGCCTATCAGATACTTCAACGCCCAGATCCTGATCAAACAAAAAATCTTTGGATGAATATCTGGAATGAAAAAATTTGGCCGAAATTTGCCACCTTCTTATGGTTACTTAGCAAGAAAATAATTCCCACCTGGAACAATATTCTGAAATGAGGCTTTGTTGGATCATCACGATGCCCTCTTTGTCACAATAACAATGAGAAAATTGACCACCACTTGGACCTCTTCCTAATCTCTAGTATCTTCTTGAACATGATAGAGACTCTATGTAGAAGAAATGATATAGCTAAGGGACATATAATCCAAACACTCAACCAATGGCATGAACTTCCATTTTCTAGTAATATCCTCAATCGACTCTGGCAGCTCATCCCAGGGCTCCTAACTTAGACTCTTTGGAAAGAACGGAACAACCGAATATTCAATGACATCAAAGCCACTTAGGAAATTATTTGGGCAAAATTTTGTGGCTATTTGAAGGAGACTCTGACTCTCTCTTTGTGGGAAAACTTGGACCTTCTGACATCTACTGCTAAACGCACAATCTGGAACCATTGGGGCCTGAATATCACCCAATTTTCCATTTCCCCCATGCAGCTAAAGGCTCCAACCATATCTTATGACAGTTGATCACCTCCCCCAGCTGGCTTCATCAAACTCAACTTTGATGGTGCCTCTAAATGTAATCCCGGGGAAGCTAGATTCAAAGGCATATTCAGAGATTGTAATGGTATCCCTCTACATATTTACTTTGGTGCTATTTGTTGGGACAACAATAAATCAATAGAGCTAGAGGGTCTTATCCAAGGCATAATCATATCCATTAAGCTCAATCTATTCCCATTGGAGGTGGAAGGGGACTCCCAGGTCATCATTCAAGCCACCACTCGTCTCTTATATGGGTCATCATCCAAAAAAGCTACCAAGAGCTAGAGATTTGATTTCTGCCTCAAGAAACTAGAATGGTGGCTTCAAAAACACAAAGCCACAACATTTATCCATGTAAGAAGAAAAGCCAATGTAGTTGCAAATTTCTTAGCTAACAAAGGAGTTGATTACAATCTCTCGCTCTTCTCCTCCAGCTTCTAGTCCATAACTGAGGAGACTATGTGAATGAATTGCATTACACTCCTGCACAAGGATAGTGATCTCCCGGACCTGGGTGAAACTTTGTGTGAGCCCTCCAGTGCTCATGCCATGAGCACGACTCAACCTCCCATAGATGCACATGATGCACCATAGCCTGAACTAACGACATCATGCCCAGTTTCCAACTCCTCATTGCAAAAAGTGGAAATTTAATGCCACCTTCAAGAATATATATGGCTGTCCTGCAGCTGGATCCAATCCTCTGTGCCGTCACCTGAGGCAGTTAATGCCTTCAATCACTTTAACTCGGGCTCTCTACTCAATGCTCAGGCTTTTAAGCTCTCCTCCAACCTCTCCTTCAAGCCTAATATTCTCATGTTGTGCCTGCACTCTGTATTTTCTCCTCGCCTTCTCATCTCTCCCTCCAAGCATTGCCCACCCTTTGCATCTCCACCCTCACCTCACTACCTAGATCAATTGCAGCACCATGGCCCCTCGCTAGTGCCAGATGCCACTTCGTGGTAATGTTAGATTATGACTCCCTGCTCGCCTGCATCGTGACAATGTGCACATGCATTTCGACTATGTTCTTGATCTCTCTCCTACCTCCATTTCCCAGCCAGCAGCATCTCCCTCCATCTCCCTAGGCACGGAAGCCTTACTCATCACCAACACTGACCTCTCCTTTCCTATTCTGCCAAAAGCTAAGCGCAAATACTAAAAATCAACCACCCCTCGCTCTTTATCGCCTCTGCCATGGAAGCTCCCGAGATTACCTGTAAAAACCCCTTCAATGGACATGGTAAACCTCTGGATCCTTTTAGCTGATGGAATATGGAAAAGGGCCAATGGCGACGAGGTTTCTCACATCTTCGCAATGGAAGAGGAAGAAATATCATGCATCTATGGATTCCCAGTGACAGAAGAAGACCCTGCAGAACCTGAAGCGGTCCAGAATGAAGACACCAACAAGACTTGACGGTTATGCCTCATGCTCTACAATTCTCTTTTGGAACCATCTGATAAATTTGGTTTTTTCAGTTTTCAATACACTGTAGAAATGCTAGCTATCTCGGAACACTCTAGATTGTTAATGGGTTGGTTTCCTTATCAAGGGAAACCCCTTTTTTGGATATTTTGGAGACAAATTCGAGCTAGAATAGGCTAAATTCCTTAGCTCTGACTATGCAGTATACTATATTTTGCTTAATTAATAAATATAAGTCCAACTTACAAAAAAAAATTTGTATATCAACTATGTTATTAATAATTTTCAAATGTTACATTTTTTTTTTTTGAAGAAAAAATCATAATTTATTCAACCTGGAAAAAAAGGAATAAAATTACATTTTGAATATGCTCAAAGGAATTGATCACATTAGCTTTGTAGCTGATGCATGATATGAATAAGAAAATATGTAATAAATACATCAATTTTGTATGGCTAAATCTTATAAAAATAGCTTAGCTTCCATTTTTTCCCTTTATTTTCTTCATATTTCACCAAACTCATTCATTGGAAGCAGTTGAGAATATTTTAATTTGATCGAAAATAAATATGGAGAAGCAGATATAGTGCACATATTTCTCAAAAAACATTTTGTATTATGCAATTGAAAGCCAAATTACAAGACATATAAATAGTGCTCATGATATCCCAAAAGTTCCAAACAAGGGTAATATTGTTGAGAAATCTCTCAACAAAACTCAAACAACCAACAACCCAATTCTACATATTTACTAATGTAAGCATTATTCCAAGTGACCCCTTTAATGCTTACATTTACATCATTACAAAGATTAATACAGAAAACATTAGAGGAAATTTCAGCGTAAAAGTGCCCACAAATTTTTCATGTAATTTCCATGTCATACTCAATAAACCAATCAAAATGCTTTAAATTTAAAAAGAGGTACATGTAAATATTTTGGAGGAAAAAGAAGAAAAACCACTTTTTTAATTGTATTTTTGACTTATCTCCTTATATGTTTACTCAAATTTCAAGTGTAGACACTTGTTGGATGCAAAATTAAATTTCACATCCAATGAGTATCCATTATGCATACTTTTGAGAAGACTTACCTTAATAAAAATTGAAAATACATTTAAAAAATGTGTTTCAACATGTTTTTTTAATGTATCAACAAATTTTATCAATGCGAGCCTTCTAAAAAGTATGCATAATGGGTACTCGTTGGACATGAAATTTAATTTTGCATCTAATGAGTGTCTAAACTTGAAATTTGAGTAAAACTATAGGGAGATAAGCTGAAAATACGATTATTTTCCTCTTTTCCCTCCAAAATTCATAACTCTTATTTTATTATTTTTCCTTAGGAGTCCAATTTTAGGCTTAAATTACAATTACAATTCTTTTGTCCCATGACAAATTACAATTCACATGTCATATTTGTCTGACTGGTCTTCCTTGGCACTTATCTCCACTCTGAAGTCCCTCAAAAAATGCTCTTTTCACCACTACCATTAGGGGAAATTTGAGGTATAGAATGGGCCTCCTAAGGAAATTATAAAAAAATAGAAATAATTAAATAAGATTAGATTACATCATCAAATTTTAGATGAAAAAGACGAAAAAGCTATTTTTTAAACTTATCTCGCTATGGGTTTACTCAAATTTCGAGTGGGAATACTTGTTGAATGAAAAATTTGATTCCTCTTTTAAAGAGTACCCATGTTTTAAACTTTTGATGGACCCTGATACACAAAAAATGAAAATACATGAAAAGCGTGATTGCAATCAAGTTTTTTCATGTATTTTTTTTATTTTTCGTGTAGTAGGGTCTATTGAAAGTATGTAACATGGGTATTCTTTGGACGAGGAATCACATTTTGAATACAACAATTACTTTCGCTTGAAATTTGAATAAAACATTAGGGAGATATGTCAAAAAGGTGAGTTGAAAATGTAGTTTTATTATTTTATTAATTTTTTTATCCTTTTACTTTTTTACTCCAAAAATGGTGAATCATCCCCCATGGTTGACATCATCATCTTGAATCCTATTGGTTCTTATAAATTTTATTTTGGTTGTACATTTTTCTTAGGAGGACCATTTTAGACCTCAAAATTCCTCTAATTAATATTCAAGCTTTCCATTAAACTCATTTAAGACATAATCGTCTCTGACCATCTCTGATGAAGTTTGTATAATTGACACTTCTCTATCTTCCGAAGGAAAATCTAGATACTGTACCACCCTATAGACAATCTCCCATCTTTCAAAGTGTAATGAACTGCACTTCTTTTATAGTTATATAAGTGAGTGTCTAATTACTGGGCATATTCAACAGTCAATTATGCAACTGACCTTTCTACATACAAGGATCTAAGAACATAACCTGTAGTTGGCGGTCTTGAAGCCTGAAGCACAACAATATCCATCATTATATAATAGATTCACATAATTAAATTAGCCATACATTCTCCCAACACTGAAGAAATTCAAGGACCACTAATTTAATTATATTCCTCTATTCATCAATTGGTTCTACACTTTTTACTATACATAAATTAACAAATCTCATAACAATAAAATTCATGAAACAAACTTCCTTTTAAATTTTTAAGTAATAGCACAAAGAGAGAATTGAAGCACATGCTCTGCAACTAGATGTGGAGGACCAAAACGTTTCTTGTGCAAGTCTAATTCGATATGGTAATGGAGTAAGACATCATACCAACATTGAGAACAGTGATAATACACAAGCCTTTTTCTTTCTCGCCGTAAAACAACATCTGGGATTGATCTTTCTCGTCTGAGAGAATCAACCTTAACAAAACTCCATTGGGTGTTGGTGGCCTTATAAATTTCATACTCCATGGATTGTACCCAAGGAAAATTCAACCAAGATCTAAGGGTGCTTAAATCTATCACATCCTCCCAATTAAATAAGCAAGCAACATCTACATGCTCATGAACTTGGAGCCTCTCTACTTTATCTTTTGAATTGAAATTAAGGTCCAAACTTTCCAACTCTTCAAGAAATCAACTGTGTATGGAAAGCCACAAAGTCTTCATGGAGAGTTTCAAACTCCTCAACACAGTTCCTTGGTATAAGTCACATCACATTCTTTTCTCCCTTCACCGAGTGTCATAGAACGATGTCCAAGCTCACTTTCTGCATGTTTATACCAATATGGAATGCTAATATCACGTCGAGGAAAATTTGTAACCGAAATTATTCAAAAATTTATATAACCTCTTATACACATTCTGCTAGATATTTTTCACCTTATACATCACCTAAGGATGAACAACATCTTCTTCCATTTGTTCTTCAACTTCTAAAGAAATAAATTCCACAACATAAGAATGGAGAGGAATTGAACTTCACATATTTTGATTTTCTGTTGTTTACATTCCATCAACTTTATCACAAGAATCCAAACTCGAAAAATATCCTATCTGGTTATAGATGTCACTGGTGCAAAATTTAATATGTTTATGGAATTTCTAAAGACTCTAAGCATGGGATGAGTATTTTTAACTTTAGCCATGTATGCACAACATAAGAAATATGACCCTCCAAAACACTGCCTCTAAGTAGGGTTTCAACTTGATGACTCTGTATAAAATCATTTTTTTTAACACAACAACCAAGTGATGTAGCTTCAATGTTGAGGATATCTTTCCAAACCTTGCAAATGGAGCACAGTCAACAACGAAATTCCAATGGAAAACAGTTGATAACATTGCAAACACATCCACTATATTCAAACTGATCAAGGATTCAAACAAAACATATAGGAACAGAGACAAATAAACCTCACAAAAAAAAACTCCAACTTCAAACAGATGGAAAATAAACACCCCCACACACTATCCTATTTTTCTACATAGAATAAAACCTTAGAGCTCTTCCATCTTCCCGGGCCCTCTCCTGAGGGATTCATACCCATATGGGATCTGATACCAACAAGAAAAATGGAGAAGCAGGCATATTGCACAAATTTCTCAAAAAAAAATTCGTATTATACAATTAAAAGCCAAATTATAAGACACAAAAATAGTGCTTATGAGATCCAAAAAAATTGAAAGAAGGAGAATATTGTTGATAAATTCTCTCACCAAAACTCCAAAAACAACAACCCAATCCTACCTATTTACTAATGTAAGCATTATTCCAAGTGGTTGTTGTATGCTTATAGGGGGTATCTTTCTCTGAGTCCAAACTCTCAGATGTTGATTTTTGGTAGCATCAGATGTGCTCTAAGTGTCAAATTTTTTGGAGAGGCTTAAACACATGCATTACAAATAACACAAAAATCGTATTCGGAAATTCCACCTAGAAACAGTTTTATAAGAAAAATTAATTATTTTTAATGATGCCCTTAAGTCTAACTTAGGAAATTAAAATAATTAATTAGTATTAATGTAAAATGTGGGTGAATCTTATAGATAAATAAATTCCGATATAATCTTAGACATTTATTGGAGATATAATTGCGGTTGTTGATTTGTCAACAAGAAGGTTATAAAGGAAGACTTGAGGGTTATTTGTAAATTACATTGAGAGGATCTAGAGATCAAATTTTTCTGATGGAGTAGTGCTTGGATGAAAATTAGATCTAAGTAATTCTTGTTTGCAATTGAGGGGTAGAGTAATTCAGGTTGGAGATTTGCCTAAGCTAGGACAACAGAACAGAGAAGGCAGAGATTAGATCAACAGAGGCAATGTATTAGCTACACAGAGGCAACGCAATCCCACATAGAAGCGACACTGCAGCCTTGTGGAAATATGAATTCAGCTGAGGATCAGTCAGATCTAGGGCTGAAAATTTGGGGTGTGAGATCGGAAGGGGCTAGAAGGCTAGATCTATCCAGCAGAAGACTAGCAACATAGAAGCCACACTGTCCCCACACAAAGTGACACAGAGACTACGCAACGCAGCGGAGGGCTTGTCATTTGGAGATTGTTGGTCAGTCGGGCTTCAAGTATCAGTGTTATATTTATCTCACTAACTCTCTTTCAGTCAAATTCTCTATAGGGATTGATAGAAAGGCATCCAAGATTTGTATTCAAAAAATTACTACATAATATATAAACCCTTAGATTTGCTGTACCTATTTTCCTGCATTGGGTTTTTTTCTGAGGATGTTTTTCCAAAAATAATGGTGTCCAATGTTTGCATTATTATTTCTTTCCCAGTTTCTATTTTCAAGAATGTATTTTAATGGGTTAAGGTTGCTTCATTAAGTGCTTCGATATTTTAAGAATTAATTTTATAATAACTTGTAAAATCATATTTGCAAGTAAGAGAAGTAATTTGGCTTGTTGTAGTAGGAGTTCCAGATCTAGATCTTGGAATTTTCAGATGGTATTAAAGTGTGTATTGTAAAACAAGAGGAGAAAATCCAACATTGATTCAGAGGCTGAAGAGATGCAGAAAGAAGCCATTCGAATCCCAAGAGGGATTGCACAGTCCAGGCTAGTAGGGCTGAAATTTATAGGAAGCTTTCTCTCTGAGTGAGTCGAAAGAAAGGTACGACTTCCAGATCATAATTTTACCAAGGTAGAGGGATCAACGTAGAGCCTCAACACACAATTGGTGGGACGCAGTTTCTGTAGGAAAATCTTGATTTTTCCGAGCAGAAAGTCGTCAGAAGAAGAAGAAGAAACATAGTGAGGGAATTATCTCTCTCAAGAAGTTCCTTGCCATGGAATTTCATTTTTTCCAAGATCTGAGTAGAAAATCTAGGAAATAGATCTGCGAACTCCACAAGGAGTTCGTAAGATTATCTAGTGTTGCACAAAGGGGAAAGAATAGGAGCATATTTGACAGATTTGACGACCATGGAAACTCATGGGATTAGAGATCAAGACCGGTTGGAAGGAGCCTCCAACTACGTGATCTGGAAGGAAAGGATAACTTGTCTTCTACATGAATATGATCTCAAGCTCTTTTTCCAGAACACTATAGTTTTACCTACATATTCAAATGAGTTGAAGTAGTATAAGGCTGATATGGCGAAGGAAAATGTGTTAATCCTTGATGGAGTCAAGGATTACATTGTGTCCCATATATATATAAATGATACTACTAGGAATATGTGGGAAGCCTTGGACGCGCTATATGAGGGATCTTCCGAGCAACAAAATATGTAACTTGAGAATAAACTAAGGATGGCACAGATGCAGAAAGAGGAGCACATTGATCTGTTCCTGTTGATACTTCAAGGGATTCATGACCAAATTGCAGCAGTAGGGTCTACCCCTTCTCCTACAATGATGGTGAGACTAGCATTGAATGCAGTCAATGATTATTGGCAACTATTTTTCCAGAGCATCCTGGGCAGAGCAACCTTGCTAGACTGGGTAGAGATGTGGGATTCTCTTTAGCAAGAAGAGCTAAGGAGAGATTTATTCAATTACAAACTTGATGGCATTAGTGGCAGTGGATCGAAGATGAAGCATGTGGAGTAAGATGCAACCCTTGCGTCCAAAGGGTAGCAGGAGGAGTAGAGACATAAGATTTATGTCTCAAAGATCAAGTTCTTCAAGTGTGGTGAATTTGGTCACTATGCTTCCCAGTGTCCTTTGAAGCAAAAGAACAAGGATGAGAAGAATGATCTGAAGGTTACCACTACGAAGATTAATAAGGATGAGTATGCCATGAGTGCTCACACATCTTGAGGATGGATATGGGGTGACATTGAGCTATAGTTCAATAGAAATGCAGTTGGGCATGATCCTGGAGGATTCCACCTCTCAGGTCACAACCTTGCTATGGGTACCCATAATCGGTAGTAGTAGGGTGGAGAATTTTTCAGTCAGTGCAGAGGAGTGCAAAAATGAAAGATGCAGTGGTTAGCAATGTTAACATCTAAGCTGTGAAAAGAAGAGTTGCAGCAACACAGAGGGACACAGTGTAGAGCAGCAGCAACGCAGTGCTTCAGAGGAACAACGTGGGTCAAGCAACAGTCAGAGTTTCAAAATCAATATGCCTCCTAAACACTTGTTCATATTCATGGATGTTTTTTAGTTGCTTCTCTCACCAGCTGAGTTGCAGTGTAGTGTTAGCAGTCGCAATTCTAGCAGCATATGCAACGTTTGAGAGGGAGTTTCAGTACAGATGTAATGTTTATCATGGTAGGGTCAGCAATAGTACAATGCAGCATCAGCGTAGTTATCATGTCAGACATCATCAGTGCAGAGAGAAATGCTTTAGTTTTAGAGTAGTGTTCAGCAGTGCATATCTATTAGAGCACATTCTGCGCTAAGAGGGAGTGTTTATTTTTGGTATAATAGGATGTTCTCTAAGAATTAAAATTTTTTGAGAGTCTTAGACACATGCATTACAAATAACCCAGAAATCGTTTTCTGAAATTTCACCTACAAACTATTTTACAAGAAAAAATAATTATTTTTAATGAGGACCCTAAGTCTAACTTAGGAAATTAAAATAATTAATCAGTATTAATGTAAACTGTGGGTGAATGTTCTAGATAAAGAAGATCAAGTAAAATATAATATTATTTGTTGATTGGATATATAATCTCATTGATTGATTTGTCAACGAGAAGGCTATAAAGGAAGACTTGAGGGTCATTTGTAAATTACATGGAGAGGATCTAGAGATCGAATTTTTTATATGGAATAATGCTCGGAAGAAAATCAGCTCTAAGTGATTCTTGATTAGAATTGAGGGGAAAAATAATTCGGGTTGAATATTTTCCTGAGTCGGGAATACACAATAGAGAAGGCATAGAGAAGATCAGTAGAGGCAACGCTGTAGCCTTGAGGAAATTCAAATTCAACTGAAGATCAGTCAGATCCACTGAAAGAAATTTGGTGTGTGAAATCAGAAGGGGCCAGAAGGTTAGATCCAGCTAGCAAAAGACTAGCAGCGAAGAAGCCGTGCAGTCACCATGCAGAGTGACGCAAAAACTACATAACATAGTGGAGGGCTAGTCATCTAGGGTTTGTTGGTTAGTTGGACTTCCAATATCAGTGAGATTTCTCTCATTAACACTTTTTCAGTCATATTATATGCAGGGATTTCCAAAAAGGCATCCCAGATTTGTATTCATAAAATTAATGCATAATATATAAACTATCATATATGTTGCACTGGTTTTCTCGCATTGGATTTTTACAGGAAAATTTGCCCAAAAATAAAAATTTCATGTGTTTGAATTATTATTTCTTGTTCAGTCTCTATTTTCAAAAATGTATTCTAATGGGTGAAGGTTGCTTCAGTAATTTCTTCAATATTTTAATAAGTAATCTAATAATATATTGTTAAATCAGATTTGAAAGTAGGAGAAGTAGTTCAACTTGTTGCAGTGGGGATTCTAGATATAGATCTTAGAATTTTCACATGAGATACATGAGATTTCTTGATGCCCTCTGAATCCCTTTCCATGGGCCATTCCACTTTCTGCTACTCTGGTACTACGATCTCTTCTTATTAGTAACATTTTTGGAAGCAACTACTAATCCAAACATGACCCCTCACCACGATTTTATTGACTACGAGGTTCAGTTTGTACTTCTAAATTTGGATGATTTTCTTCAATATATTCTTTTTCATCTTCTGAACTGTCAAGAAATTGCCATCCCCTTTGCTTATGGACTTGCCTCTTTTTATTTTTTTTGTACTTTTTTTTCCTGTGGGAAAGAATTCTACAAATTCCCTATTTGGAAGTAAGTTTGACACCTGTAAATCGTATTCTCAAGTGTAACACCTGTGTTCACTGAAATTTTCCATGTTTTATAATAATACAATCAGGAAGAAATTTTATAAGGTCGATGTCTACACATATTTGGGAAAAAGTAAAAATTCCTTTCGATGTTCTGTCCATATCCACTTTTTTGAATTTTCCCAAAATATTTTTGATATCCTCCAAAACTTGATGGTGCCAAAATGGAAGGGGGAGGTTTGAAAGCCTCACCTAGATAGACATCATTATTCACACCATGTTTTTTGCATCAAACTCAGAGAACCATAGGGTAAGAAAAAGATAGGATTTGCCCCAAAAGCATGGTCTGTCTTTTAGGACCTTTTCCATAGCTTGTTGTATTTCTAATTGTACTTTGAAGAACCACTAGAGTAAATTTCAGCCTAGAAGTGCCCATGAATTTTTCATGTATATAATATATAAACCAGTCAAAATCATTTAAATTTAAAAATGTGTACATGTAAATATTTTAGAGGGAAAATATAAAAAAAAAACTATTTTTTTTTTAATTGTAATTTTTGATTATGTCCTGTTTATTCGAATTTCAAGTGTATACATTCGTTGCATGCAGAATTAAATTCCACATCCAAATTACCCATTATGCATACTTTTGATAAGACACACATTGATAAAAATATAAGATACATTAAAAAGTGTGTTCAACACGTTTTTTTAATGTATCTTCAATTTTTATCAATGTGGGTCTTCTCAAAAGTATGCATAATGGGTACTCATTGGATGTGAAATTTAATTATACATCCAACAAGTGTTTACACTTGAAATTTGAGTAAACATATAAGGAGATAAGCCAAAAATACAATTAAAAAAATAATTTTCATCTTTTCCCTTTAAAATTTATCTCTTATTTTATTATTTTCCTATTATTTTTTTATTTTTCCTTAGGAGGCCACTTTTAGGCTGAAATTTCCTCTAATTCCTTTAGAGCATATGAAAATATCATACTTTGTTTTCTAAGAAGAGTACACACATTCATAGAAGTCTTATCATTTCAACCAAAAACCATTAAACTGACATATTAATGCCAAGAATTTTAAATAATAAAAGTAAGCTTTTACCTCTGGAAATTTTACATTGGTACCTTCTCCATTTTCTCAATAATATAAGGTCCTCACAGATTCTGAGGCGAATCGACTTGAGCAATAGTCTTCCCTTTGAGTGCATACTTGGACAATATAGATCTATTAGGGATCCTAGGATTTGTATTAGGGTTTTTTAATGTCGAAGAACCTCCTCACATCCTCATATTTAAAATTTTAATTGAGTCCTTTGCCACATCATACTCTTTGAACTAGTAAGAGTCTCGTATCATATTGATTTGGATGGTATTATCCAAAATTTTCACCATATCCAAACCCCATATCAAGTAAATGGAGGTCTTCTGAGTGATGGTTTTTATGAATATATGAAATTTTTATTCTCTTCCTGTCTCCTCACCAGGTTTGATAAATATTGATCAATTCCCACATCTAGCTAGATAGTCTGCCTCACATAAAAATATACACTTATAAAAAGATATCAAATCCATGGCTTTGAAACCCATGAAGTCCTCTCGACCCTATCCACAATCAGATCCACAAGAGAGTGGAGAACAAGTTGCCATGATTTTTAAAACTACAGATCCCCCATCCCTATCAGTGACAAGATATGCATGACACCAAACATATAGTTTCAAATCCAAGTTTGTGGGAGAGAGATTGGTCAAATTTTTAAAGGAGATCCAAGAAAATTCCTCTAGATTTGTAGTTTTATTCTATCTCTCTATACGAGATATGTTGAGATATAAAGCGAATCTGTGGAAGGGGTAACTTCTTTCAAACAATTCCAGATTATTTGAATATATCATTACCTTTTTTCATCCTTATAAATCCACCACGACCTCACTAGCCTAAATGCATCTAGATGTATGAGAAATAAGACATCGAATTTCCATTGATTCACTTGGCATGAAACCCTCTCGACCCATGAGAGGTATAACTCCTCCTTGTTGATAATAATCCTCTCAAAATCGATATATGATGATGTAAAGAATTTTGTTGGTAATTCATGGTTATGTCCCTACCATAACAACTCAAGGAATGCAGATCTACTACACTCATGAGCTCATTGCACAACGCTACAAAATTGGTTGTTTGTGGCTTGTGAGACCACATACATCTAACAATCTCCTCAATAATCAACACAGATCCACACAACCCCATACTAAAAATCTCCAATGATACTAGGATCCTGCCTGTGAGTAACGAAAAAACTATGTAGAGCATCGCTAACGAAAACCCTACCACACGAGATGACCATCCAAATTCCTACTATCTTTTTCGAATGTTGCATATCAATTTCATCTTAAGAATTAAATAAATTATACATTTAAAAAATACTAAAAAATAGGAGGTCCTTGACACACACATATGGAGAATATAGAAATATTTTTTTCATGATATATATATATATATATTAAATTGATATTGAAATATATTAAATAATATGAATATTCAAATATTTTATTTAAAATAAACATTGAAATAATTTTAAGTAATAAAATAATTATACATCTCTCTTTTACTCAAAAGTAAAAATATAATCCCCCACTCGGGGTGCGAACCCCCTTTAATTATGGGTGCCTCGAAGGACAAACCCATCACCCTACATATTCTTGGAAAGGTTGGTGTGGTGGCTTCATGCATGATGGTAGTAAATACCATCATGGGTGGTAGTAGCAATATCCGTTTATGGCTTTGGAATTTGGATGTTTGCATGTAGTGTGTTGTTGGTGAGCCTTTGGTTTTGGATAGCGGTGAGCTGGTGATCGGTGCATGGTTCCATGTTTAGTCAAGGAAGCTAGCGACATTGAGCCCTCGATGGTTTTTTGCGCTGGATACTTGGTATGTAGCTTGTCACTCCTCCCTTGCTTCCATGCAATGAGTTTTTAGGTTAAGGGAATTGGGTTTTCTTGGTTCGAAATTGTTGGGTTTTGAGGTTATGAATACCATCTTGGTGTTGCATGTACCTATTTTCTTGCTACACCATGACAATTTTCTTGGAATGGTTTTTGTCTCAGTCTTGTTTGGAATTTGTTTGTCCTGAATGGGGTTATACCAGTTTTACACCACTGTCAGTGATCCCAAGGCTCCTATTACAGTTTGGTTGAACCCGACATGGCTCCGGGGATGTTTTGTTTGGCCTTCACTTATGGCTTCTGTAATTTTGAGTTTATTTGGGATAGTTTTATGGTGTATATGTCGGTGTTGGGGGGAAAAGAAGCTTCTGGGCTGTCCTTGTATAAGTTTCAAGGCCACAAATCCCTCGACCTACACCCTGTGAGTCTAGTTGTGTCTCGTCTACATTTTGAAGTTAAGGTTCGATATGTCGATGGATAGCCCAGAAGGGTCTTTGTTAAAATACTTGTCTATGATAATTGCTTGTTGTTTTATATGGTGATGGTTTTCCTGGTTGTGTCAGGGAAATCTGTTCACAAATTTTGGGAAGAAAGTAAGGAAAACCAGGCTCGTGTTCTAGATTTATGGTTTATTGTTGATACATTGACAGGCGGGAAGGACAGTAACGACTTTCACAAACCGAGCAGCTCTCAACTCAGTCTAGTTCCTGTGAGAACTTTGTCATCTATTTCTCCTAGAGACTGTAAGATTGCAGACATGGCTCGGGTGGCAGCCAGATCTAGAAGCCAAACCCCGAGGGGCGAAGGCAGGAAAAGTAGGGGCACTGAGTCGACGGGGCAACCCAGTATGTCTAGAGGTAAAACAAGAGGCAGAAAGTGTATAACTAGCATTATCAATGATGTTTTAACTGCTTACAACGAGGGTACTGCCGAGGAAATAAGAAAATTAATCGAGGAATGTGAGGCGGATCTGACCCGCCAGGCGAGCGCAACGAAGATTGATGTAGAGGATGACGAACCTCAGTTCCTGCCCTTGGGCATACCCGAGGCTGCGTCACATAGTTAAAACACACCCTTTCCCTTTAATGGTCAATGAAAGGTATATTGTGAAAGGCCCCAGAGAAGATTTCTGTGAGCATGACCACAACAGTTCAGGACTTCCCATATTACAAATAGGATTTCTAGAAGCTATAGTTTCAGATGCAGAAACAGGATGTTCGCCTTCGACGAATTCAAATTCACCTACCTTGCATCCTCCCTCGGACAGAGCTCCTGAGTTTCATTGCAAAGGACCTGACTCCGGTAGATTCCGCTTCTGTTGATTAAGCAGAATAGTTTGTTAAGATATCTCTTTGTGTAGCCTTTTTATTTCTGTTCATAAGTATGCATATAGGTTTTAAATTTCAGTATATAGACAATCTTGCCACTAGGCATATAACTGGTAGTAAATGCAAAGAAATTCAGTCATACATAATGTGGATAAAAAGACTTAAAACTTATTATTTTTGGATGACATACTATTCTATTATGTGACCAACGGGTTTCCTTCGGGGCAATTTAATACAACCTAATTATCTCTAAAAAAACACTACCAAACTCTTATATATATATATATATATATATAAGTAAAAATAGTTAGAAACTCAAATATTCCTATCCTTATCTAAACATGAACTTTAAGATTGAAATAAAAAAACTACTTTACATAAAATTATTAATTTAAATTCCAATCTTCAAAACTTGTTAACGAATTCACACTCACACACTTCTTAAATTTTAAAATTAAACTTTGAAATTTATAAAATTTCAAGGGGTTGAAGGGAAAAGTAAATTTAATTGATTTGAAAAATAATAAGTAGAATTCAATCACCAATTAATTTGACACAAAATTAATAAAATTGTAAATAAAATTAATAAAATTATAATTAAAGATTTAATAAATTATGGAAAATAAACAACGGCCTAAAATTTCTCCTGTCTCTACCAAACCCTCCAGAAAAGGAACAACCAGCAGTACCACTCGTGGCGGTCGAATTTGAAACATGTAATCCACATGATACACACGAAGAAGGTTAAGGCTGAAAGAAACACGTTGTCTCCCCGTAAAGAAGCATTTCTCCTCTTGGCCATCAAGTCACCAAGGTTTTCATTTTTTCTTTTTCATTTTTTCTTTATGATATTTTTGTCATATAAGTTGAAATTGTCACGACATTTTCAGTTTGGCAGAGTCAACCAACTACGACTGTATTTTTTTAATACTATTTTAATATACAATTAATTTAATTATTAGAATTTTCATTCAATAAATTTAAAATTACTTTCATATTTTTTTAATTGTAAATAAAAATAATTAATCATACATATCATCATGTATGATGAACGTCGGTATAAAACTGAATGTATAATTAAAAATTTATATTTTGAAATTTTAAGCAAAGTCAACACATTATATACATCATTAGAAATAATTGTTGATCACCAAATTTCTGTTGGTATTTGTTAATTATAATTTAATATGTTTTATATTTAATACTTTTAATGATATTTGTATTTATGTTAGATATTTGTTTTTATAATATATGAAGGGATTTTATATATTAATTTGGTATTTGATTTTGTTATAATAATAATTATTATTATATAATTTTTAATATTATTATATTAAATTTTAAAAAATTATTTTTATTTTATCTAAATAAATTTTATAATATAAAAATAACATGTTTTAAAATGCATAAAATATTAAACAGAGGAAAGTTGTCCATTAAATTATTAACTCGGCTTTTTTATTAATCATAATACAATTTATTTAAAAAAATAAATAATATTATACATACCTATTTAAATTTTCTAATATTACATTAGAATTATTTGTATGTTAATTGAAACTTAATATGCTCACATTAATTATAAAATATCAAATTAGTATTTACAATTAATTTTAATTTAAATAATAAAAAAACATAATGAATATGAAAAAAATGAAAATACAACTTTATATAGAAAATGAATTTACATTTTGTAAAATAATTAATATTTTTTTTATAAAAGAGAAATTATAAAAAGATTACAATTAATTTTATTAAAACTAGATATTGTATGACATTATTGTGAAATAAATTTCAACTTAAATACAACATTGATATACATTACTAAATTCTATCATGTATATATGAAAATTATTATTATGTGTAGAGATTCTTTATAATCTATTATGGGAGAGATGTTATTACCTAACATTACATTAAATAAATAAAATATTAATTATATTAAAAAAATAATGAATTACATCAAATAACATAAATACATTCACTTTATATCTAGTGGGAGAAAGTAATTTTTTTTTCTATTCAACACTAAATCTATTAATTTATAACATAATAGTACAAAACTGCCGCTGTCTCAGCTGAGGAAGCCTGAGCACATGGCTTGAATGCCATGAAAAAACATAGTTTGGACTGTCCACTGAGGGGAAACCAGTCCCTTTCAAATTGAGAGTTTCCGCCCTTGTAGGGGAAACCGGCTTTACATCCAAATTGTTTGACAAAAAAACAAAAACTATAGTAGGCCTCTCTGCAAGCAGAGCATGAAGAAGAAAGAAAACCAGATATAACTTAAATACATTGTGCATGGAGAAAAAAAACCTCAGGGGCAGCTTCTAACTACTGTTCATTGGTTGGGGAGGGCGGTTCTTTAACAATCCTACACCTAAACTTGTCGCTGCTCCCGCCTTCATCAATCGAGGGGAGCACTTTGTCTTTGCCCACGCCTTCCATGTTCTGGACCTGCATAGAAACGTTCGGAACAATATTTAACTGGGCCAAGGCGTCCTTGGCAATTTCAGTAGAGGCAGGGCTGGGCACAATAGGGCCATGAAAAGCGGCAGAGGGACCGGGAGTCGCAGACGTAGGAGGAACCAGGCGGGAAGAATCTTCACAAACAGTGACTGTGACATGAGCTTTGAGGACCGGTCTTTCAAACAAACATTCAAAAGTAAACTCTGTGCGCTGAGAGGATTGGCGAAGGTAGGAAGGGGAAGACAGTTGAGGAACGGAGGTAATAGTAGAAGGGCGGAATTGAGGCGCAGGGGAGAAGACATAAGGAGGCAGAGCACGCACAGAGGGTGGAGTGGAGCCAGGGCTGCGAGGCCTACCCCTGCGGCTTCTGAAATCTGGAATGTGGTCGTAGGGGTGATCTTCCGAGGATGAATCAGAAGTGGGAGAAGATTGAGAGCGGTAAGCCCGGCCACGATTGGAGCCACGACGGCATTGCATACGATGGCGCAGTCGAGGCATGGCGGGGTGGAGAGGCGAATGAAACAGAAAAAGGAGGAGAGACAGCGGAGGGCCAAAAGAACTATCCAGAGAATTCGAGCAACAGAACTGACTGTGCGAGTGGTGGAATTATGGGATAGTCTCTAGACAACACAAGAGCTCGCACCTTCAACCTGTCTGCGTTCGAGCGCTAGGCTCAGCGCAGGCAACTGGACAAGAAGCATAGAGAATCACGGTTGCAGAGTAGATGGGGAAAATGCCATGAAGAAGATTACAATCCATACCAAGAGCCGAAGTAAACCAAATGGAGAGCTTGCTGCAACGACGGTTCAAGAAAATGAAATTAAGACTGTGTGGGGTGGCGAATTGAATGCCACCGTCAATTCGAGTGTGGGAGGCTGAATGGCCAGCCCCAAGGGACGGCCTCGGGAGGCGATGAGGGACGTACGTCCCGTCATGTGCTGTAAGCAACCGCATCCGGAGATAGTGAGAAAGCACTGATAAAAAAATCTAATTTCAAGAATAAGTGATTTGTATTTTTTAGTATGAGGGAAATGTGATAATTCCATTCATAAGTTTTTTCTACATTTTAGTAATTATTTCAATACTCAATATGAAGATTACACATAACATCTAAAATAATATTGATATTACGACCCATCATGAATGAGATGTGAAATTCATTCCATCCTCAACATAGAGTTGACATTGATATTTAAAAATAAAAATATTAATATTTTTTTCAAATGTCAACTATAATAAAATATTTCAATTTCCTAATGAGGAAATTGAAATTGAATGTAGCACTAGATAGCTATATAATTCTTCCATATTTCAATATGTAATTTGAATAAAACATTTGAACATCCCTTTTTACTCTATATATATATATATATATAGCCACCTTCAATGTTTAATAGGGATCTACATTTAGTATTTTGCAATAATATTAATATCAAGAAGTAAAATAATGAAGTAATTAAATTTTATTATTATTATTATTATGGTTCAAACATTTTATTGTTGTGTTGCTTAAAATAGAAGAGGAGTAAAAGTATATATATGTTCATAAACTAGTTTCTATATCGTTCACACACATATAAAGAACTATAATAGATCTACCTTAGTGGATCTATCATTGGGAGGGAACAAACTTTGGTGTTGCACATATTTTCTAAATTTTTGTAATCTAAAATGGTTTGCACTTGGAAATATTTGATCCCTTTCAATGCTTGTAGATGTGACAAAATATGGATATCATTAATTAAATTATGTACAACATATATATATAAACCTTATTCATATATAAAAAATAATTAAACATATATAACATATAATTATCCAAAAAATATTCTTAAGATAACAATTATATAAATTGTTTAATAAAAGTCCCAAGGCATAGCTCGGGTTTTCGAGTTCCTGTTGCTAAGTATCTCACCTATCATGTGGTTATGGGGTCAAATGTCCTCGACGCCCTTGGGGTTAGGCCTTGCTAGTTTGGTTGGCGGGTAGATGGATTTTCCCATGGATGTAGTGGCCACTTGGTGTCAGTTAACCACCCTATAAAAGAAGAATTTTAATTGCAATTATATAAATATTTTGATATGTATTTAAGTATTTAAGGGTTTTCACAGTGCACCATATTAGATATCATTTTTGGGATTCAACTGCATTAAGTAATTCATTCATCTATGACCATTTCCATGAGAGGTAATCATAACTGATTAATTTCTCATGATTTTGAATAGTCCACTTAGCACTCATTCCATCGGGTGATGCTCACAAGGGTGAATAAGTAGGGTTGAAACTAGTTAAATGAATCACATAGCATCAATCATCACTTCCGAGGCTTTCACCTAGTAACCAATACTTCACAGGAGGTCACCCATCCCATATTTCCTCTAGCTCTAGTGCGTTTAACTGTGGAGCTTTCCCAACAATCAAGCCCATTTAGCTTGGTACCCATTTGCAAAACCTTAGAAAGTATTGTGCCCCATGAAATATTTAAGTAGAGCTCTCTTCACTCTTTGTATTTAAGTATTTATGGGTTTCCACAATTTGATATGTAATTTCAAATTATATACTCTTTACATTATATAATAGTATATTATAAATTTACTTATAATTACATTTTTTATAATAATATAATAGCTATAGTTTTTTTTTTAAATATAAACTATTTATGAATATTTTTAAATGGGAAAGATAGTAACTATTTTATATTTTATTTTTATTTTTTAATGTAGTTCACAGAATACAGAGATTGGTGACTATTACATCCATGGAAACATTCTCGGTAAGATTTACCTAAAGGGATGAGTCCCACTAGCACATATCTCAACATAACCCTGAGGGGGTCAAGGATAATTAACCTTGTGACATGTCATAGCGAGGGATTATGCAACAAGTACTCAACCAATTAAATCGACCCCTGAGACTCATTTTTTCTAACTACTAAAAATAAAATAGTTTTTTTAAATAAAAAAATATATATTTTAGTTTATATATATATATATATTAATTCGAAAGTCAAATTTATTATTATCCTCATAAAATCGACTAATTTTAAATTGAAAAATTATTCTACCTACATTTAACTTCATACCTCCATATAAACCTTCATGTTTTTTTTCACAAAGGAAAAATTCGTAATTTTATTTATGAGAAAACAAAATTACATATTACATGAGCTGGTAATAGTCCAAAGACGTGCAAATTGCCACAGATAAAAATACAAAGGAAAAAACAATTAGGATTTTCTCCCTTTTTTCTTTTCAACCTTACGCCAAGCACCTTGTGTTGGCGTGGTCTCGATAAGGACAAGATGATTTTCTTCCGCTGGTGCTCCATTGTCCTTATCAGAGTCTGATGTGTCTGAAGTATGTGTTCTTTTATATCCCCCATTGTCTGGTGCTCTAGGTACCAAATCCTACTGAGTCTTTGTGGTGGTGTCGAGTGGATCTTGCATTTCTTGTTCTTGTGTGCCCAAGGAGGTATCTATTTGTTGATTCTCATGTGGTGAGGGTTCCTCCTCTTCTTCCTGTAGTTCCGTTTATAAACCTTCATGTTAAAGGACCAATATGGTAATTTACAGGGAAAATATTATAAGGATTTTTAAATTCCTACTCATTTTTTAATACAAGGGAAACCACTCTTCTTGCATCTTCAACTTCTCTACTTTTAGCATATCAATCACTAATTACATCAAGGTGCACATATAACTTTAACCACTTCTTGATATGGTTCTTTGATCCTTCACTAAGACATACACACAATATATTTATGCATGTGCTAAGTTCTTCCCTTACACAATTGCCCCAAATCTGATAACATGAAGTTCTTCCTTCACATGATATATTTCCACCACGGAAAATTCATTTTCAATCCATACATTCCAATTTGAATTACACAATCATGTATAGAAAATAATATAATGAAAAATATGTTCCACTAACATAATTTATACATACATCTACTCAAAGCCTCTCCTTCCTCTCTATGGCCTGATTTCACATCCATTTGGCCATCCTCTCTTTTCCAGACACTAACTCACTTTTCTGATTGCGTGTAGGTTATAATAGATAGAATTTATAAACATCATATATTTTTTTATATCATAAAATAGCTCCATAAATCACTCCATAAATCAAATATTTCTAAATCCTAAAACTAGTCCATAAATCACCCATAAACCATCATTTTCTAAATCCTAAAATCACTCAATATGTCCCTACAATCTCTCATGCATTACAAGATTTTCTTTTAACATATCAACAAAATATTACCTATCCAAACCAATTATATACTCATGTCTCATTTTCTTATATGTCCTAGAATAATTCAACTCAATATAATATTTACATAGAATAATATGAACCCCTCTTGAAATATCAAGACCCCCTTTTAGGACATTTTCCTCTAAAATCTTGATGGTTTATAAGCTCTAATTCTCTTACATCAGACTCCTGCAATAGAAAAATTTATGACCTCCTAGTCATAAGCATTTGATGTAATAATCATCACGGATCCCAAAAATTATGTTGTAGGTTATCATAAATTTATTTATGATGCTGCTCAATTTCTTTTGCTAGTATTACCTTTGAAATTCTAGGCTTCCAAACTTTGTTTTGCAATCTTACAATAATCATGTTGATGTACTCTTTTGATGCACTCTTGTACAATCATTTTCTTCCTAATGTTGACTACCACTTTATTACAACATCCAATCTGAATTTCAGTTGAAATTCATTGTTGTACTCTCTCAACCACTGCATAAGACTTTCATAATCCTTACCTTGCTCCTCCCACCAAATGTACATATTTCCATAGATTCTTATGACAATTGATTGTCTTATTCCTTTTTGTCTTACAACATAAAAATTATTTTTTTCCTAAAAACTCTCTACTTTGACTTCATCCTTCATTTGAACAATACTATGTTGCATGAGATTTTCTTCCCTATGTTGAATTGTGTTCTTATTGCTACCCACCAACTGTTGCATATTTTTCTCCTCTAATCCAATTTTGTATGGCACTTGTATCTACTCCTCCTCTTCATATGCGTCTAAAAACTCTCGATGGTTTTCTTCATTTATACCTCTTGCTATCCATTTCTTTGAAAACCCCATTTCTTCATCAAAATCCTTAAACATTGAATTTGAATTTGTAACATGAGGCGTTATCCCATCTCTAAGTAATATTATAGCCTCTATTTATCTAATTATAGTCTCATATTCATCATCTCTTCCTATGCCAACATTCTCATAATGAAACTATAATTTACAATTTGCCTAAGATTTCTAAAATTATGTAAACACATCTTTATCTTTGCTACATTTAATCATCTATTTACTTCACAAATTAATTGAAATCTTAAAAACCATTTACCTCTTTTCCAAACCTCATTTGAACATGTAACACTATTGCAGTATTCTCATTCTCTATTGGCTCGCTTGTTGCAATATTTGTTATGTCATTTTTCATCCTTTGAAATTTTTTCTTATTATGTGCAACATGTTCTACATTCATCCATGTAGATTTACTTCCAGAATACCTCAATGTTATTTCTACGGAGAAAATAAATTCATACAGTTATCAATATAAATTGCAAACAAGATTATTTACTTCAATTATATTTCTCAAACCTTTGATGCTACAATATTTGAATCTCCTCCAAATATCGTACCTACTATAATACAATTTAATGCAAGGAAATCAAATTTTCCTATGTTTTCTACTTATCCACCTTTGGGATGTCGATTTGCTATTGACATCATGGTTCTTATACACTTGTACCACTTATTGATCAGCTTTTATCCTGCAAAAAAACAAGCAAAAAAAATATATATGCATGTATGAAATTACTCCCTTACTCAATGCCTCGGATCACATAACAAGAAGTTCTTCCTTGATATTATAGATTTCCACTATTTACTATTAATTTCAAATTCAGATGTCAAATTTGAATTATAAAATCATCTAGGTACAATCATATAACGATAAATTCATTCCATTCACATAATTTTTACATACATCTACTCATAGCCTGAGGCCTCTCCTTCTCTATGAGCTGATTTCATATTCATTTGGCCATCCTCTCTTTTCCTCACACTCACTATTGGTTTTTATATTCCCATAGGATTACAATAGATATATTTTAGAAACATCACATATTTTTATATATCCTAAAATCACTCCATAAATCACCCATAAATAACTCCACAAATCATATTTTCTCTAAATTTAAAACTCACTCCACAAATAACCCATAAATCACTCCATAAACCATATTTTTATAAATCCTAAAATCACTTAATATATCCCTACAATTTCTCATTCATTATAGTCATTTTCTTCTTATTGTTGGTTGCTTTTGTTTCATTAGTGTGCACTCTCTCTTGCACTTTTATCATTATTTTATCCAACCTCTCTATTTTATCATCCAATATAGGTTTCAATTGAAATTCACTATTGTCCTCTCTCAACTATTGCATAAGAAAATTATTATTATTACGTTTCTCCTCATCCCTAGTGTACATATTTCCATACATGCTTAGTACAATTGAATGTATTATTACTTGTTACCTTACAACATCAAAAATGTTGTCTTATTTAGAATTCTCTACTTTGAATTCATCCTTCATTTGAACAATATTGTGATGCATGATATTTTCTTCCCTTTGTTGAAATGTGCTATTTTTTCTTCCCACCAACTGTTACATATTTTCCTCCTCTTAGCCACTATTGTATGGCACTTTTATATGCTCCTTTTCAACTAATTTTGAAAACTCTATGGTTTTCTTCAGCTATACTTCCTGCTAGCCATTCCCCTAAAAACCTCATTCCTTTATCAAAATCCTTGAAAATTAAATTTGAATTTGTAACTTGAGGTCTTATACCATCTCGAAGAAATATTTTATCTTCTATTTATCTAATTAAAGTCTCATATTGACTATCAATTCCTATGCCTACATTCAAATAATGAAATTGTAAATGATAATTTACCTCAACTTTCTCAAATTTTATAAACACATGTTTATCTATGCTACCTTTAATCACGTATTTTCTTCAAAAATTAACTAAAACCATAAATACCATTTACCTCTTGTCCAAACCCCATTTGAACATGTATGGTTTCTGCAATATTCTGATCCTTTGCTAATTTTATTGTTTCAATATTTCTTCTATCTCATTTCATCCTTAGAACATTTGTATTTCATATTTTCTTATCAAGTCCAACATATTCTACATCCATCTCTTACAAATAAACTCAATGTTATTTTTATGCAGAAATTCAATTCATACAATTATAAATATAGATTTCAAACAAAACTATTCACTTCATTTAGATTCCTCAAAAATTTGATTTTGCAAGCTTTGAATCTCCTCCAAATAGCGTACCTACTCTGATCACACCAAATTCAAGGAATTCCACTCTTCCCACATATTAAACTTCTCCACTTTTGGGATTTCAATGTGCTACTAATATCAAGGTGCCTATACACCTTTAATCCTTTTTTGATATAGTTCTCTGATATCGCAACAACAAAAAACACACAAAATATCTATGCATGCACTGAATTCTTCGCTTACTCAATTGTCTCAAATTCCATAACAAGAATTTATCCCTTGATAGGATATATTTCTTCTATGTCACATTCGTTTTGAATTCATACATCACATTTGAATTACACAATCATGTAGAGACAATCATATATTGAGAAATTTTCTCCATTCACATAATATTCTCATACATCTACTTAAAGCCTCTCCTTGCTCTTTATGGCATCATTTAACGGTCATTTGGTTATCGTTATTTTTCCTCACACTTACTCTTTTTTTTTTCATTTCATGTATGCTTTAATCCGATAGAATCTAGAAAAATCATAGATTTTTCTAGTTCCTAAAATCACTCCATAAATCACCCATAAATCACTGTATAAACTAGACTTTTCAAAATCCTAAAATCGCTCCATAAATCACTCAATAAATAATTTTTTTATAAATCCTATAATCAATCAATATCTCCCTAAAATATCACATTCTTTACAAGGAATATTTTGTTTTAACGTATTAAGAAATCATACATATCCAAAAAAAATTCTAGACTGTAACACCCCCATGTTTATCTTTTCCAAAGAGTGGCTATCTTTGTACTTTTAAAATATTTATTGGATTTAATGTCTATGGAATCCAAAATGTGAATTATGTGATTATTTAATTATATTTTAATTATTGAATTATAAAGGAATTGTTTAGAAATATTCAAGAAAGAGCACTAGAGTATTAGATTAATTCTTGCCAATTTATAAAAACATGTTAATTGTTTAAAGTCCACATGGTGGACCTTTCCTAAAAGTATCATAAAATTCCCTAGGAGAATGATATTAAAAATGTTAAATACCATGTTGAAGCACACACATGGTGTATGAGGAGAAGAATGCACACACACAAGAGAATCAACAAAGAGCTGAAGGATAAGCTTGAGGCTCTTCTTATTTTCCATTATACAAAGATGTACATTTATAGTACAATGGTGTGACTCTTGGTTTCTCATTCCAAGGTCACTTGGACTCCATTGTGACTTTTCATATTCCACACCTACCCATGTAGGATTAGGTGTTCCAACATCCCCCCTTAATCCGAAGGGGTATGTGTGAGTCCAAGAAAAGAGTTGTAATACAATATGCAAATATACATGGCAGCGCTTGGCTGAATCAACTCTCTGAAATGTTGGAAAAAAGAGGTGGTTTTAGGATGACCACAAACACTGGAACGCAAAACTTGTTGCAGTTCCCGGAACTCTTCCAAAACTGGCAAGAAGCTGAAGGCTTCTGCTAGAGGAATTGTCCCTCATAAAAAGGGGAGACCTTCGACCTAAAAGAAGGGAGGTCTACTACCTGTGGTGGTTTTAGGTTGTCCACCAACCAAAGATGATGGTTTTAGGTTATCCACCAACCAAAAATGATGGTTTTAGGTTATCCACCAACCAAAGATGATGGTTTTAGGTTATCCACCAATCGAAGGTATGCTCATGGGCATCCGTATCTCTGGCTACATCTCTGAATCCGGAATGACGAATTGTGGCTCAGGCTCGCTTGAACTGCTGGCTACAACTCTGAACATGGAATGAGAGATTGTGGCTCAGGCTCACTTGATCTGATGTCGAAGCTTGTACATGACCACCATTTTCCCCCTGTCAGGGACAAGGTGAGATGATGGCGAAAACTCAACTGCAAGTTTGCTCAATATCCGTGAACAAGTTCTAACATGTGTCGTAAACATCTTCTTGGCTGCTGATGCCCATTGCCAAGAAGCGATCCATCCAAGATGAATCTTGGTTCTTGCAGGAGGCTTGTTTCTGAACGGTGTGTCGACCACAGTGCTTACATGGATGAAGATCAAAACAGTGATCTTTCATATGGCCAACTCGATCACAGTGTTGGCATTTCTCAATCTGATGTTGTTGTAGAACATGATCTGGAACAGCTGCAGGTGAACTGTCATACATGAATCTGGCGCTCTGAAATCTGATGGGCTTTGTGTAGTCTGGAATATGAAAGGACACATCCTTGTCATATCCAAGACCAGTTCGGTGCTTGTTGTGGACAAGCTCTTCCCAAGGTCTGATGATGGGCTTAGGAAGTGCAGGTTGAACTGCTGCATCTGCATGTACATCTGCTCTTGAACAAGGAACTGAATGAGGATCATCTGAAACTTTACTGACATGCTGCTGATGAGAGTCTTTCTCAATCTTCTGAACAGAAACAGGTTCAGAATGGTGACTCTTTTGTTGAAGTTCATCTTGTTGGAGCTGAGATTCCAACTGCAAAAACTCAATCTTCTCTTGTGCATCTAGCAAACAACTCTGAATGTTACATAGAGCATCCTTGCTCATTTTTATCATATCATGAACATTTGAATGAATGAGGTCATTCAACAACACTAATGCCTCATTGATTTTGGCCATTTTCAACAACTTAGGCTCAAAAAATGAAAGGGTGTCGGTTTCAACCGAAAATGCACCCGTTTACAATGTGATGCAACAAGAAATATAAATGACTCAAGAGGACTTCCAACTATGGAAAGTACAAAATCTGCTCCTCAAATGATAGAGGGGAATCAACAATCCAACAACTCAAATACTGATTATGAATGAAGAAGCAATATTCACTCACAATACAATGTCAGTTCAATACAATATCTCTGCAAAATATGTGCAGCTGAAAACACTATGCAAGAGGCCTTTGAGGCAGCTGAAATTTATTCTTCAAATAACTGTTTAAATGATGGCAAACTTGTCTTCTCATGTAAAAATCTTCAAAAAATCACCCTTCAAATCAATGCCACAAATCATTAAATGCAAGACTTCTCTTTTCTCTTCTATCTGTCCATTTTCTTCACCTGTCATTTTCTCTTCATTTCTGCTGTTCAAATTTTCTCTCTTTCCTCTCTCTCTGCTAGTTTTTTTTTTTTTTTTTTTAATTAAAAAAAAATGAGAATAATTAAAAATTAAAGGGAAGAGGATTAATTAAAAGGAGGGGGAATTTAAAAAATATGGGAAATTTATTTGAAATGGGAGTGGGGGTATTATATTAAATAAAATATTAAAATGGAAAAGGGATTTTTCTTTTTATTTATTTAAAAAAAAGAAAGAAGGGAATTAATTAAAAAATGGGAATGAAGGAGTGGAAGGGGAGGGAAGTTAAATTAAAAGGGAGGGGGATTATTAATGGAATGGAGTGATAAGAGAAATAAAAAAATCGAATTTAATATGAGTGGAGGGAGTATTATATGAAGGTGCAAGTCGAATTCTAAAATGAGAGAGGGAGTTAATTTAAAAGGGTGGAGGTTGTGTAATAAGGGGTAGTGATTTAATTTAAATGGGGATTATTAAAATGGGAGGAGAGGAATCGTATAGTGGGAGGGGAATTAGTTTAGTGGTGAGGCGCAAGCGTAATGAGAGGTTGAAGGGGAGCGTTACGAAAGGGAGTTAGGTGTACAGCCAGCGTAGGGAAGGGGGACTGTGCGCAGAGGGAGTAAGGTATGGGATGTGGGTAGGAGGTGAGGGGACGGGGTAGTAGGTAGCCGTTAGTTGCAGAGTGGAGCGGGTAGTGGGTTAAGGGTTTGAGTGGAGTTCTCTAAGGCCGCAGGGAAAGGACGGCTCTGCCGTGGGGAATGAGTGAGGGAGGGGGCAGCCGTAAGGTGGTGTGTGAGAGTTGAGGGCGTGTAAGTGGAAAAGGGCGGAGGTAGGAGTTTGGGTAGTGCGATGAGAAGTGAATGCAGATGTTAAAAAATTGCAGAGGGAGGAGGGCCGAAAGGCCTGGAATGGATGAGAATTTTTTTTTATTTTTTTTATTTTTTATTTTTATTTTTTATTACAGCAGAGAGCAGAGAGATTCCAGAATCGCAGAAAGCAGCAGAATGATTCCAAAATTGCAGAGAGCAGCAGAATTTTTTTTTTTTTCTTTCAAATATAGAGCAGAGTTAATTTCAGCAGCAGAAAATGTAGATAGCAGAAAAACTCAGATTTCTTTCAGTGCAAATCTAGAAATCTTTCTGTAATCCAGCAGCAGGAAAATTCTTCAGAGAATCTTAGCAGTAAAACCCAGAATTTTTTTTTTCAATAGCCCAGCAACAGGAAAATGTAGAATTGCAGAAACTCAGAAATCTTCCAATGAAAACTCAGAAATATTTCCAGTGAAAACTCAGAAACTTGTTCAGAAACCCAATTTAAAACACTATTCCAGCAGCTCTTCAAAATGCAGATTTTAATAAGCAGAAATTGCAGAGAAATAAACCTTCAGATGTGCACTGCTGCTTGCTGCTCTTCTTCAAAACAAACGCTGAATGCTGTCAATTTCTGAATGCTACTTCTTCTCCAAAGCAGATTTCTGAACGCTGCAGAAAGTCCCTTCGAAACACCTCTGAATGCTGCAAAATGTCTGCAAAATCACAGCTGCAAAAACTCTCTAAATGCTGCAAAAATGTCAAGAATTTTGCAGATATGCATAGGCCATAGACACAAATGGCTCATTCAAAGTGGAGCAGGGCCAGAAATCGCCCGCTCTGATACCATGTTAAACACCATGTTGAAGCACACACATGGTGTATGAGGAAGATGAGCACACACACAAGAGACTCAACACACAATGAAGGATAAGCGTGAGGCTTTCTTATTTTCCATTATACAAAGATGTACATTTATAGTACAATGATGTGACTCTTGGTTTCATATTCCAAGGTCACTTGGACTCCATTGTGACTTTTCGCATTCCACACCTAGCCATGTAGGATTATGTGTTCCAACAAAAAATATTAACATAATGGAAGAGAAATATTGTGTTAATCACTTAGTTGGAGAGAAATGCTAAGTTGGGTGAAAAAAATAAAGCATAGCTGGAAAGAAAGGCGTTCTTTAAAGAAAAATAAAACAATATTTTTCGAAAACTAAAACAAAAATGCGTAGGAAAAAGGTGGGCATACCTAAGCAAGACACTTCTAAAAATCTGTTGGAAAGAATCATAAGAGAAATGACTTGGGAACCAAAGATGTTGTTTATTCATGAAGGAAAGAAGGTCTTAGCTAGAGGGAAACTATAGAGACAATTCATGGTTAGGAAGAACATGTTTTGTTACTAAATATTACTCAAGCAGTAACTACATTTAGATGAGGGGTAAAAATACGAAGATGGGTAACACTTTTGTGAGAATCGAGGGTGGAAAACTTTTTCCTCGATAGTTCGGCCGAACATTTGTCAAAGTTCAGCCAAACGATTCAAGAGTTCGATTGAACTTTTGAAATTAATTCAGCCGAACTCATTCTACCGTTTACATTCACGTCATACTGACGGCAATGGCAGAAATATTTTTGGCTGGAGATTGAAAAACTAGCAACAAAAGTTCGGCTGAAATAACAGTTAAGCCGCACTATTAGTTCGGCCAAACTTTTAAAATAGTTTGGCCGAACTATTATTTTATAAATATATCACCCGCAAACTGCTGTAGGTTTCTTGTTCACATCTGTCTCGCGCAACGAGGTCGTGTTCGTTGATTTTAGTTGATTTGGTGTCTCGCGCGACAAGGTCTTGTTCATTGATTTTAGTTGATTTGGTGTTGCACAGCGATGAGGAGGGGAGTTTTGTTGATTTGCGCCTCGACGCCGAGGTAATTTTTGCTAATTTTGTTATTTTTTGTAATTATTTTTTGTTGGTTTTTTTTAATTTGATTTTAATTTGATTTTTTTTGTTCACAGTAATTTGGTTGTCTTCCACGACATCTTTATCGTCTTAAGGAATCGCCCGGGTTCGTATATGAATTTCTGCAATTTTCCAGGTATGTATCATGAATTTCTTGTTTCCTTTTGCATTGAAAATTCATTCCTATAAAAAAAAATCTCCACCGGAAAGAAAACTCATCCCATTCAAGAAATCTCCACCAACATGCCATACGCACTAGTTTTTTTTTAATTAATTAATTTGTAATATAGATTAAATATTGTATCTAAAATTGATTATGATAATCCTGTGGGATGTATATGCTTTATGTATGCTTTATGTCCGCATTCAGTCCGTATTCTGTGAGCTTTATATTATGTTTGTCCCTTTCTGTTCACCATATTCTATTTGCATTCAGTTCGCCTTTATCTAGATATGCATTTGCTCGACCATGACCCATTCAGTCAGTTAGCATAGAAAAGACAGAGTGGATGTCATGATCTCCAAATATTTTGCACAGAATAAATATTCCACCTTTTCATGATCTTTTCATGAATTTAAGCCTCTGCAAAAAAGATAATTTTCTTATCATATCAGAAATTCCTTCAAAAAAGATAATATTTCTTATCATATCAGAATTTCATGAATTGATCATCCTTAGAAAAGACAAAGTGGCTGTCATGATCTCCGACTGTTTTACACAGAATAAATATTCCACATTTTCATGATCTTTTTATGAATTTAAGCCTCTGCAAAAAAGATAATATTTCTTATCATATCAGAACTTCCCTAAAAAATGATAATATTTCTTATCATATCAGAATCTCATGAGTTGATCATCCCTAGAAAATACATAGTGGCTGTCATGATCTCCGACTATTTTGCGCAGAATAAATATTCCACCTTTTCATGATATTTTCATGAATTAAAGCCTGTGAAAAAAATATTATATTTATTATCATATCAGAACTTCCTTAAAAAAAGATAATATTTCTTATCATATCATAATTTCATGAGTTGATCATCCCTAGAAAAGATAGAGTGGCTGTCATGATCTCTGATTGTTTTGCACAGAATAAATATTCCACCTTTTTATGATCTTTTCATGAATTTAAGACTCTGCAAAAAAGATAATATTTCTTATCATATTAGAACTTCCTTCAAAAAAGATAATATTTCTTATCATATCAGAATTTCATGAGTTGATCATCCCTAGAAAAGACAAAGTGGTTGTCATGATCTCCGACTATTTTGCACAGAATAAATATTCCACCTTTTCATGATCTTTTCATGAATTTAAGCATATGCAAACAAATATAATATTTCTTATCATATCAGAACTTCCTTTAAAAAGGATAATATTTCTTATCATATCAGAATTTAAGCCTCTGCAAAAAATATAATATTTCTTATCACAATATTTCTTGAACTTCCTTCATGATATCTATGGTTGCTCACCTTCATTCAATATTGGGTAAAAGTTCATGGTATTACCTTAATTTCTATTCTAATTCCCTTTCCTAACTTTGAATTTCCTTTTGACCTTTGAGATAAACTCAATCATTAAATATGATAGTCGTCCCTTCTAGGGAACTTAGTATGGGTTTCTTAGTGGTTTCCAACCCTTATGATGATGTGAGGTGGTGTTTCAAACATGGGAGTAACTTGTGTTTGCATGTGATGCTCATGGGCCATGGTTTCTTTTGTGGGTTATAGACGGTTTAGTTCTACCTCCTAAGATAAAATTTCTAAAAAACTTCCCTTTATTCTTTAAAGTCAAAACAGATCTATACTAAGGATTACTCTTTATACGTGTTTCTATCATATAAATTCTAACGATAATTAATCACATATTTGTTAAAGTAGAATATGAAATAAGCCCTTTTGATACTTGGCTTGGCTCTTAGGTACATAGATGGGTGGGTTTGGGAATGTGGTTCACATGAAAAGTAATAGGGATGGATTTAGTGGAAACCTTTCATAAGATCAGGACTCAAACAATGAGAGAGAGAAAAAACATTTTATATTCAATGTAAAACACATGCATTAACATATAATTGTGATATTTTCCCTTCTTTCCAACTTATTCCATCCTTCCAGAAAAATCCCTTTTAATGAAGCAGATATTCGTTCACCAACAACTATTCCATTTTGGACTTATATATTTGAAAACTATGCTCATTGAATTTATGCATCTATATCTTTAAACTACTCAACTATTTTATTACACCATAGGAATTATTTCGATATATCTCCCATTTTAATGGGGTCTATCACATTTCGAGAAAAACACATTAGCCATAAAAGTTTCCCATTGAAACCAAAAGTGATTTGATACAAAACATAGGTTTTAAACTTATATAGCTAATTTTTTCAAATAGATTCTTAATAAAATGAAAAACATTCAATGTAAAACATGCATTAACATATAATTGTGATATTTTCCCTTCTTTCCAACTTAGTGGACATCGTTCTAAAAAAAATCCTTTTAATGAAGCAGATATATCCATAGTGATCCACTGATATTTGGTCACAAACAACTACTCCATTTTGGACTTTTATATCTCAAAACTATGCTCATTGAATTTATGCATCTATATCTTTAAACTACTTGAAACTAATTTATTACACCATAGGAATCATTTCGATATATCTCCCATTTTAATGGGGTGTATCACATTTCGAGAAAAACACATTAGCCATAAATGTTTCCCATTGAAACCAAAAGTGTTTTGATACAAAACATAGGTTTTAACCTTGTATAGTTAATTGTTTCAAATAGATTTTTAATAAAATGAAAAATATTCAATGTAAAACATATGCACATTAACATATAATTGTGATATTTTCCCTTATTTCCAACTTAGTGAACATCCTTCTAGAAAAATCCATTTTAATGAAGTAGATATATCCATAGTGATCCACTGATATTTGTTCACAAACAACAATTCCATTTTGGACTTTTATATCTCAAAACTATGCTCATTGAATTTATGCATCTATATTTTTAAACTACTTGAAAATATTTTATTACACCATAGGAATAATTTCAATATATCTCCCATTTTAATGGGGTGTATCACATTTCAAGAAAAATACATTAGCCGTAAAAGTTTCCCATTGAAATCAAAAGTGATTTGATACAAAACATAGGTTTTAACCTTATATAGTTTAATTGTTTCAAATAGATTTTTAATAAAATGAAAAATATTCAATGTAAAACACATAGTATTTAGAAACAAAAAGTAATTTGATACAAAACATAGGTTTTAACCTTATACTATGTTAATTGTTTTGAAAATAGATTCTTAATAAAATGAAAAATATTCAATGTAAAACACATGCATATTAACATATAATTGTGATATTTTCCCTGCTTTCCAACTTAGTCCATCCTTCTAGAAATATCCATTTTAATGAAGCAAATATATCCATAGTGATCCACTGATATTTGTTCACCAACAACTATTCCATTTTGGACTTATATATCTCAAAACTATGCTCATTGAATTTATGCATCTATATCTTTAAACTACTTGAAACTATTTTATTTCACCATAGGAATCATTTCGATATGTCTCCCATTTTAATGGGGTGTATGAAATTTCAAGAAAAAACACATTAGCCATAAAATTTTCCCATTGAAACCAAAAGTGATTTCATACAAAACATAGGTTTTAACCTTATATAGGTAATTGTTTCAAATAGATTCTTAATTTAAAATGAAAAATATTCATTGTAAAACACATGCATTAACATATAATTGTGATACTTTCCCTTCTTCCAAGCTTAGTGGATATCCTTTTAGAAAAATCCCTTTTAATGAAGCAGATATATCCATAGTGATCCACTAATATTTGTTCACAAAAAACTATTCCATTTTGGACTTTTATATCTCAAAACTATGCTCATTGAATTTATGCATCTATATTTTTAAACTACTTGAAACTATTTTATCACACCATAGGAATCATTTCGATATATCTCCCATTTTAATGGGTGTATCACATTTCAAGAAAAACACATTAGCCATAAAAGTTTCCCATTGAAAAAAAAGTAATTTGATACAAAACATAGGTTTTAACCTTATATAGTTAATCGTTTCAAATTAGATTTTTAATAAAATGAAAAATATTCAATGTAAAACACATGCACATTAACATATAATTTTGATATTTTCCCTTCTTTCCAACTTAGTGGACATGCTTCTAGAAAAATCCCTTTTAATGAAGTAGATATATCCATAGTGATCCACTGATATTTGTTCACAAACAACTCTTCCATTTTGGACTTATATATCTCAAAACTATGCTCATTGAATTTCTGCATCTATATTTTTAAACTACTTGAAACTATTTTATTACACCATAGGAATCATTTCGATATATCTCCCATTTTAATGGGGTGTATCACATTTCGACAAAAAACACATTAGCCATAAAATTTTCCCATTAAAACCAAAGGTGATTTGATACAAAACATATTTTTTAACCTTATATATGAAATTGTTTCAAATTATAGATTCTTAATTTAAAATGAAAAATATTCAATGTAAAACACATGCATTCTTATACACCCTTATGTCTACGTAAAGTAGTGTGAGTGATTCCATGGGTCCTCTACACCCTTCATAGGGTATAATTGGGACAAGTAGTGTTACATTCTACAAGTTCTATAGGTAGAGTCTGTAAAGGGCCAAGAAGCCTCCGGATCTCATCTTTTCTCAAAGGCGACATATCTAGTAAATGCCCCTACAATCAATCTATGTAACAGATCTAAATAGAAGTTCTTCATTTTAATATCCATAAACCTCAACCACTTTAAGGAAAACTGTGTGCATGTGTCATTTCTCCCATAAATTCTTAGGGAAAGTTTTCTAAAGCATGTACATGTCATGTTGGCTTTCTCCCATTAAATTCAAAGCATGTTCTTTGTAAGTGCATAAAATAATTTTGAAAAGTGTGTAAATGTCATTTCTCTCAAGCTTTAAGGCCTAAAAATTGAACCTAAAGAGGCTAAACTCTCATATAATTTTGAAATTCCATAGGATTTTAGTCTGTCTGTTGAGTGTTAACTTCTACAAGTTCTAAAGGTAGAGTTTGTAAAGGGCCAAGTTGCCTCTGGATCTCATATTTTCTCAAAGGTGACATATCTAGTAAATGCCCCTATAGTCAATCTCTATAACAGATCTAAATAGAAGTTCTTCATTTTAATATCCATAAACCTCAACCACTTTAAGGAAAACTGTGTACATGTGTCATTTCTCCCATAAATTTTAGGCAAAGTTTTTAAAGCATGTACATGTCATGATGGCTTTCTCCCATTAAATTTAAAGCATGTTTTTTGTAAGTGCATAAAATAATTTTGCAAAGCATGTAAATGTCATTTCTCTCAAGATTTAAGGCCTAAAAATTGAACCTAAAGTGGCTGAACTCTCATAGAATTTTGAACTTCCATAGGATTTTAGTTTTTCTGTTGAGTGTTAACTTCTACAAGTTCTAAAGGCAGAGTCTGTAAAGGGCTAGGTAGCCTCTGGATCTCATCTTTTCTCAATGGTGACATATCCAGTAAATTCCCCAACAGTCAATCTCTGTAACAGATCTAAATACAAGTTCTTCATTTTAATATCCATAAACCTCAACCACTTTAAGGAAAAATATGTACATGTGTCATTTCTCCCATAAATTTTTAGGCAAAGTTTTTAAAGCATGCACATGTCATGTTGGCTTTATCTCATTAACTTTAAATAATGTTTTTTGTAAGTACATAAAATAATTTTTCAAAGCATGTAAATGTCATTTCTCTCAAGCTTTATGGCCTAAAAAATGAAAAGAAATGTTTATTTTTATCCCAAATGAAAAAATATAAATGAAACAAGAGGAATTTTTTGGTATTTCCAATCGTGATATACTAATTATAACCTTAATATTTACCTAACCTTTAGCCCTTCAATTATGGGCAACATAGGAAATGTAGGTTATAGAATTTAAGTGGTAAAATATATTAAAGATGGGAAAGGGGTAGGTTTAATGACCAAGTCCAATATGGATGAATTCTCGGTATACATCTATATTAATATATCCCTTACAATTTAAGGAGAGAGATAATCTTTCCAATCCAATACCAGCAAATACGAATGGGAAGTGGGTCATCCACACCAATCCCATGAGAAATGGAGAAATAAGAAACTTCATCATTGGTTCAATTGTTGGAAGGGAAGGACCAAAGCATTAAATCTACTAAATCACTACTCTCTAGCATTGCATAGTAGTTTCACCAATTGAATAAAATTTAAAAGGGGAAATCATATCATATTCAAAGAGATAGAAAGGTTAAATATTGCATAAGAATTTCACTAGTTGAATAAAATTCAAAAAGGAAAAATATGAAATAGAATCTTATTCACAAGATAGAAAGGTTAAATTTCTTCTCCATATAATAACTCAAGGCAATCTTCTTTTGAAAAAGTCACTCATCCAAAGTAGTCACTCATCCAAAGTGTAGATTTAGGTGATTACTAATGTCATCAATTTACCAATTTATAAATCAACAAGGCTACCTAGTGGAGTGCGTTAATTACATTGACCCCTATTATCACTCTAGTAATTCTTAAGTTGTGTGATTTTGGTTTTCAGTCAAAGAATTCTAGAGGTAACCACAAACCTACTTCAAACTCTACGATCTAGCCTTCCTAGGGTTCAGAGAGGGCTCTCTCTTTAAAGTTTAATTTTTTTTTAATTTGTGAATATTAGGCTAGTTATGAAAGTGTAGTTTTGGTTTTTTTTTGTTTGATTTGGTGGTAAAAAATCACTTGAAAGAATGGATAGTGGGAAATATATTTGTCCATTGGCCTATGGAGTCAAAATTAAGCTAACAGGACTAGGATCTAGGGCAAAAAGGTAAAATGTCTTCAGAGAAAGATAGATAACCCTTGGAGAACTTGGAAAGTTGTTTTTGTGAGACAGTATGATCGGGATAAAGGGCACTTAAGAATCCTTAATCTAGAAAAAGGGAAGTAGTAGGAGAGGTCAAACTAACGAGGGAGAAATTAAGGGTTCCCTACACTAGAAATCAGACGAAAACATATAAATGATGACTATTTACAAACATGGTGCTATTAACATATCATGTATTAATACTCCTAGTTATACATTCAGATTTAGCATAAACATAAATGGATGCATGTAACTGAGAAAAGAAACAATGACAAGTGAAGAAAACACTTCACTCCAAATAGCTCATTAAAAGGATCCTGAAGTATGATGCCAAATTTATTTGATCTAGCCTGCTACTCGAAGTTTCAACACACAAAAGCTTTAAATTCCAAGAAGAAATGACTATAACAATCCCAAAAATCTTATTCCACACAAAATACTTCTGAAGATGAAGTATTTATACATAATTTTTTACAAAATATCCTAGATGACTTATAGGAATTAACTTAGGAAAATAAAATATCTTTACAATAAAAATAGAGACAACTGCTTAACAAATCAGTAATCTGTCCTATTTTATCCATAAGAAATAGAAACAATTTTGAGGATAAAGTAGGTGGCTGCCTTGGCGTCCTCCTTGTTGGCCTTTAGATATTTTCTAAAATCTGACTTGCCTTGACTGATACTCTTTCTCGGATACTCTTTATTCACTTATACTCTCTAACTGATACTCTTTAACCTTTAGTCAAAACTATTTATTGTTGTAAATAAAAATCTGTTTTGACTGTGATTCTGAAAACACTTTTCTTTCTTCCTTTCACCTGCTTGTCTTTATCCTTCACAGTAAATCTGTAAGAGCTTTCCAATCCTCATTTTTAGGAATCTGAATATTCTTTAATTTCCTAACATTCTCATCAGCTTCTGTATATTTAACAAGGTGGTCTTAATGACAAATAAGTTCTTGATCTCATACTGTAAGTAAAATAAATCTTCAAAACTTTTCAGTAACACCTTTCCTGTGGGGATGCCTTGACCTGTTGGTTTCTTCACCTATTCCTTGGCATGTTATTTTATCTTATTATCAAAATAATTTTGAGGCATTAATTTATCATTAATAACCACAATATCAGGAAGTCCCTTTTGCCTCAAATTTCTGAACTTAACCATAAATCTAGTTATAGCAGTATTCATACCTTCACATTTTTCTTCAAGATGCCTCATAAAATTTCTCTTTGTGGTGACTTTCCTGATTTCTAGGATAGTGGCAGTTCTGTCTATTATTTTGAGCTCTTCCAATTCCTATCTATTTTTTCTATTGAGGAAATTGATTAATCTTGCAGCCTATTTTGGTTTGTCAGCCAAATTAGTCTGAGTCTTTTGAATTTCTACTTGGGCTACCGATAATAACTCTCTTTGCTCAAAAATTACCTGAATTGAAGGCCATACATCATGGATGGCTTCAATTACATTGTTCCATAGGTAATTTTTTATGTATGATATTTGATCCTTGATAGTTAATTCTTTTTGTAACTTCTTTACCTCTTCACTCAATCTGTTGTCATTTTGTTCATGTATCTTAGAATTTATCTGAGTTTATTTATTTATCTCTCAATATTTTCAATCATCTTTTTCAATCTGTTAATTCCATTTGTCTTGAAAGACATCTCTTCCATTGCTTTTACTATCTTAATAGCATCATACGTAGGATGTAATACTCGTGGTAGATGATTCGTATAGTCAGAAGAAGTCAATGGCACTTAGCTATTGTCTTTGGGTGCCAACTTTTCTCCTAAAGTTAAAGGCACTGCTGCAGCGATGACTGGGATGACTGTAGGAATCACTGGTTCTTTTACTGTCACCTTTTCTTGGACAAGTTGGTCCATTTGTACTTCCATTTCCTTAATCTGAGCTGTCAGTTGAAGAATTAAACTCATCATTTCATCTTTTTCTTTTTGTTCCTGTAAGACTTCCTTTGTCTGAGGATGCTCACTTTGAGGAATTTTGAGTTGTTTCCTCAAGGCAGCTAAATCCTCATTTTTCTTCTTTACCAATGCTTCTACTGCTTTGATGTTTGTAGGATCATATCCTACCTGTAATACTAAATATTCAATGGCTTTTATCCTTAGATCCTTTGCATATAATGAAGCTTTATCCATCTTCATTTGATCTTGTATATTAGAGATGGTGTTTTGAAGCTTATGAGCACTCATAGCTTTTGTTGTAACTGTTGAATACAACATCTCTGAGGTTTGCCTATGAAAATTCTATTAGTCAATCATGGATTTAAGTTCCAGCTGTTTCTATTCGCTTTCTTAAGTGGTATTTGCTTGGTAACTAATATGTAAATAACATAATCAATTTTTTTACTTGAGTAATCAAGTGGTAGAATCTGTTTTGAGTTCCGGCTTTTTGTTTGCAGGTAAATTTTAGTTTTAATTCTCATTCTTACATTCTTGATTTGCTTGTATTTCTCCTTCCATCCAAATCTTTTCTAGCTGAATGGGAAAATATACTTTGATACCTTTTCATCATTATCTTCATTATTTAGTTATTATTCATTTTGATTTGGCTCACTGATTTGATAACTACGGTGGCCATTTAAGGGCTACTTGTTTTGTCTTTGGAAAAACTTGTGTTGTATTTAAGGGCTGTTTATTCAACATGTTGTTTACTTTACATGTAATTTTTTGTATCTAATTTTTTCCTTTATTGTAAATGATCTTGAACTTTTGTATTTATTTGTAGTCTCTACCATTTATGCTCCTTCTTCCCTTATTATTTTGATTGATTTCTCTGGTTGATTTGCAGTGTCTAAGGTATGACTAGTATTACCTTTTCTTACTGCATCTATTAATGTGTTTTCAATCCATTTAAGTTGATTGGAAAATTTTTCTATTTTTGGTTTAGCTTCATGTATAAAGGGTGTTAATTTTCATTTTTCTCTCATCTTGCTCAAGATACCTTGTGGATCATAGTTCCAAGGGAAACTCTCTCCAAATTTATATTCCAATAGTTGATTTGCTGCTTCCTTTTCTGCATCCCTGTGATTGCATATGAATGGCCCAATTTGATTTTTAAGTTTGAACTGGGTCTTTTTCTTGGCTTGCATGAAGTTGATTGAATCAGAATTTAGGATCTACCTGATATACTCCAAGGCAAAGATCCTCATTGGAGGATTTTTGGGTAACTTGTAAGGCAACAAGTTTGTCCCAAAAACTTTGATTTCAGTATATTTCTCATACAAATACCAATCACCAACTTTACTCCACTCTGATAACTGCAATATTTTCTTCATTTCATCACTTATTCTAGGCTGCTCTATTTTGGTCAACATGGTGATCACTGGATGTAAAAATACCTCTGTAAACTCTGAATAACTGAAATCTGTATCTTCTTTTCTGGGTATGGATTTCCAAAAGATGACAGATATAGGTTTTCCCTCTATGTCCAACTTTTGAAGTGAAATTGGAAAGCTATCTAATTAGAAGTAAAGAAACATGTGGAAAAGTTAGGAGGTATATCTGAATACTACCTCAAGTTGTAAATTAGTCAATTGATGGTGAATACTATCAACAATGAAACCAACATAATCAAAGATAACTGAAGGTGGTTGACCTGGAGAAAAGGTGGACAAGAATCCCAAGATAAACTCATTAGTGTGCTCATTAGTGAAATACCCAAGTATGGACGAAAGCATGGAGATTACATGCCTTGAGCCTTCAGGGAATTCAGCAGTTGAATATGGAGGATTTAACTTGGGAATTTCAACATGTAGAGGCATAAAATTTTGAAAAATCATGAACCTTTTAGGAAAATCTAGGCCAATGTATAGCTTAGTAAGGACCTCAATAGACAAAGGGAATGCTTGGGGGTCTGGTTGAAGCTACAACATTTGGTTAATTGACTCTGCAATGATGGTAAATATAACTTCTTTACTAGAATTCACAATAGCTCTTTGTTCAGGAATATAGTATTGGTGACATAATATGATAATCTCTTGACAAGGGTGAGTCAAAGGAACTACATATTTGGGCAGATTGGATTCCCAAATATGGATTTCTTCTTGATCATCTAAAGACTTCTCAAAACACCAGTTATGGATATCTAACAGGTTGAATTCAACTATGGGATCAGCTATTTTGTAATCAATATCATCTAGGGGAATGTGTTCAATATCAAAAACTAGGGGTTGTAATGGATTGACCACAATTGCAGTATTTGGAGTCATAGTAGAAGTAGGTTTAGGGGCTTTAGAACCTTTAGGATTGCTTGCAATTTGTTTTTTAGGCATTTTGATCTGCTTCTTCAAGTTTAAACAGTTTGCAGAGGCAATTTTCTTTTAGTAGAGGCTTAATTGGGAAAATTTGGCAAAGTATGGGCTTTTCTTGTTCAATTAGGCCTGTCAAAGAGATTTGGAGGTTTTGGAATTGGTTTAAAAAAAAACAGGGATTTTTCTAAGTCTTTTTAATGGAAATTTAGGCTAACACTCTTTTGAAAAGGGTTACAGAGGGTTCAAGGTACCTGCATAGGTTTTCTAGCCTTTTAGAGTTTGAAATGGATTATTAAACTGTGGAAAATTGATAAATTTCCTTGAAATAGCGCACAACAGACAAACAGGGTTTGTGGGGAAAATTTTCCAGCGTTTGGCCTATTTTTGGGACTTTTTAGGCAGCTTAATTAATAATTTTCTTGATTATAAATGTGCTTTCTCTCTTTAAAAGGTTTTTCAACTTGATTGTAGGTTCGATTTTGAGAAAAATACCTGGTATGATGCAGGTATCGGCTTCTGGAAGGTTTCTGAGTTTCTTTGCTGAGTTGAAGGCTTTAGTAGCTTGTTTGGAGCAATGTGCAACTCCTCAACTGTCTTCAGAAGTTCAGGGAAAGGGTTTGCAGGTTTCAGGCATAAAAATGGCAGAAAAAGGCTTTAACATGGTTTCTTTACAGTCTGGGAGGCACAACAGTAGGTTTAAAACGGGAAATAATAATGGATAAATTTTTTTTCAAAGGTTTTATTGACATATTGGTCACATTAAACTGGCATTGAATGTAAGTTGCATCAGGCCGGAGGGCGGTTTTGAATTTTCAACGGATGGAAACCAGGTTGGTTATCGCGTAGGTTTTGGATGGTAAGTGGTTTTAAACACAACCCACATGATCGAATGGTTGAAAGGCACATGGAGGATAGAGGAATGGGAAAAACCACCCATTTCACGTGGCTTTGGTGTTTGGGTGGTCGTGCACCTATTCTATGCGATATTGGCTTTCGACCGTTAGATCTGGAGGTTGAACGCGAACGATCAAGATTTTTTCGGGAGTTGCATTGAAATGAGATGTGGGACTAGGCCTTTTATGTATGCAGATATGTTTAAACCTTTATGATATAGCTAAGGGGTAAAGGTATAAAACATATATATAATGTTTTGATTAATGTATATGGATGTGGGCTTTTATGCATTGGTGGCCATGGTTTTTGAAAAAAAATTTGTTTATTTCAAAAACATTGGATTATATGAATATAGGCGGGGTAATGCTTTTATTTAAAAAATTTGAAAACATGTTTCAAATTTCATACGAAAGCGCGATAGAATATTATATAGTTTTTTCAACTTTCACCGTTGTCAAACCATAGGGGCGGGATATTTAAATAATGATAGTTTTTAGACCAAAGGGCTTTTAGTTGGGGTTTTTAGTTATGCACGTGGGGATAGTATATTTTGGTCTTAAAAGTTAAAATAGTGGGTTTTGGGGGTATTTTAAATATAAGGGAATTAATATCTACGGGAAGGTAAAGTTAGGGTTTTAATAAAAATATGTTAAAAGTCAATATGAAAAGGTAGTGAAATGTAAAATAAAACACATGTTATCACTAAGCAAAGTGTATATGATAGACAAAGCCAAGCAGTGTTGTATTTTTTAATATTTTACACTTTAACTTAGGACAAAGTGTATTTTTTGGGTTTTATGAATGCTTTTTAAGGGATGAATTTAATTATTTTAGGGTTACAATTTTACTAAGTAAGAATGTGTATTTACTTAGGAAAAATGGGTTTTAATGTATGAATGAAGGGTTAAAGATGATAAATGTGGGTTTAACATAAGAACTCGATATTTTTAACTAGCTAGTCATCGAGCCTTGGGTCCGGTCCCAACAAAAGTCAGAGAAATTCTCTGAGTCTGTTTGACTGATAGCTTAGAATACTGAATACTTATAGGGGAGGGGAAATTAGTGATTTTTCCCAATTATGTCTTATTTACATGATTTCTCCACTGATTTCTACCTACCCAACTTTATTTCTAACATTTTTTCTTCATTTTGTAGGTGCATTTAGACTTGCAACCTTAAAACATTTTTCTTTCAAAGCATAAAACTATCTAAATCTACCTTATTTCATCCGAGGGCTCATATTAAACTATTGAGCTCCTCATTATTCTCTACCTATCTACTGATTTGTCAAATTTAAACTGTTTGACAAATCTTTATTCACTATCTAAAACATGAAATTGAAAGCATGAAAAGTTAGATAGAATTGTTGATGGATTATGGCAATTATTGACTATAATAATTATTCTTGATGAAGTAAAAGTAGTGGCATTTGGACTTGCTCACGTGGCATTTGGACTTGCTCACTTTCAGGTCTTATTTCTCTTTTCTTCTTTTTGGGTCTATATTTTTCTAAGTCCTTTGATTTTTCTTTTAGGACTTTCACCCTCTTTTTGATTTTTATTATTTTTCATTTTTTCAAAATATGGGAGAACAACTTACAGAAAGAAAGGTATGTACATATTTACAAGACTATCAAATTCAATTAAAAAAATTTTAACCCTATTATTATAGGACCCTAACACCCCAATTCAACAAACATATATATACTTCTTATCTTTCCAATAAAAATTAAAGGGATTTATATGGAAAAGAGAGGCAGAATACATAGCCCATCAATGAAGGTATCTAGTGAAATGGAAAAGTTCAGAGAAGACTCAACCAATAGGAGTTTTCATAATGTGGGAAAATTTTTGCAACACTTGATTGTACTCAAGTAATCCTAAGATTTCTTTTGATCTCTACATACTCTTGTTTGAGTGAAAAAATTCCCAATGGGAAGAACATTGCTTTACAGTCCAGTTAACCATATCAATTGAGCTCTATTTGAAAAAAGAGTAAAGAAAAGTTAACATGCCAACAAAATAACATCCTTGGTTGTCATTTTTTATTGGAATAGCTAAATCATATTAAGGATTCTCCATCCAAAAACAATATAAATGAAGAGAATAATAAGAATCCAAAAGTTTCTAAAAATAATTATTGCCTCTTTATTCCCTTTAAGAATAATAAGGATGAAAGTGAAATTCAGCTTGAACAATCCATTCTAGCACGTTCTCTAGTAAGTAGCCATGACCTTCTTGTGGTTTCACATGCTCTTCAGGTAAGTCTGGTTGTTGGTGCACGATTTTGTATGTTGGCTCTGATTGCGAACATTGTTGTTCTTGCAGGGTAGGAACTAATGTGGTTGCTACACTGGAAAGCTGATTTCACATAACCCGACTGCCTCTTTGGTTAAAGTAGGGCCTTAGGTTTAGGATAGCTAGGATCTGTTAATAAAAGTTTGTTAGTCCAAGTTGTTAATTAGGTTTACTTGCGAAATTTTTTGCTTTATGGTTTGAAATTATATTCGTTGCCTTTTCTTACGGTCAATAGCTTTATGAATTATAATTTTCCATTTATTTTGCACTCATTTCTCTTTCAGTTTTCTTATTGCTGCATAATTTTCAGATAATCATTGCATGTGATTTGCCTTGTTTTTTCCACCTACAACTAGTTGATCTTTCTCGCACATGGAATTGCATTACATCATAAGCCTCATCTGTTGCATCGTGTTGTACGCTTTCTTCCTCACATCATTTGCACTGGTTGTTGAGATAGCTGTGAATTTTTTCATACATTGCATACCCCTACATGAGCCCTCATTTAACCTGCAGCCTTTAAACCCTCCATGCCTAGAATAGCTTTCTTTCTCCCCCTTGCACGGGTTTAAAGCCAGATGGATCACTTTTACCTCTTTGCATGCATTGAAATCCTGATGATCTTTCTTACTTGTTTTTCCCTGATTGCTTAAACTCTAACTCCATTGTTTGCGTGAGGTTGTAGTGGTTACCTCAAGAGGCAGCTTCTCTCAGAACAGGTCATCAAAGTCACATTCTTAACATAGTTCCTATGAGTTTAAATTCATTAGCCAGGGAGAACGAGCCAGTTGCTTGTGGGGAACCCTAATGAGTTTGAATGGCCTATATCTGTAACCTGAGTCTTGTTCCCACCTTAGTCTTGAATATATTAATGATTTTTTTTTCATAGTTCGCCTATGGGTGGGAGATGGGGTGAAGGCTTGGCATGTGGGAAAACCCAAATCATAATATCTTTCAGTTTATTTCAATCAAGAAATAACCTCTCTTTCCCATAAAATAATTCAGGATCCCTCATCTGCCCATTCAAATAAGTGCCACAAGCACATGAAAATAAGTGCTACAAGAACATGAAACAAATAAGGTTAAAGGATTGAGAAAGGCTTCCTACACAGAGAGGTAACGCAACGAATCCACCGGGGTACTGACCAGGCTCGCTGGTAATGGAGCAACGTTTGTGATTTCTTGAAGTGACTCCACTGGGTACAGTCTAGGCCTGCTGGTAGCAGAGAAACACCGAAAACTTATTTTCAAATTCTGAATATAATAAGCCCACTTCCTTGCTCTCTACATCATCAAAAAACTACTAGTGTCCATCAAATTTTGCTTTGACATGTTTTGATTAACGAGACCTAGCTGAGGCGCAAGGACTGGGCATATCTGTAAAGTTCAAAGTAATACAAAGGATACTTGGAGAACTTGTTCAATATTCCCTTGCATCACTACCTGGACTCATACTATTTTTGGGACGTTGACAAAGATGCTAGATTCTACCAGTGGTTCACCATTCTTTGTAGTTGCTACAAAACCACCAAACATTTTGGGTGTATTTAAAATTTCAGGTCCCCCTCTGCTCGCTCAACCCATTAAGTTTTTGACTTGGCCTTCAATCGGTAATTTACCCATGACCGTTTTCTTCCCAGCCCTATCACCTCATGCACTTGTCTTGTTGTCTCTCGACTGCGCTAGGGTATATAAGTTTTAAGCCGGTTTTAGGACTTAGGGATGCTCAAGCAATTGACTTAAATTGCAATATCTCAGTTTGCATGTTTCAATGTTGCCGCCCCTCTAATAATATTATTTTTTTTTTTTAGTCATCTGTTTTTCTCATTATTACTGAGAGCTGACTCATTCTCATACTGTTTCTTTTAGGAAATCGGTCAAAGATGTCATAACCATTGTGCAGTGATTTATGTAGCAATTTAAAGAATATTTTGATTGTTCATTTGAACTTTTCGAATCCTCGAAGTAGTTTTGGGTACACAAGGGTATCCACTCTTCTACATGCATTAAGTATTCAACATATGGTGTGGTGGGAGTTTGAGATAGGCCAAGGGTTAATGCTGTTTGAAATGAGCATTACCACGACCTTTGAAAATTCATACAGGTAGCCATCATAATAAATAAATAAATAAATAAATGCACTTCAAAGATCATTGATAGTCCCTTCGTCATTTCAAAGGTCTTTTAATAGATTTTCCTCGATAGTAGATGAAGGAGCTTGAAGTAGGGTAAAGTAATTATCATTTATCACAAAATTATGATGGAGATATAGACATCAAGCCATGACCCATGTAAACAGAGACTCTGGTAAATGGTGAAATGGGGATTATATCGTGCAGGCTTGTCTCCTATGCCGCATCGCATCAAGCACATGTTGTGCATGCATACTCTTGCACCAGCGATAAGTTTTGTTGCTACACACAAACAACGGATAGTGCCAACTGCCTGAGGGATTTATTAAGGTTGCGCATTAGGAAATATTTGATAAAAGGTCATGATACAACATGGGCATGAATCCGTCTCGACAAACTACACGCCTTATTGGCTGCCCGAGGAGTCATATTTCGTGAAGCCTAGAAACGTGGCACATAATGATCACATATGCATATAGAATATTATTAACGTATAGAATCTTATTAAAAATAAAGAAGTGTGGTCAACAGTATTTGCACAGTAACGTACGCCTGAAGGTTCTTACACAAGACATCTGCAGCATTCAAATTTTTCATGACTCTGAGCCACACAAAAGGAAATAATGCATTTTTCCACAGAGGGTGAGTTGCGAATGGATCAAGATGGAAAGAACAAATGGTCGCCAGGTCGCATATGTCAAAATATTGACCAGAGCTGCGACTTATGGGTGTTGTGACTCAGTGACCCCATTGAGTCGCGTTGTCAATATCTCCATCCACGCAATGTATAGTCCGATCATGCAGCCAAGTCACGAGATCGTGTTCCTTTTTTCCGCCATCATAAAGAAGACAACATATCATTTTTCTTTTCGGAGAGTAGCAATATGATTTTGCCCAGATTCCCCTTGTCAATTTCGACCGCCATATCAGATTCAGATTTATAATCATAGTGGGTGCCTAGCAACCTCCTCAGATTTGTAGTATGAAATCAAATTTCGTATACATGTTTGCTATCGTCTCACATCTCAAATCTCTGTAAACACATTGCTTATTGCTGCTTCTCTGTCTTGCAAAATTTTCTTTGGGGAGACGCACATGGCTTGTGAGCTTAGATAGGGTGATCCAAAGGTGCTTCGGGTAACTGCACTCTCCCTCCATGGTTTCACAGTCACCAATGTTACCACAAGCATGGTTTCCAAAAGAGGCATGCATAGTCATAGAGAGGCGCTTTCATTTTTCCCAGTGGCAACCTGCACCATCGGTCAAGGGATACGACCCAACCTCAACCCAACTGCATGACCTCTACCAAGTTGCAAGGTCACAAACATTGTGCCCGAGAGAGTCTACAACTTATGTGACTACCCTACTATGCGACCTCCACCAAGTCGCGAGGTCGCATAAAATTATGCCCAAGAGAGTCTGCAGCATGTGCGACTACCCAATTGTGAGACTTCCACCAAGATTTTCGACCTCACGTAAATACAACAACCATGCTCATCAAGTGGTCAACTGCATTCTCGAGCATCCAAACTACATAGGGTGGGTACACACTTGATTTACAGGAGGGGGAAAGCACCTTAAGAAAACCCCAAGGGGACAAAAACTGGGGTGGTTCAAGAAACTCAGCAGGCAAAAAGTTGAATCTACTATGGCCTTTCCAGATTCAAGAGTCGTGGCCTCTGATGATCTACAGAATATGTGGGATATTGTTGAGGATGAGGAGAGGTCTCGTGCTTACATTCCGTGGCTCTCAGATTTGAAATGCTTTTCATCACAGTGCGAGCTGAGTGCATTATCAACTTTAAGCCACTGTGGTCGTGGAAGAAGCATTTTTCCATAAAAATGTGTATCTGTAATATGATTATAATTAATAAAAATCCATTGTCGACTACACAACAAAATACAGCCAAAAACTTAAATATATACCTCCTTTATGTGGTTGTTGGATTCTCCATTGTGGGTATTCAAGAACCTCATCTGGGTCTAGAAATTCAAGAGTCGAAGATGTGGAGGATCCATCTCATCAAGGTCTCTCCCCTTATTCAGAACTGATCATTGTTTATTTTCACTGTTGCAACAAGTCATTTGTGTAGATTAAACATGCAAGTTTAATTTTATTATGTGCACTCAGCCCTCAGTGAAGTGGAAGCAGCAGATTCATGTCTGTACCCACATTTTATAAATTCATTTCTATATGGTGCGATGTTCAGAGAGGATGAGGGGGCATCATGTCTCATCGACTGAGCCACATCCCTATGAAGTAAAAACTACCAAAACAAGTTAAACTATAGATCCACATTTGGCACTCAGTCCATAGTGATACCAATGGACATTATAGTGATTGAAGAGGCGCAGGGAAAGCCTACACGAGCCATTCTCTCTAATGACATAGTGGCACAACACTTGACCACACAGGGGTCTAAATTTATTATTTTCACTCTTTCAATTAAATAAATATGCCTCTATCATTATTATTCAATCATGAAAACATGTGACCTATGCTATTGGATTGTAGGTGGAAGTTTTTGGTTTGCACGAAGTGTCAGGGTTTTCCCCAGCAAGCAAGGGACCTTTTCAAAGCAAGGTGTATCCTTACAAAATTCCCAAGAACCTCACTTTAAGCCCAAAGGCACCTAGTCATGGGACATAGATGCAGGAAAAGGAATCTTTCTGTGAAATCCAGAGATCACTGAAAGAAGAACGCAGGTCGCAGAGTGCTCAAGGTCGCAGGTCGCAAGTAACCCTAGGTCGTAGGTTGTAGATTTCTCAAGGTCGCAAGTCGCAGATTGACCAAGGTTGCAAGTCGCAAATTGCTCAAGTTGCAGTTCACATACAACCCTGGGTCATAGGTCGCAAATGGCCTAAGTCACAAGCCAACCCAACAGTCGAGAAGACCAAGAGTCAAGGGCACCTCAAGAGTAATCTCAGCCTATATGTACAACTTCGGGAAAAGATACAAGGACTTTTAACTCGGCAATTGAAGCGAGTATGATAGAGGAATTGTTGCTTGAGAGATAAAAGCACTCAACTCTTGGTACCAAGTAGAGAGAGAGGTAGTGAGGATAGGGTTTTGGCATCATGCATTGAGATGAATAGCCCCTATTCCACTATTGGGTGTTGATGAGTTGTAAACATGTATTTGACGTTGCAGCAACATTAATAATATATTCTCTTTTCTGGAACTGATCCATGTGCTTGTTTGTGGTGATAATAATATCTATATAGTATTTCACTATGTTGTGCGGATGCTTTCATGCATGTAATTGATTATGAGATAATTCACAGTGGTTGCATGTATGTTTTCACTTGAATCAGTGTTTATTTGTTCCTTGCCACGTCGATGATCTATTGTGAACTACTTTGCAGTTAAATTCTAGCGTGTTTTCTTTCATGTATTTTTGACTGGTTTTTGGCTCACCGACCCCATTCACGGCATACCCCCGCTTTTGTTTTTCTACTTAGACTTGCTTGTATCTTTGTTTATGGTTCGTCAATATTAGGCTGATTTTGCTTCATTGATTGGTCATTTCACCTTTGCCTCTGCTCCATCATCTTCTCATCTAACAACCAAGAGTGGAAACACTTATGGCAGCAATCGGGCCCACATACCGGATGGGGCTCCTATCCCAAACGGTGTGAGGTATAATTGGGACCTTTCACTGGGGAGACCCCCTTGTTGTCGGCAGTACAATTTTTCCCGTCAATAGGTTCAAGAAAACTCCCATGACCGTCACATAATGTATGTTAAATAAATATTCCATGATTATATATTTATACAAGGGTGAAATGCCATACATTGTGGATATAATAGTTATACCATATAGGCGTTAGTGATATAGTTGTATATTAAAAATATATGTCACCTTTGAAGGATAAGTGAGCTAAATTCATTGAATAATAGATGTCACACATATTCCTCAGATACAATTGGTCAAGGAGAATAAAACAAATAATTATTGATATTTTAAAATAACAATAACAATAAAAATATCTTACAAGTAATAAGAGTATTATTCCTTAGTTTTAAATTGAAATATAGTGACAATAAGTAATGAGAGGTGATGTAATTACACAAAAAGTTTTTTTTTTTGGTGTGAAATTAGGGATGTTACATATAATCATGGTTTATTCACTTATATATCCTAGAATAAATCAACTCAATATAATATTTACATAGAAGAATATGATTCTCTCTCAAAAGGTCACGACCTCGTTTGGAACTTTTTCCTCCAAACGTTTGATGGTTTAGAATTTCTAATGCTCCTGCATCGCTTTGTTTGGAAAAAAAATTCCTTTATTAAAGTACATCACTTTATAGTATTATTAAGATACTTTTTTTGGTGGGTGGTGTTATGAAATTTATTAAGCCGATAAACTTGTCTAGTTTGGAATAGATCTTTGAGAATTTTAATTTAATTATAAATAATTATTAGGTGAATGGTAGGGATTTAAACTCCATGGAATTTTCTAAAACAATTTTAGTAGTAGTTATATGATAAATGTTGGCTTTTATTTCAAAACTAGTTATACCCTTTCTACCATTTTAAATAAATTAATTAACTAAAAGAAAATTTCATGTGAACATGTGTTATATGAATATCATTTTATTGTTATTTTGGCACGTGGTATTAGTAATTCATGGTATTGACCCATTTTATTATTAAAAATCCCATTTATAGGTTAATAATATCCATTGTAAAGCGATGATGAACCTCCATAATTGAAAATCTTGTTACAACTATTTTTTAAATGTATATATGTTTAACTCATATTATTTTTGTTTTTCAAATAATAATAATAATTTCAAATAACCCTGGATGGAGTGTTAGGGATGATAAATGTTTAGGGACAAGTTTTTGTCATCCCAACAAGCCACATTACCATGGGATGTGATAGCATGCTCCCATTATGGTTTTCTTTAAGTATCCACTAAATGGAAAGGAGAACATCCCCACTCAACCCTCTAGCATCGAGTACATCTTGCAATTCATCTATGCTAGTAATTTCTTAGTATTTCCCAAGGAATGTCAATGAATCTTCATAGCCTCGGTGCGGTTTGGGCCTACCTTTGCAACTAATTCATTGAGGTAGCTAATTATGGATGTTTTAATTCATGGTTCAATGGAGGTAGTTCACAAAAAATTTCAATGTAATCCTTCAAATGATTATATCTAGTTTGATGGTGTTTGGAACATAGAAATTCTACAGACTCAGGGAACAGGGCAACATATCCTACCCTCTCATGATTGTAAAGGAAATATAATTAGATATTTTAATATTGATCAATTATTTAAATGGATGATTAAGGAAGACTTTCTGCATTATTTCATTATTTATTTAGGGCCAAGGCTCAAGATTTTAGGTTTGAAAATATAGCAAGACATGGCATTTTCCTTAGTCACACTAGTCTTTTCCATTTCCAACATCTAGTAGGGGTCAATTTCTGCAATCGGGAAAGACATGGAGAATGGTTATTAAGTAATATTTTTTGATAGCCCCCTATCATTGAAATAGCTAGCTCCCACCGTGTGCATTTCTCTGGATCCTATTTACACAAGTGAATATCCATTTTAACTTATTTAGAAATTAAATTTATTCTCATCCACATTCTTGTCGCTATTGGCTACTTAGGTGCAAATTAATCTCTAGGTGGCTCTTTTTCTCACTCCCATCTAGAGTCAGGAGGATAATATTATTCTACGTAATTATTTTATCTCTCTTTGGGTAAGGATCCTCACAAGTTCATTATTTCCTACACTTCCCTCTTTTTTTCTCATATATTTCCATTTCTTAGAGGCTCTTTCATTCATACATGGAAAAAATCCATTATTTAAGCTACAAATATTCTCCATAAGTATGATTTTTTTCATCATGGGGATGCCTATTATCATGAATGTGGGTAACATGGGAGTACAATGGTGCAAGTTTGGATAGAGAGATTTCCTATACGATTTCAGGAGCTTATTCCACTGCTAATATAGGAATATTTTTCTTAGGAGGAGTGGGAGATCTTGAATCAGAGATGCATTCTCTTGGACATAGAGGTTTTTCCAGATGTTGTGCATACGGTTCCAAAAATTGGTCACACATGTGGTTGGTACAACTAATATATGTACATGATGGACATATATCAAAACATGAAGTTTCTACTTGAAAAAGCACTACTATAAAGACATGAAATATGAGAGTATATTCTCCTCTCCTTGTACCACATACAGTGCCAAATGAAAAAATTATATCATCATCTAGGACACATTGAAAAGTAAATAATAATTCCTCCAAACTATGGCTACTCCCTAGTAAAAACCAAGGAACCTATTCCTATAGAAATAATGAATTCAAATAATTCCTCTTAGCTAGTATGTTTATGTTATTGTTTGAGTGTTTATGGTTCAACCTTCTACTCTATCTCCTTAAGGCCTTGATGCTTTAGTTTTTAGTTTACATAAAAGACATGTGTTTTAGGGGTTAGTCAACTTAGTCAATTTGACTCATTCGACTAGCCCAATCAATTCAACACAAACAATTGTATTATAATTCAACTAACTCCCTCCGTGAGTCAATAGACCTAGTCGTTTCGGTAAATTTGGTTTAGATGATTGAAGTTTTGTAGTTGTTTATATATATATATATATATATATATATATATATATATATATATATATATATATATATATATATATATATATATATATATATATATATATATATATATATATATATATATATATATATATGTGTGTGTGTGTGTGTGTGTGTGTGTATGTATGTATGTATGTATATGTATATTTGCATGTAATAAACTCTATTTACTAGTTCTATTTGGTTGTTGAGGACATATAATATAAGTGTTGATTTGTTGGCTCTCCACTATTTTGTGTCTCTACTCTCTTCCTTGTATTTCACATGATTATGTAGTTTACTTCTTTTTCCTTCCAACTAGCAACCAATGCATACTTTCTACTAGATTACAACATTGGTTCCATTTCTTTCGTATTGGATAGGAGTATTCACAATATGCATTCATAAATGTAAACTTTGGAAGAGATGAAAGTGTGGTAGTGTTTATATATAATTAAATAAAGAATTACACAAGAATAAATAAAATGTTGGTTGTAGGAGAAGAGCACAAGAATTTTATTGAAGCAACTCATGGTGAAATAAATAAATTACTCAACCACATCACTAATGTGATGAAAATATTTCATGGTCAACTAATGCTAAAATTAATGAACAAAGGAAGAAAAAACTTGAACTAGTGGGTTGAAAATGTATTATATGAATACTATGAAGAGAAAGAAATAGAAGAGAAAAATTCTATCGAAATAATTACAATATTTTTTTATGATTTCCACGACATATTCTTTTGCACTATACTTTCTTTATTAGATAAGTTTATCCTCAAGAGAGGATTTACACATATAGTTGAATATTCACCAACCTTGAAAGAACTAATAAACTCTAACCAAAGAAAGAAACATACTGATTGGGAAAGCTTCTTGATTATCAGTACAAAAGAATAAAGGAATTGTGGGACTACATTTTAAGAATATAAAAATATTCATGGGATTCACTGTCATCGATCGATATTAAATGGGGTTGGAAATGAGCATGGCAATAATTTGTGATAAATAAACAAATAAAAAGAGGACATAAAATAGATAAGTATAATGTAAATTGAAAATTAAAAAAGAGAGGGAAAAGGTCGATTGCAAAGACATGGGAATACATTTTTAAGGAAGAAACCCAACATAAAACCCAAGCACATTCACATTAGTATAAAAAATTGACCGATATTCAAAATATAGAAAGGGACAAAGGACAAAAGAAATGAAAAGATATATAAGGGACCAAAAATTTAACCAAATATTAAGAACTCAAGTTTCAAAGAATCATAGTGATGATGCATGGGAATATTTTATTGTTAGCACACAACACCCATAGTTGAGAGGTGTAGCATTGGTCGCTGTGAAGAGAAGTGAAAACCTAAAATTAAGCTTTGGGAGGCATATAGAAAACATGGAAGTAAATGACTTTTTCCCAACAATGCATCATAACTTCCTTTTGTAGAAAAATGCAAGTTGTACACTTTACAGTAGCAGTTTACTTTTAAAAAAATTACTGAACTGTTAACCAAGAAAGGTCTCGGAAAGAATATCATCGAAAACGCAAATAGATCCAGAGGTACAAAACATGCTTAACCATATAATGTCACTTTTATCAAGTAGATAAACAAATTCAATTATTACATAAAAGAGACTCTGGTATACCCACTAGGGTATTGACTGGAAGGAATAAAATTATGATCAATTTAAAGAATTTGATGCCAAAAACCCCATGACAAGACAAATAATTTTTCTTGCAGGCTTGACATATTGGATTCCAAGATTTTCTTGTTGCAAAAGGTACTTGGTAAGGTCAAGGAAGATAAGAAAAACTAATAAACATCAATTTCTCCTTGCAAGAATACTAATGCTCCAACAACCCTTAGAGGACGTACCTGCAGGAAAAGAACAAAAAATGGTTAACAAAACTTCTAGGTTTCAGTTCTTGGTAAGTTGAAGAATAACCCTTGAGACAAGAAGAATAGCGGCAGGGTTACCTTAGGTTACTAGCGCAGAGGACATGAGGAGGTAGCCTGCGAATAACAAAAAATATTGAGGGTAAGTGACCTATAACCATAGGAATAATATGAAACACAGAAGTATAAAACAAAATAGAGTAAGAAGTTTTTGGTTAGGGTATTTTTACCTTGGAGATTTCTAGAAATGGCTCAGTCAAAGCCTGTAAACTCCTTGCACCGAGGCCAAAATCATCACCGCAAACTAGTCATAAGTCTGTGGAGTATTAAGATGTGAACATAATAAACAATAGATCTATGTTACTCAGTTTTTAAGACTGTAAGGTGCGAAAATTGCATGGTGTCTATGAGATGTACTATAATCAAGTTGAGTGCATATTTTTGGAAAAAATAAAAATAGAAGATAGAAAATATCCTGAGTATCAATTCATGTGGCAGCAAGCAGAGGAGTTCATAAAACAAGGAACATCTGATGATTATGAAATTAATATAGATGGGTTGCTAACTTTCAAGAAAATGATTCTGGTTCCAAATAGAATGGATTTGAAGGAACTAATTCTGAATGAGCATCATCGAGATAACTACTCATGACATCCTGGGTATCAAAAGATGCTAACAAAAATTAGGAAAAACTACTTCTAGCCAGGTATGAGAAGAGATATTGTAGAATATTTAAACAGGTGTTTAAAATGCCAGCAAGTGAAAGTGGAACACCGACACCAATCCGGATTGATGCATCCTATACTGATACCTGAGTGGAAGTGGGAGGTAATATCTTTAGACTTCATCACTGGGTTACCAAGGTCAAAGAAGCATAATGAATCTATTATGGTAGTGGTAGATCGATTAAGCAAATCAACACATTTTATACCAGTGCAGTCCACTTATAAGAGAGTGCAAATAGAATATATATTCATGAGAGAGATCTTTAGACTGCATGGTATCCCAAATACTGTTATATCTGATAGAGATGTGAAGTTTCCTTCAGCATTCTGGAAAACATTTTTTATAGGGTTGGGAACTAAAATCAATTTCAGTACTGCTTACCATCCGCAAACATACAAGCAAACAAAATGAGTATATCAAATCCTGGAGAACATATTACATATGTATGTAATGCAACAGCCAACTAGGTGGGAGGAATATATGCACCTAGTAGTATTTGCATACAATAACGGATACCAGGAATCTCTTAATATGAGTCTGTTCGAAGCGTTATATAGATGGAAATGTAGAAATCCTATTAATTAGAGTAGTCGAGAAACCAAGTTGATGCTTCGACTAGATATGTTGGATGAAATGGAGTCAGAGGTGAGGAAGATCTGGTAAAATTTGACAGCAGCCCAGTATAGAAAGAAAAAAAATATGCAGATAAGAAAAGCACTTATTGTGAATTTGAAGTGGGAGACCATGGGTACATAAGGATAACACCAAAGAAAATCACTTTAAGGTGGGCCTCTTGTGCCAAGTTGGCACCTAGGTTTTTTCATCCTTTCCACATATTGGAAAGGGTAGGACCTGTGGCTTACCGATTGGCCTTACCTAGTCATATACGGGTGCACAATGTCTTTCATGTATCGTTATTGAAACGATACATACACTATCCAAAGAATATAATCCACTGGCAGAATATTCATGTAGGATATGGATATAAGACTTGATTAGAAGTGCTAAGATGTATGAGAAACTAATTCAAGTTTATTAATTGCAGGTTGAACCGGACGGTGAGTTTCTAGTCGAACCCTAGTGTATAATTGACCGAAGAGAAATCATGCTCTAGAATGAGCCATCATCCAGGTTAAGGTGCAATGGAAGCACTTTGGCCTGGATGAGGCTACCTGGGAGGATGAAGGCTTTGTTCGGGAGGCATATCCAGAATTATTTGCTGGAGCAGAATGAGAACACCGAGGATAGTGTTCACTTCTAGGGGGGATTTGTAACAACTAGTTTATTACTAACTGATGATTATAATATGTTGTGAAGACATTATGACATTATTGTTATTTTATTTTATTTTAACAATACATTATGAGCAGAAATTAATCTTGATTAAATTAATTATGGAAATGATTTCCATAATATAATAAAAAGACTCATGGTAAAAGTAATTCAAGAAATGAGAGTTAGTTGGACAGATTCAGTTCAAAAAGTTACCCAATCTCTGAGGATAAAGGTTTAATCCAAGTGAGGTTTGGGGGTTCTGTTCGGTAACTGATGAAGGGAAATTGTGGAGAGGAGTTCTTGAACTGGTGCTAACTAGTGGAATACTCTGAATTTCTGGAAAAATATCTGGATTGGAAGACTAGACTGGATTGTCCCGAGGTCTCTCGAGAGTTTTCTGTCAACTCACTAGGCTCAGACTTGGAACAAGGGGGAGAGAAGAGGACCTGATTGCCTCTCTCGAGGTAGGGAGGAACTACTTCAGTCAGGAAAATTTGTAGAATAGATAAGTTGTTGCCATGAAATTTTTTTTTCAATAATTAGGAATGGAAACATTATACCAGTTTTAAGTGAGTTAACTGAAAATAATTACAGTACCTAAATCTATTATGTGTCAGGCTGTAAATTTTATTATTTTTTGATTATTAAGGTAGACAAATGAGACAGAGAATCGTTAACTTGGAATCCTCAAGTAGAGGGCTACGAGTTAGTCATTCCCTGTACTTAGGTGAAACATGGACATAATGGTCCAGCCATCTTTAATAAAAAATATCTATAAAAAAAAAAATAGTCTGTAAATGACTACAGAATTAAATAGATTATGCCATGAACATAGTCAAGAAAAGAAATATGCAAATATCTATTTCAAGAACTAGAACTGTATAGTTAAATAATTCCTTAGAATTTCCAAACTGGTAGATTTTGTTGTCTATAAGCAAGGAAATAGATTTAAAACATTTCTATAGAAAATGTCAAAGAACTGTAACATCTAAATCTGACATTTTAGAGGAAATAAACAAAGAACCAAAGTAGTTATTTTTAAAAGAATATTGCTAAGAAGAAGGAGTATGGTCAAGTAGTAAATACATTGTACAGTCAATCAGTTGAAGAATAAAATTCATTTGACAGACTAATACTTCTAGAATTACAAAAGTAGTATCTCGACATATAAATAATTATAAGTGTACTGAAAGTTCTAAACAGTATTAAGTCTTGCAAAATATTATACCAATATCAAAGAGTTCTAAGATACAAAATCAATAAACGTAGCATTCCTTATATTATAACTTCATGTTGTAGCAAAATGGAAGTTGTACACTTTGAATAAGCAATTTAATTTTTAAAAAATTACAGAACTGTTAACCAAGAAAGGTCTCAGACAAAATATCATCGAAAATGCAAACAGATCTAGAGGTAAAAAACCTGCTTAACCATATAATGTCACTTTTATCAAGTAGATAAAAAAATTTAGTTATTAAATAAAAGAGACTCTGGTGTACCCACTAGGGTATTGACCGGAAGGAATAAAATTAAGATCAAATTTAAAGAGTTCGATGCCGAAAACCCCATGACAAGATGAAGAAGTTTTCTTGCAGGTTCGACATATTGGATTCCAAGATTTTCTTGTTACAAAGGGTAACTGGTAAGGTCGAGGAATACAAGAAAAACTGATAAACATAGATTTCTACTTGTAAGAATACTAATGCTCCAACAACCCTTAGCGGAGGTACCTATAGGAAAAGAACAAAAAAGGGTTAACAAAACTTCTAGGTTTTAGTTCTAGGTAATTTTAAGAATAAAGACAAGAAGAATGGCGACAAGGTTACCTTAGGTTACTGGTGCAGAGGACTTAAGGAGGTAGCCTACCAATAACAAGAAATATTGAGGGTAAGTGACCTGTAACCGTAGGAATAATCTGAAACATAGAATTATAAAACAAAACAGATTAAGAAGTGTTTGGTTGGGGTATTTTTACCTTGGATATTTATATAAATGGCTCAGTCAAAGCCTATAAACTCCTTGCGCCGAGGCTTGAATCATCACCGAAAACTAGTCATAAGACTCTTGAGTATTAAGACGCGAACATAATAAACAAAATATCTATGTTACTCAGTTTTTAAGACTCTAAGGCACGAAAAAAAACCCCAATATTCCTTGCGCAAGTATTTTAAATTTATTGCAGAGACTTTCATTTAAAATGGAAAGGAAAAACACATTTACCTGGCTTTTGGGTCGGAAGAAAATCCTGGAAGAATTGTCGCGGAGGCGGGGAGCATTTCTAGAGAAACGAGAAACAAAAATGAGTGGAAAAGTATGGAAAAACAGTTACGAGAAAAAATGTCATTACCAAAAACCCTAAAATCATCATCGTCTTTGGATCAATTATGGATAGATCAAGGGAAAAGAAAACCACCATCTATGTAGTGCACTGAATTGAAAACACGGAGGAGTTGATTAAAAACTAGAGATATTAACCCGAATCCCAACCAAAATCATCATGCGAAAGATATTCCTTGAGTGCTTATTCATTGCTTAAGTATGATTATCATAAGTTAACTTAAATTTGACTATAAAAATTACAAAAAACTAGTCACAAATGATTTAAATTCACAATATTAATCTTGTTAGGCTTGGTTAATTATATATATATATATATATATATATATAGAGATATATATATATATATATATATATATATATATAAGTGGAATGTATTCTGAAAACCTCATTCACTTTATCAGCATATGTCATATGAGATTTGTATTCAGGTGGAATGTTGTGCATGGTAAAGAATTCTTATCACAGTTGTGGCATGCCATAGTGGCAAGTGTATATGAGGTATAGTCAAATATGGATTAATATTTATGAAATGTAATTTTTTTTTTATGGTGTGTAGTAGTGTAGGTTACAAATGGTATCATAGCAGCGTTTGTACGCTGGGACCCTATGCGTCAACTAACGTTTAAACTGTGAATATACTGATGCACACAGAGAAAGAAAGAAGTTAACAGGATATTATGAGAAGGGGGTTGACGCAACAGCCACCTCGGAATACCGGGGAAACGCCACCTCGACCGAAAATGAACCCATAAATGTGGGTGAAGCTGAGTGTGGATCAACACCAGCAAACTAGTAGACTGTTGGAAGAGAAGCAGCACCAAACCAACATTCTACTAAATACAATACAAAAGTTACAAGAGGAAATGGAGAGGGTGCGAAGTGACAATGTGCATTTAATGCAAGAATAGGAGAGGATGTTAAAAAGCCTCTTAGACAAATAGAATCAAGGGATTGAACAACCTAGCGCCGATAGGGATTTGCATGAAGGAAATGAGCAACAAAAAAGAGACCATGCCACTGATATAATGGAAAGAATTCGGTCTTAGTGGAGTAATAGAAATAAAAATTACAACGAAGTTGATTCAGATAATGTATTCGATCAGAAAGAAGTTAAGAGACAGAAGGTCAAATTACAAGGTGAATTTCGAAAGATAAAACCACCTACATTTGATGGAGTTGAGGAGGAGGTAGCTGAGGTATGGATGATGAACATGAAAAAGTATTTTAAAGTGTATGAATACAACAATAATCTTAAAGCCAGATTGGATATTTACCAGTTGAGGGAGAAAGCCACATTATGGTGGGAGGAAGTGAAAAACGTTCGCGGTGTCGATGATCAGGACGTGACTTGGGATTCGTTCCAACAATATTTTAAAGATAAATACTTAACTAAACGCTTCTATGGCGAGAAATCTAGGGAGTTCCATGACTTAAATTTGGGACAAATGACGATGGATGAATACATCACCAAGTTTACTTCCTTACTCCATTATGTTCCTTATTTAAAATATGAGAAGGAAAAAGTACAACAGTTTCTGAGTATTTTGTCGACTTATATGAAAGAACGAATTCAGTTTTTGAATCATAAAAATATGGATGACGCGATCTGAAAGGAAATAATGTGTTACTAGGAAGCTAAAGCAAAAGGAGAACAAGGTAAAAGCAGGCAGAAAAATAAGGAACATAAGGGTAGTTTTGGTTTCAAGAAAAATAGAACCATTAATTTCAAGGGTGCTGCTAGGAGTTCAGTTAGAAAATAGTTTGGAAGGAATCATCAAAGAATAATATGGCCAGAAGAATATAAACCCACGAAAGCTTCCAGCAAACCAGAACAAGCATAGAATCAAAAGCCACCCTTACAGTGTTGGGGGTGTGGTGAGGCGCACTACTACAAAAACTATCCACATCGAGGAAGGAGTGAGGTAGTTACCAAATTACAAGAGGCCTCAATAGTGGGAGATGTAGCCAGAAACATACCCAGAATTACTGTAGCCCTAGAAGATCGGCAGGAAGACTACCAACCGATAATGATAGAGTTAGAAGGTAAATTACTATCTCAACCTGTTTCTATTTTGGTAGACCCAGGTGCAATTTTAAGCTATGTAAGTCCCAAAGTAGTAGAAAATTGTAAATTGCAGAGTGAAAAATCCAGAAATCCATGGCTGGTACAGTTAGCTACAGGAGAAAAGAGGAAATTTAGTGCCAAAATACCGAACTATGCACTAGAAATTAGTGAACAAAAGCTAACTGTGGATATTAATATATTACCTCTGGGTTCTTATGATGTGCTACTTGGTATGGACTAGTTGGAGAAGCACTAGACATTGGTAGATTGTAAATAAAAAGTTATATACTATGGAATGAAAGATGGAACCCACAAATAAATTCAAGGTATAAAGAAACCTCTGCAGCTGATTCCTATCACTGTATCTTAAATGGGTAAGTGCATGAGGAAAGGATGCCAGTTGTATGCCATCCAAGATGGTTTTACTAACTCCAAGGAAAAGGCTCCAATGATGGAAAATATTATGATCGTACAAGAGTTTATGGATGTATTTCCAGAGGAAATACCAGTTTTTCCACCCATAAGGGACATTGATTTTACCATAGAGTTGATACCTGGAGCATCACCCATTTCAAGGAAACCATACCAAGTGAGTGTACCTGAATTAACCAAATTGAAGATGTAGTTACAAGAATTATTGGATAAAAGGGTACATCCGACCAAGTGTATCCCCTTAGGGAGCACCTGTGCTATTTTTGAAGAAGAAATATGGAAGCATGCGAATGTGCATGGATTATCGCCAACTTAATAAATTGATTGTTAAAAATATATATCCTCAACCGCGAATTGATGATCTATTTGATCAAGTGAAGGGAGAAACAATATTTTCAAAAATAGATCTAAGGCCGGGATACCATCAAATCCGGATAAAGGATGAATACATACATAAAACTTCTTTTCGTACCAGGTACAGACACTACAAATTTGTGGTGCTGCCTTTTGGATTGACTAATGCACCAGCAACCTTTACAAGGCTAATGCATGGTGTATTTCACCCTTATCTGGATAATTTTATGTTAATATTTATTGATGACATTTTAGTCTATTTTAAGAATGTAGAAGAGCATGAAGAGCACCTGTGGATAGTGTTGGAAATGTTACGGACGCATCAATTGTATGTTAGTTTCAGCAAGTGTGACTTCTTTAAGGACGAAATACAGTACCTTGGTCACGTTATTTCTACTGAAGGTATTGTAGTTGACCAGGAGAAAATCAGAATGATTGTGGAATGGAAAGTACCTCAAAACGTAGCAGACATCTGATCCTTTATGGGTTTGGCTGGTTATTATCGGTGGTTCACTGAAGGTTTTTCAAAAATTTCTTTTCCAATTACTTCCTTACAAAGAAAAGGAAAATATTTAAATGGACAAAGGATTGTCAGGACAGTTTTGAAAAATTGAAACATTTATTGACTACAGCTCCAGTTTTAAGAGTAGATGCTCCTAATAAAGAGTACGAAGTCTGCACAGATGCATGCAAAGAAGAAGTTGGGGCGATTCTGTCACAAGAGGGTAAAGTAGTTTCCTATGAATCACGAAAACTAAAGGAGCATGAGTAGTGGTAATCAGCTTATGATTTGGAGCTGACCGCAGTGGTGCATGCACTCTGGGTATGGAGGCACTACTTGCATGAAAAAATATTTTTACTCAAAACTGATCATAGCAGCTTGACTAGTTATTTTAAGAAAACTGAACTTAATGCTCGCTAAGCAAGGTGGAATGCTTTCTTGAGCGAGTTTGACATTGATATGCAACATGTAAAGGGTAAAGAGAATAGAGTAGCTGATGCATTAAGTAGAAAATTTCATGGTTTTTATGAGTTGTACTATAATCAAGTTGAGTTCAGTTTTTTGGAGCAAATAAAAATAGAATCTAGAAAATATCCTGGGTATCATTTCATGTGGCAGCAAGCAGAGGAGTTCAGAAAACAAGGAAAATCTGTTGATTACGAAATTAATAAATATGGGTTGATAACTTTCAAGAAGAGGATTCTGGTTCCAAATATAATGGAGTTGAAGGAACTAATTCTGAATGAGCATCATCAAAGTAACTACTCAGGACATCCTGGGTATCAGAAGATGCTAACATAAATTAGGAAAAACTACTTCTGTCCAGGTATGAGAAGAGATATTGCAGAATATTTAATCAGGTGTTTAGAATGCCAAAAAGTGAAAGTGGAACACCGGCACCAAGCCGGATTGATGCAGCCTATACCAATACCTGAGTGGAAGTGGGAGGTAATATCTTTAGACTTCATCAATGGGTTACCAAGGTCAAAGAAGCATAATGACTCTATTGTGGTAGTGGTAGATTGATTAAGCAAATCAACACATTTTATACCAATGCAATCCACTTATAAGACAGTGCAAATAGTAGATATATTCATGAGAGAGATCTTTAGACTGCATGGCATCCCAAAGGCTGTTATAACTGAGAGAGATTTGAAGTTTACTTCAACATTCTGGAAAAATTTGTTTACAGGGTTGGGAACTCAAATCAATTTCAATAATGCTTACCATCCGCAGACAGACAAGAAAACAGAACGAGTAAATCAAATCATGGAGGACATGTTACGTATGTATGTAATGAAACATCCAACTAGGTGGGAGGAATATCTACACCTAGTGGAATTTGTATACAATAACAGATATCAGGAATCTCTTAAGATGATTTCGTTCAAAGCGTTATATGGACGGCAATGCAAAACTCCTATTAATTGGAGTAGCCCAGAAACCAAGTTGATGCTTGGACCAGATATGTTGGCTAAAATGGAGTCAGAGCTAAGGAAGAGCCAGCAAAATTTGAAGGCATCCCAGGATAGACAAAAAATATATGTAGATAAGAAAAGGACTTATCATGAATTTGAAGTGGGAGACCATGTGTACGTAAGTATAAAACCAAATAAACACACTTTAAGGTGGGCCTCTTATGCCAAGTTGGCACCCAGGTTTTGTGGTCCTCTCCAAATATTGGAAAGGGTAGGATCTGTAGCTTACTAATTGGCCTTGCCTAGTCATATTCGGGTGCACAACATCTTCCATGTATTGTTATTGAAACGATACGTACACAATCCAAACCATATAATCCATTGACAGAATATTCAGGTAGGATATGGATATAAGACTTGATTAGAAGTGGTGATATCTATGAGAAACTAATTCAAGTTTATTGATCGCAGGTCAAACCAGACAGCGAGTTTCTGGTCGAACCCCATTGTATAATCGACCAGAGATAAATCATGCTCTGGAAATGAGCCACCATCCAGGTTAAGGTGCAATGGAAGCACTTTTTCCCGGATGAAGCTACCTGGGAGAATGAAGGCTTTGTTTGGGAGGCATATCCAGAAATATTTTCTGGAGTAGAATGAGAACACCAAGGATGGTGTTCACTTCCAGGGGGGAAGTTGTAACAACTAGTTTATTACTAATTGATGATTATAATACGTCGTTAAGACATTAATACATTATTTTTATTTTATTTTATTTTAACAATACATTATGAGGATAAATTAATCTTGATTAAATTAATTATGGAAGTGATTTCCATAAAAGAATAGCAAGACTGATGGTAAAAGTAATTCAAGAACTGAGAGTTAGTTGGACAGATTCAGTTCAAATAGTTACCCAACCTCTGAGGATAAAGGTTTATCCTAGTGAGGTTTGGGGGTTCTGTTCGGTAATTGATGAAGGAAAATTGCAGAAAGGAATTCCTGAACTGGTGCTAACCAGTGGAATACTCTAAATTTCTGGAATAATATCTGGTTTGGAAGACTAGACCAGATTGTCCCGAGGTCTCTCCAGAGTTTTCTGTCAACTCACTAGGCTCAGACTTGGAGCACGGGAGAGAGAAGAGGACATGATTGCCTCTCTTGAGGCAGGGAGGAACTACATCTGTCAGGAAAAATTGCAGAACAGATAAGTTGTTTCCATGAAATGTTTGTTTAATACTTAGGAATGGAAAAATTATACCATTTTTAAGTGTCTTAACTGAAAATAATTACAGTACCTAAATCTGTTATGTGTCAGGATGTAAATTTTATTCTTTTCAGATTATTAAGGCAGAAAAATGAGATAGAGAACCGTTAAATTGGAATCCTCAAGTAGAGGGCTCCGAGTTGGTCGTTCCCTGTACTTAAGTGAAACATGGATAGAATGGTCTGGCCATCTTTAATAAAAAATATTTATAAAAAAAAATAGTCTGTAAATGACTGTAGAATTAAATAGGTTATGCCATGAACATAATCAAGAAAAGAAATATTCAAATATTTATTTCAAGAACTAGATTTCTATAGTTAAATAATTCCTTAGAATTTCCAAACTGGTAGATTGTGTTGTCTGTAAGCAAGGAAATAGATTTCAAAAATTTCTATAGAAAATGTCAAAGAACTGTAATACCTAAATATGGAATTTTATAGGAAATAAACAAACAACCAAAGAAGTAGTTCTTTTTAAAAGAATATTTCTGGGAAGGAGTATGGTCAACTATAAATACACTGTACAGTCAAACAGTTGAAGAATAACATTCATTTGACAGACTAATACTTCTAGAATTAAAATAGCAGTATCTCGGCATATAAATAATTATAAGTGTACTTGAAGTTCTGAACAGTATTATACCAAGCTCAAAGAGTGATAAGATACGAAAACCATAAACGTAGCATTCCTTATATTATAACTTCCTGTTATAGCAAAATGAAAGTTGAAATTGTTTACTATTAAAAAAATTACTGAATTGTTAACAAAGAAAGGTCTTGGGCAGAATATCATCGAAAACGCAAACAGATCCAGAGGTAAAAAACATTCTTAACCATATACTGTTACTTTTATCAAGTAGATAAAAAAATTCAGTTATTACATAAAAGAGACTTTGGTATACCCACTAGGATATTGACCGGAACGAATAAACTTAAGATGAAATTTAAAGAATTCGATGCCAAAAACCCCATGACAAGATGAAGAAGTTTTATTGCAGGCTCGACATATTGGATTCCAAGATTTCCTTGTTGCAAAGGGTACCTCGTAAGGTCGAGGAAGATAATAAAAACAAATAAACATCGATTTCTCCTTGTAAGAATACTAACGCTCCAACAACCCTTAGAGGATGTACCTACAGGAAAAGAATAGAATAGGGTTAACAAAACTTCTAGGTTTCAGTTTTGGGTAAGTTTAAGAATAACCCTTGATACAAGAAGAATGCAACAGGGTTATCTTAGGTTACTAGCGCAGAGGACTTGAGGAGGTAGCCTGCAAATAACAAGAAATATTGAGGGTAAGTGACCTGTAGCCGTAGGAATAATATGAAACACAAAAGTATATAACAAAACAGAGTAAGAAGTGTTTGGTTGGGGTATTTTTACCTTGGATATTTCTAGAAATGGCTTAGTCAAAGCCTGTAAAATCCTTGCGCCGAGGCCCGAATCATCACCACAAACTAGTCATAATACTTTCGAGTATTAAGATGTGAACATGATAAATAAAAGATCTATGTTACTTAGTTTTTAAGACTGTAAGGATCGAAATTAAACCTCAATAATCCTTGCGCAAGTAATTTAAATTTATTGCAGAGACTGTGATTTAAATTTGAAAGGAAAAACAAATTTACCTAGCTTTTGGGTTGGAAGAAAATCCTGGAAGAGCTATCGCAGAGGCGGGGAGAATTTCCAAAGAAACGAGAAACGAAAATGAGCAGAAAAGTATGGAAAAACAGTGACGGGGAAAAAGGTCATTACCAAAAACCCTAAACTCATCATCATCGTTGGATCAATTACGAATATATCAAGGGAAAATAAAACTACCATCTGTCCAGTGCAGTGAATTGACAACACGGAGGAGTTGATTAACAGCTGGAGATATTAACCCGAATCCCAACCAAAATCATCTTTCGGAAGATATTCCTTGAGTGCTCATTCATTTCTTAAGTATAATTATCATAAGTTAATTTAAAGTCGACAATAAATATTAGAAAGAACTGACTACAAATGATTTAAATTCACAATATTAATCTTGTTAGGTTAGGTTAATTTTATATAATATACGTGGAATGTATTAAAAAAACCTCATTCACGTATCAACATATTCCATATGAGATTTGTATTAAGGTGGAATGTTGCACATGGTAAAGGTCATGCTTAGCACAATTGTGGATGACCATAGTGGCAATATATATGTTGTATAGTCAGATAAGGGTTAATAGTTATGAAATGTATTTTTATTTTTATGGTGTGTAGTAGTGTAGGCTACATTGTTTCACATTAAAAGGTAAAGGATATTCCATATTTAATAATTTACATGTGTTTTAGGAATTTCTTACAACTCTTGAGTTGTGTACATTATTATAGCTAGAGGATTTCACTTGTTCACCAATGTCCTATCACATTAAGTCATAAAGAAGATATTTAAACCACCACAAATTAACTTAATATATTGTTTCACATTAAGAGGCAAGGGTGTTCTTTTAATTGAATTATATTTACTCTGGGTTTATGTGGTAGGGAGATATGTATTTGGTGATCGTTCATTAAATATAGTTAACATGCATCAACCATTCATCAATAAAGAGGATAACAATATTGGGTTGTTAATTTTTTACATAAGGTGTGTTCAAGGAAACAATTATTTTCCCTATGTTATTGGTGGTTAGTTCTTTAGCTAATAAGATGATAAGCATGGACTAGTAAGACACTCTTTGAGCTTAAGTGGCAAAAATATTTTTGTGGTTATATGTAATAGAAAAAATTAAAAACACTAATTATTAGATATATACTACATTGGAAGGAATTACCAACTTTTTACTTATTATTTGTAATAAAATGGGCTAATCATATGAATAATATTATTTACAAATGACATTATAATTTCATAAACATAGAATGGTACTTGAAAAACTTACCTAAAAATGTTTGTTTCCTTAAGATGTTTCCCTTAGTACCTCTTCCTTTTTATTTCCTTATTTATTCACTAGCTTTGATGTTTTTCTTTTAAACTAATTCATGTTTTATATATATGTTATTGCTTTTTATGTTTTTAATTTCAATTGACCCAACCTTTTTTTAGGTTATGTTTTATTTTAATGTGAATAGTGATGAGTTTTTGTTATGTTATAAGTTTTTTTTAATTGAGCCCATAATAAATGTTTACACTTATTTATGGACGCTAGAAAATACTTCTCATATTTGGCTATAGCATGTTCCCACAATTATACATATAATTTACATTGAAATATTTTATTGAACATAAGTATGGAATTATTTTATCTCACTACCTTGTCCACAATCAAATGTATTTTTCGTTATATTTTGATTAGTAATATATTTTTTTGTTGCACAAAAATAAATAGATTAATATTAAATCTATTCGAAGTAGCAACAAAATACATAGAGCTACACATTAAATATTCAGATTTGACCTAAATTTTGAGAGAAACTGACCAATTACACCCCAACGTTACCTTAAAAAAAAAACCCAAAAAATAGTAATAGACACGAGAGAACACTGAACCATTACATAAAGGACCAAATAAAAATAATAGTGGACCCCATAGCATCATATCTTCAAGATTACAAAAACAAAAACAAAAATCCACATGTATGATTAATTATTACATAAAGGACCAAAAAAAATAACAGTAGACCCCATAGCATCATATATTCAAGATTACAAAAAAAACAAAATCCACATGTATGATTAATTATTTGCGGTTGCTAGCCTCTTGAGATTGAATCTTCGTGGTGTTGTTCAGACCAATGGGAGCATCTTTGATTAACTTGAGGTCCACTATAATGTCCGTGAACCCGTGAAATTCATTTCTCAAATGAGAACTGAAGCTCGAGTATCAATCTGGGCATCATAATCTTCAGTGTGTAGCATCATGGGTAGACAAACAATGGGAACATGGATTATCATTTGGGGAGGACTTTGAGTCTGAATGATAATTAATTCATTCATTGAACCACATAAAAATAGGAACATGGATTATCATTTGGGGAGGACTTTGAGTCTGAATAAGAATTCATTGGACCACATTGAACTAGATTATGATAAATCTTGATCGAAGAAGGTTGGTGATATATTTTTATATTAACTGAACGAAAAAAATTAACTGAACGAAAAAATCAATTAAATGTTTTAATCATCAATTTTATTTCTATATATTTTATAAATTTTCATGTTTTATATATATGGTTGGCATTTAAATATTTTATTAAACAAGAAGATTGAATTATTTTACTGATTATTTCATTGTTTATATATATATAAAAAAGGGGCTTTACATTTTAGTATGAAGAAAAAAATGCTTAGTTAACAAGTTAAAAAAATACTAATTAAAAAAAAACTTAATGTTAGACATAAGTAAAATACTTAGATTTCCACTTTAATTTACATCAAAATTTATATAGAGAGATAAATTAACTAAAATAAAATAAATTAATTTACTTTTACTATAAAGATATAATTCTTTCACTATTAAATATGGAATTGGTAATTAACATGTACAAATATATTATTGATATTATATGATGTGTAATTAGTTCTCCATTCAATTCACATTTGAAACTAAATTATATATATTAAATAATATAATTTGAAATCAATTTTATATAGAGAAAAATAAAATATTTTGAATTAAAATTTTCCTTAAAATAATCTCTTTCATTACGAAACATATGTATAATTTATTCCACTTTTAATATAGATATTACATATTAATAAAAATATTGTATCTTTTGTATATATATATTCTCATGAAAAGTATGAAATATATTTTTAATTAATTTATGTAATATTTTAAAAAGTATTAATAAAAATAATTTATATATATATATATATATATATATATATATATATGTCATAATTAAAAAAAATTATAGGTACATCCTACAACTTAATATGATTGGATGTGTCATTTCATCTATTTTTGAAAATCATGGAAACTCTCGTAAGATTTTAAGAAAAACCATCAAAAACATGATTCAAACAACGCTACTCGAAGATTTCTTTATTTTTTTCCCTTTTGGTAATCCTGGCAATTCCTACGCCTCGTGAAAACTCCATTATTAACATAGAGTTGGCACATTCTCTTTCAAAACAAAAAATAGATAAATGTAAATAAAAAAAATGTGTTGTCTATAATAATAGTAGAATTGAATATACATTTTTAATTAGTTTTAATTAAAAACATTAATAATCTTTGACTATGCTCACCTTCGTCATCCTGAATATTATTGCTCTAAATGAAGGAGATCTCCTAGTTACAACTCTAAATGTGGGAGATCTGGTAATAAATATTACAACCAAGTATCAAGGAAACATAGCAAAAATATCTCACTTTCACCATGTCGCTCCAACTTTTTTGAAGTACTCAAAAAAAATGATCTTATATTTTCCTTCTAAATATTTCAATATAAAACTTAAATAACACTTTTGCATAATATATTTCAATATAAGCTTCATATAGATTTTAAAATATTTAAATTTAAATTATTAGAAAGAATAAGTGATTAAAATAAAAATATATGAATTACTTCTTTAAAAAGTCAAGATGTCTAATTTATTCATTTGTTAATTTTTAAAATTGATAGCTTACATTTAAATAATAAAAGTAATACAAAATTTAATGTGGGTCATAAATAAAATAGAAGTAATATTGATATTTATATAAAAATATTAATAATACAAAAAACATTTTAATATCAACATGTATCCATAAATAAAATATTTTAATGTTTACATTAAATATAATATTTCAATGTCATTTTGCATATATATATATTTTAAAAAAATATATCATGGTTAAAACTTTTCAAGTGGTATTACTATTTTACATTTTGGTTAATTTTCATGTATATTTAATTATCAATTTAGTCTAAAATATAGAAAAAATGTGTTCAAATTGCAAATATTCCTTTTTCTACATAATCCAAGTGTTCAAAGGGACTTCAAGGTATTATATCCATTCATCTATTAAAAAATGTGATTTAAGAAATGAAAAATTATAGAGGATGCAAACTTTTTTCAATTTTTTTCAATTTAAAAGAGATTTGTAGCTGGAGAGATTTGATCCTCTCTACATATGGTAAATCTATAGTAAAATGGATGTATACTTCAATATTTTTATTAGTGTGTCCTTTGAAACTATTATATATCCATCTTAAATCCAAATGTACTGAGAGTCAAAAGGAATCACATATCTTTAAATGTAGAGCTTTCCTCCAATTTTGTATTAAAAAAAAAAGGTTTTCATCTTTAGAGAATTGATCCTTCTAAGTGCTTCACACATCTAAATATGTAGTTGGCATGTACTTACTTTACTGAAAATGAGAATTGAATTATTTCAAATTTAAATTAAGCATCAAGAAATCACAATTCTCTTATAAGTTAGCAATGAAATAAAAATATATATGTATATATACATTATTCAATGTATATATAAATTATGTTATTAATAATTTTAAAATGTATTAAATTTATTTTAAAATTAAATAAATTACATAAAATATTAAGAAGGTTGACATACATAAATTCATCATATTTTTCTTTTATTTTTTTTAAATAATATAAATATAAATATATATTAAATAACATAAATATTTAAATATTTTTAAATAATAAAAAAATTATATATATCTTATTCTCAAAAGTTAAAATATAGGACTTTTTATTTTAATTTTATTTTTTTATTTTTATTTATTTTTATTTGTTTTTTATAATGATGATAATTAGATTAAAATGAGTTTCTTTATGCGAACTTGCTTTTCCCGGTCTAAATCTTCATGAAAAAATTTAATATTGAAGTCAAAAGCTATTTTACATAGAATCATTGATTTAATTTAAATTGTTAATGATTTCAAACTCATACAACATGAATTCAAAAAATAAAATTTGAAATTTATAAAATTTGAAGATAAAATAAATTAAATCATTTAAATTTAGCTAAATTGAAAAATAATAAGTAGAATTCAATCTCCAATTTATTTGGTTTAATTTCCAATCTTAAAAGCTTGTTAATGATTTCAAACTCATACACCGTGAATTTAAAAAATAAAATTTGAAATTTATAAAATTTGAAGATAAAATAAATTAAATCATTTAAATTTAGCTATATTGAAAAATAATAAGTTGAATTCAATCTCCAATTAATTTGACAAAACATTAATAAAATTCATAGAAAAATAACTAACGAGCTAGAATTTCTCCTCTCTACCGAACCCTCATGATGAAAAGAAACAAGAAGCAGTATGACTCGTGGCGGTCGAATTTCAAACATGTAGTCCACATGATACACACGAAGAAGGTTAAGGCTGAATTAATTAATAACATAAATTAATTTCAGTTATTAATTTTTTATTAAAAATATAAAATAAATAAATAAATCGAAAATTAGTTTTATATTTTAAAATTGTAAATAAAAACAATGAGTCGAACATATCATTATGTATAAATGCTAATATAAAACTGAATGTATAATTAAAAATTTGTATTTTAAAACTTAAAATAATGATAACACATTATATACATCATTATAAATAATTTATAATTGCAATTGGATTTTATTAATTATTATTTAATATGTTCTATGTATAATATTTTTAATGATATTTGTATTCAAATTAGATAATATGTTTTATGATTAAAACCATAGTTCATTAAAGATTAAAGCCATTGTTTCTTCAAATACAAGATTTACTTTCTACTAATGAAAGCCCTTATTTTGATCAAGATCAAAATCAAGAGCATGAAAGACCTTATTTTGATTAATATCAAAATCAAGAGCATGAGCTTTTGCTTTTGTGAATTATATTTTGACTATAATATAAATAAAATAAAATAAAATAAAGTTGAGTTATTTTGTATTTATATTTTTCTGATTTTTTTAAGTTAATAATTTTTTATTTTCTGTTTAACTTTGATGTTGTAAACTTAATTCAGATTTTAGATTACAATTGGAAAAAAATTAAATTTTTATTTTTATTAATATTGGAATTAAAAAATATTAAACATTGGAATATATACTTTCTTTCCTATAGATTCAACTAGGTCTCTCTTTAAGCTTTTATAAACATAACACTATAATTGTTTTGAAATTTTCTTCCTATTTTCATTGTTATTCTGTAGTATACTTTTTTATGAAGATATTGAATTTAGTTTATTTAAAATGAATTCTAAATGTATGAATAGACTTGGTGTCTAAAATATATCATTTTTTTTAGATTACATATCCAAAAATAACAATTTCAAAAAAATTAATAATTGAATGTTATGGATGAGTCTGCACCTTAAAATTTTCATTCTTAATTTTATCATATTTCTAAGCTTTGAATAATTTCATATAAATGTTCCACTCTACTACAAAGTGTTTAAAATTTGACCTACCTAACACTATGCAAATTTAAAATACACGTTTATAACATTTTATCACCATATACCACTTTTGTACACATTTGAGTTTTTGTTTGTTGGCTCCCAAGCGTGTATATGTCAACGCAGATGCGTCCTAGCGGGACAGTCGGGCTATCAATTTGAAATATGCATTGAAAATAATTAAACTTGTGAGTTCACCAACACCCGCCTCACCATCATCCATGGTCAGACGAAACACCGATCACTACCATGACCTGTTGAATTTATTTTACATGGCAACTGCTGCCCAGAGGCCCTTGTTTTGGTGGTCTGGTTGAATTTGGAGGTTAATTGGGACGTACATTGGAGTAAATGCAATGTCTCAATCTTTCAGTTCTGCATTTTCTATTCCCTCGATTTTTTTTTTTCAGATTTTTCTTTTCCATCCCGCCACTGGCGAAGTATTCATTTCAGTAATCAATCCAGTATTTTGCCTACAACATAATAGATTTTTACATGGCAAATGCTGCCCAGAGGCCCTTGTTTTGGTGGCCAAGTCGAATTTGGAGGTTAATTATGAAGTACATTGCAGTAAATGCAACATTTCAACCTTTCCTATTTGCATTTTTTATTCCCTCAATTTTTTTTAGATCTTTCTTTTCCATCCCGCCACTAGCCAATTATCAGTATTCATTTCACCTCTATGAATTTGAAATATTTTTTTCACACTTGGGCAATTCTAGAAGAAGCATCAACAAATGGCTAGCCGGAGAGGCCAAATGGCAGAGGATGGAAACTCAATTAACCAAGCCCTAAGTAACTAGAGGAAGTAAGGAAGAATTTGGGATACAAAGAGGAAGATAGCATGGGATTCCATACCTGAGGAGAGAAATTTGGAGAGTTGGTCGCAAGGTAGGAGAATTTAAAATTTGGAAAAAACGGTGTCACGAGTGCCACAGAGGCTACAACACCAGAGGTTAGTAACTATAAATATGGAAGCTTGTAGGTTACGACTTTTAGTCTTTACATGGTATATAGTAGATAGTAGGAAGCCCAAATGTTGGTTGTTGACTCTTCATATATCTAAGTTTCCAATTTTTTACTTCGAAGGTTGTAATGACATGGGGAATCTCAAATTAACAACCTTGAAATTTGTTTGCAAACCCTGTAAAAGTGTTGAGAAATATATTTCAAGCAACCTTTGAGTTTGGTATGATTTATGGGTGTGGTAGTAATGTTATTATACAGCTAACCAATTCATCTGAGTGAGCCATTGGTACATAGAGTCTAGGTTGTAAAGAAAATTTGTTCGCAAACCCTCTAAAAGTGTTGAGCAACATATTGCAAGAAATATTTGAATTTGATATGATCTATGGGTATGGTAGAAATGTTATTTTACAGCTAACCAATTCATCTGAGTGAGACATTGGTACATAGAGTCTAGGTTTTAAAGCATTTTTCTTAATCTCGTCCTGCTAGCAGTCAAACTATATTAGCCAACAAATAAAGAAAAGGCCCTAAAAAGATGTCATACAGTGACTCGCTTTTATTGTTGTTGTTAGAGAGGGCATACAGTGACTCGCTTTTATTGTTGCTGTTAGAGAGGGCATATAAAATTTAAATGTTGGAATTTGGCAGTGATAACAATCAGGTTCAAGAATGGAACCACATATGTCAACAGAGTATGTACATGGCTACATTAGGACAGAGTCATAAGTAATATGCCCCAATTGTGTACAATATATCAACATAATATGTGTAGAATTACACCAGGAGAAAAATTATGGTAAGCCTGATTAATATGCCTAGTTTGTAGAATTGCAGCCATAAATAGTACTGAACATTAGGCATGAATCTGTAATATTCTCCTCTACTGTACACCCAGATTACATGGTTACAGGATCACAATTTAAATGACCAGCAGATAGTATTATTCTCATGAAACAATATTATTCTCAAGATATAGTCAAATTCATCATAAAGATGAGTAGGTAAGGTCTTGAAAAGCTAAGTTTAATTTATCTTTTAATGTTTATTTTACATGAATCATAAGTCCATAATCATTATATAAGTTAGCTACAATAGCCAAAAAAATCATTGACAATATGATTCAAAGGTTTATTTGACATTTGAAGGATTCCTTTTACATAGTGCACAAGTGCATCAACATAGAAATATTTTAGGTACAACATTCAGATTTCAATATTGTATCCAGTATCTAGCCATTTAAATGTTTTTAAGAGAAAAATATTATTGTTGTAAGGTTGAAACTTAAAATTGTATAAGATTATTTAAAAAATTAGTGGGATCACTATGAAATTCCTTATGGTGGGATGAATGGTATTGATTAGGGTATGCTTCAATAACATACCATATGTTTTATCTTGTCACTTCATTACCTAAACTCATATAGATACATACCTGCATCAAGATTGCAGTTACATGTCTAGAAGCTTGCATTGAATATCATATGAATGATAATGCCCAACAGGATGGCCTCTAAAGTTCATTATGGTGATGCCCTAATACATGGACAAAATTTTTTGGTAAGCTAACTATGATCAGCCTTCATATAACCTGGAAGCCATCTTAACTGCTCTAGTTCAAGGTCATGATAAGGAACTAGAAATTTTAGTCCCTTATGAATTCCTACTACCTATTAGGATGAAAATATAACTAGCATTAACTAGTGGCAGTCACTCCACACAAGGGATCAGTCACCTACATTAAATATTTAATTATAAACCTCACCATTAACAGGTTTAACATTGCAGTAGAAGGGTTGGATAGGTATTTTCAGGTGGACAACCCTACCAAGTTCAAATTGGTTGCATGCATGGTGTTAATACTTATACTATGAGATTTTCCATAATCGTGAACTTCACCCATGAAGATCAACCTTATGTTCAATTTATGAAATTTCATTGCAGACTGGTAACTATACTTACCTAGCCCCATCCTTATGTTCAATTTATGAAATCTCATTGCAGACTGGTCACTACACTTACTTGGGTGGTCAACACGACTAAGTTGGTCGCCCTAATGCTAATGTCCAGCACACAAGCCATCTAGTATCACCTTGGTGGCCTTCCTCCACATTTTAGACCACAAACATCCTAGTATAGGGGTATCCCTAAGGTCTATCTAGCTAAATTTTGTAGATGTGGGAGCAGTTTTCAGCTAGGATTTATTAGGAATGAGATTGATCAAAAAATCATATTGCCATAAGAGTGAAATAAAATATGAATTTTTATATGAATAACAAGTGTAACACAAGTTTCCCCATTGAAATGTGGATTACCATTAACCATGAACTTGTGTTAAAATGATGGAAATGATTATGTTATGATAGTCTTTGATGACCCCAATTATTACATCAACCACAAATTGTTGGAACAATATCTCAAAGAAGATAACAATGAGGGGTTGTGGCCATGTGATGTTAAACCAGTCATTTCATTCCAGAAGTGCCAAAAATGAACATTCACATCAACTATCCAAAATGTAACATGAAATTGCAAGTGTGAAACATGTCCCATTAAGATTAAACAGCAATTTGATTTCAAACCAATATGAGCAACTTAAATGTGATTTAAAAATAAATAAATAAAATTTTACTAACTTAATAAGGGATAGGTTACAGGAAAGTAGTGTTTTTCAAGGGTGTTTGATTGTGACTGCGCGTAATTGTAAATGAAGGGTTCCATACTTAAAGTGTTTTTTACATTTTAACCTAAATCAGATTTATTCTCACCTGTAATATTTTTTATTTTATTTTATTTAACTTGTTGTTTTTCATATTCTATATATTTATCCAATACTAAATTTATTTTTTCATTATGTTTGTAATTGCAGGTCTAGTCTTGGGGTAATGAACTGATCTGAAAATGAAAGTATTTGTTTTTCTGTTCAAAGTATTCATTTTGATTAAATTAAGTGTGCAAAGTGTTTGGATAGTCTTGCAAGTAAAATAAAGTGTTTTTGATAACTTTTTATGAATTTTGGTGTGAGGGAGTGTTGTTTTAATTTACTGTTTAAAAAATTTAATTTGAATAACACAATAGAATAACTTCACCATAAACACACAACAACATGATGAGGCAGTTCACCCCTCCTGGGCTACATCTACTGGGTCCAAGGCTCCCAATGGGCATGTCCTTGATATATTATGTTGCTAAAATTGGTAATACAGTGAGAAAATGGTCTAAACAGACCAAACCAGCTGTGAAAATGAATTCAGAACACAGAAAGAAGCTAAGAATGACACTGATTTCACCTAAAACAGTGAAGTGTAGTCCAATGCAGCTATGTTTCCCTCAAGGCCCTGATGGCTCCCTAAGCTTCTCTGAAGTAAAAATGGTTGAAAGAAACCTTTGATGGCTCTGCAACCTATTCCAATGCCTCCATAATACTGAGAATACCAAAAATCAAAAAAAAAATTGCTCCAAAAGGTTCAGTAATGTGAAATTTATGACCAACGAAGTTTTGTCCAATCTGGCCTAAAGAAGCTCCACTAATTTTGGAGTAACTGCAGTTAGCTCTGCTACATATGGCACTGGTGCCTAAAAAGGCAGACTCCACCCAATCTATCAAAAACGTTAGCATTAATATTTATTGTTAGGTGGGCGGGGTCACATGGACCACCGCCCAACCCACCGACTTAACTGTTGGGTTAACGGTTTGAAAATCGTGGCAATAAAGTGTTACGTAACCTCCACCGAGAACATGTGACACTTCCACATTAAAATTAATGGCCCAATGTTTTAACTTCCTATCAGTATTATGGCCATATTTCTAGGCCATGGTTTTGTGTAGAGGGGGCTGGCCCCCTTTCCACCCCGACCGAAACATTATAAAGTTTAAATATGTAATGAGACCTTGCTATATTAAGAACCAAAGTATGGGTGGGCCGGTTGGGCCTGTGGGCTGGCGGCCACCTGACCTGGGGTGAAATCCTGCCAACTCACAATATTTTTACCACTACAATTTATATATGTCTTGGGGCCACGTGGCGGCCTCTGGGCCTGCCACATGGTGGATGCTGATTGGCCCAAAAACACACAATCAAACAAATCCTCCAATCCGCACATGACAAGTGTCGAGCTGTGATTAGTCGCTGAAGGAATATCCCATGGAATATTTTGTGGAATACTCTTTTTTTTGATATTTTTTAATAAAATTCAACCCAAGTCAAAATGGTCTTCGTATGAAATTGTGAATTTTCAAACTTGAATAGCTTTCACATACAGTGTCAGATTTGAGTGTCATTCGCGGCAATAGGATCGTATCGATGAGGCCTATCATGTCGTTCTGGTTTCAAGAAATTTTGAGCAGTTCCAATTTTGAGCATTTTCTTCACTTAGGACATGATCACTTGATCAT